>OZ022261.1:30711624-31040668 GCA_963978905.1 Trichostrongylus colubriformis | reverse complement strand
TACCAGAGTATTGCGTAGGCTTAACAAAAGGTTCCACAATTACCACGATTCTTTTGGAAATTAAATGCATGGCGTATCCCAGAAAAGTAATTGCTCAGTGATAGGTTAAGCGTTCGGTAGCGTAGGTGGTGATTTCTGCCGTTTTCATTTTGATTTTTTTCGAATCCCGAGAAATATACAAATTCGTAGAGGGTCTCGAGAAAAAATCGATAAAAGCGCCTTGCTATTGTGTGTTTTATCTCGCTTGCAAACCTCTCAGTGCACTGAAATATACATGCGTCATTTCCGTTGCTGCTTTGTAATCAGAACTCCCTCTCTCTATATGCATCCGTCCGCCTTTCCTTCTTTCTTTGAGCAATTGAAACCTCACAAAACTAATTACTTGAGTACATAGGTTTGTAATAGAACTGATGCTATTGAGCGCTAAGCTCCTAAGCAATTCGTGGCTTGGTAAAACTCTGTCCCACGTTTTTCAATGGAAACATTGTTTTTCGTATTGAAACAATTATCTCACGGTGGCTGAGTATTACCAGCAAGGCTTATTACATTTTCTGACATGTTTCGGAAGTCATCGATTTTTTTCCTGAGATCGTTCAAATAATTTTTGAAAGCATGCTGCAGTGTGTGCTGACAGACTGAACTAACGCCCTACATAAAAATCTCATGCATCTAGTGCATGGAAACTATTTGAAAATCCTGGTAGTTTTTTTCATCACTCTGCTATCTTTTTATTTTTCCTCTATTGCCATACCCCCCCCCCCGCCAATTTTCTAATTCGAGTGAAAAAATTCTTTCGGTATCACGTAAATTTCACTCTTATCGAAGCTTTGAGCATACTAGTGGATCTCAGTAGTACTTTTTAATATTACGCTGTTTCCATGGATTTTTTAATAGCTATGTTCATCAGCAATGGAGACCCAAGAAGTGTTTTTCCAAAAAAGACCTCAAAAAGGTTCAAAATTCCAAAAAAAAATTTTGAAATATTTTTCTATATTCGTTGCCACTGCTTGGTACCTGTGGGGCCCGAAGTAATAAAAGCCAGAGATACCAATCAATCATACTATTAGGTTGATCGGAAAGTTTTGATAGGGTTGAGATTTTTTTCTATTACCCAGCAAGTAATGCAGGCTAATCAACATTATAATAATCATCGTTAGCTATAACATTGTCCCACCTGAAGAGCAGGTCTGTGATTTACCTCTCTCAGAATTAGGAGGATTGGGAGTCAAAGAAGTCACCGACCACTTATGCAAGGTGACGAATTTTTTTGCTAGGAAAGCCTCAAGGGGCCGGAACAAGTGGTAATCTGAGGGGGCAGTATCAGGTGAATAGGGTGCACGTGGAACCGTGTCCCAACCTAGCTCCTCCAATTTTGCACGGGTCTCTCTACCTATGTGAGGGACCCGTGCAAAATTGGAAGAACTAGGTTGGGACAAAGTTCCACATCCATCCTATTCCCCTGATATTGCTCCTTCAGATTACCACTTGTTCCGGCCCCCCAAGGCTTTCCTAGCAAAAAAAAATTCGTCAACTATGACCACCTTGGACAAGTGGTCGGTGACTTCTTTGACTCCTAATCCTCCAAATTCTGAGAGAAGAGAATCGCTGACCTGCCCGCTGGGTGGGACAATATTATAACTAACGATGTTTACTATATTGTTGATTAGCCTGCATTACTTGCTGAGTTGTAAAATAAAATAGAAAAAAATCTCAACCCTATCAAAACTTTCCGATCAACCTAATATTTTGCTGAATTTTTTTTTTCATGAAGCTGCCATATCAGGGATTGCACCGAAAGGAAACTGAGTAAAATTGATTCAAAGCCACCCTTAAAATGCATTAAAATCACTTTCGTGACTATTGTGATGCTACTGAATTTATTGTGCACCATTTCGTGCTATGTAAATCATAGTGTTGTAATGTGTGAAAAATTACAGGATAGAAATTCACAACTTCTCTTTTCATAGAACCTTGGCATACATATGCTCCACTACTTGTGTCATGCCTCCTACTGTGTTATAAGTATTAAAAAAGATAGTAAGGCTATACAGGTCATCTACGGATTGTATTTTATTTATTTTTACGGGTATTATATTATTTCATTATGTTGTATATTAACTACTAATGCATACTCATATATTACAGTACCCTATAATCTATGAAATATGCGGGTTTGAAGGCTGATTTGAAGTTGCCGGAAAGTGCTACTCAATATATCCCATAAGTAGATCGCAATAACAATCAATGTTATCCCTATATTCATATGTTACGGTATCCTACAGTCTATAAAATTTGCGAGTCTGTAACGCTGATTTGAGGTTACCCGGAGAGTGCCAAGTAATAATCCCATAAGTAGATCACAATAATAATCGATGTTATCCCTGCAATCATATATTACGGTATCTTACAGTCTATCAAATTTGCAAGTCTGTAAGGCTGATTTGAAGTTACCCGGAAAGTGCTATCTAATAACTCCATAAGTAGATCACAATAATAATCGATGGTAAACATGCTGCTGTGGATCCAAGAAGAAGTACCACCTGCATGACTCATCTTTATCTACTTTTACAAGTTCTCTGAGTCATCTGCCTACTTATGTTCGGCTGCCCAGGAGTTTGCATGGTTACCTCAGTATTTAAACCCTTTCGAAGCTACATTTTATCACATTTTGTTTAGAATTTTATTGTTTGAGAAGTCCTTTCTCTCTAGTGTGTATGTGTGTGTGTCGCTTTTTCGTTTCTCGCCTTTCTCACACGTCTCTCCACTTCTCTCCCTGTTTCTCTGTGTCTATCTAGAACTCGTGGAACATTACGTTCGAACCCCAGGGATTCAACTCAACACACAACCGCGGCGCCCCACGAAGCCGGCCAGCATTCGGCAGCAGCTGATCTCGTTTTGAGCGCCGTTTTTGCTGAAACTCGTGCCCTCCCCCCTTCAATTTTCGCCGCCGAATTATCATTCACGCTCACGTCTTATACATTTTACTCGTCTGTAAATAGTAATATTTTGTTTCACTTCACTACATTTTATTCATTGAACACGTACTTCAAATTCAAACCTCATAAGGTGATAAGATTCAAATCTATTGCCCAAAACTTAGCAAAACTCATTGCTTTTACTGACTTCTCCATTTTACTTAAATTTAAGAAAAATTCGTCATCTTTATATACCCCTGAACCCTGGAACGCTGTAGCGTATTTTTTTTTAGCGTTACCACATTAAAGCACCATTGGTTACTGTAAGAATTTTTTTTCATCCAATTTTTTATCGGTTGATATGCTTTTCACTGACTGGTATTGTAGTATATTTTAATTCATATTTATGAAATGATCATGCGCTGTTACAGTGTGTCTACGTAAAAGGCATGTGATCAAGTGTTTTTCTATATATTGATTACTACGAAAGTCATGACACCCACATTCAACAGCCTATCAACACTTCAAAGATCGTCATGGAATTATGGTCGTCACTTTATTAAGATTACTCATTGCTGACGTTGATGATGTACGTGATCTGGTCAGGGGATACTGTAATGTAGTTTTTATAAGTTCATATATAATAATTCGCTGAATACTGGTATGTTCTGGTTGAGTCATTCAGTCAATTGAACAAAAGGTTCATCCTTTTTTTCCTGCCCAGCAATCACTCGTATAGGGTGGTTTCAAGAGGTGATCCGAAATGTCGGAGAGGCTGAAATGGGTGTCCCGATTCGATCCAACGTGCTGCGCACATTGGCCGGATTATTGATCGAACCTTAGGTTGCATTCTTACTCAATTAATGTGTCGACGGTTTATTGGATCTCTCTAATATTTTCATGCACACTTCCCTTCATTCATTAATTGATTGATAAGGTCGCGAGTAGGTAAAATTATTTATTCGTTAAATTTAGTTTGGTAAATTTTTAAACCGATTTTGATCCTGTATTTTTGTAATATGTTCTATAGTTTCTATAGTTGTGTTTGGTATGATTCTGAAGACGTTGTCTGAGACGTGATTTCAGTCATCATTATCGTCATCGACGTCCTTCTTCTTGTATGCTCTTGTCTTTCTCGTCATTCGTTCACCACTCGAATCACACTTGCTCAAGTTTTCCACTGAACTTTGTGAACATTGTCTTCGAACGTGTTTCGTTTGGCCGCAAAACTTGTATTAGCAGTGTTATGTCGATTTCTGTTACTGGTAATGTTCGCTGAAATAATCGCATAACTGTCACCATCAGCCATCGGATATCCTTCGGACTATCCCGTCTACTCACTTGCTTATAACTTGGAATCCTTACCTTATACAGTATCCCACGAACCACTGCGACTATTCAGAAATGTATGAAATGGATATAATATGTTATTAAAATATGATATAGTTATTTACTGCCTTCTAAATGGTTTTCTGTGTTCTTGTAAGGGATTTCGTTTTTTTAAAATTTTTGGTTTCTTTTTCATAACAAGATTTGCCCCAGCAGCTTTCTGGATGCCTTCCCTTTCATTTTTAGCACCCCCCCCCCACCCCAACTGGCAAGTCAAAAGTAGCTAAATGTCCATTTGGATGTATGTGTATGTGCGTGTGAGGAAGGGGGGGGGGGGGGGTGCGCGACCGTTCGTGTGCCTGTTCCATTGTGCCGTGGCGGCGGTGACTGTCCTCCGAAGGACACCTTATACTCTCTCCCTGGTGTCGCGTTCAAATCGACCTCCTCCTCGTTTTGGTCGTCGTCGTCGTCTTCCTCACATTCCTACTTGAAATTCCTTAATGCTCTCGTCTGAATTAAAGGGTGAATGTTCGATTTTGCGGTCATCACTTCACACCATTTCATGATAACGATGCCTATGGCACTCATTTTCGCCCGTCTGATAATTTACGGCTTGAGCGTCAGCTGTTTTTTGGTGCCCCCAGAGCCAACGTGATATGTACATCTCTCTTTTTAGATATACCCATATATACATTCTTAGAAAAGCTGTGTGTATGTGTGTGTATGTATGTGTGTGAGGCTAGCGGCCGTGTAGAAACTGGATCTCGTCCGCCGCACGCTATCGCAGTCTCTTTCCACCCACCCCTCCACCATCCTACACACATGCATACACACCTACATACATAGGACATACACTGTCTTTTCCCTTATTCTGTCGTACACACTTGCCGACTTTTGCCGAAATTAAGCCGATGCGGACAGTATGGCGATAGGAACGCGCACGGCTAACTACCGCGCCCTAGCCCTATCCTCTCGTGTCTCACACATGCATCTCGTAACCACCTCATCTGACCCGTTGACCTCTTCGCTTGCAGGTGTGCACAGACCTGCGAGACTCGGATGGTAACACAATCCAACGAATCTATCGTTGGAACATGGCCAACTTTGTCAGTAATGATCAAAGTTTGCAGCTTTTAAGTCGCCGATAGTGTGGGCTACGTTGGGGAATGATAAGAAAGCCAGCCGAAACCGTACCGATGCACCAGTTACTCCAGTTGGGGCGGGATTTTGTGATCGCGTCGCCGTTCAGCGATTTATTGTGACTTTCCGACTGAACTTGTTTCATCCTATCGCGTTCGCCTTCACAGCGTTGTTGAACAGCAGCCGTAATCGCCGCCACCGTCGTCGTCGCCGTCGTAGTCGTCGAACTCGTCGCTGTCGCTGTCGCTGTCGTCGTCGTCGTCGTCGTCGTCGTTCATTTTCGATTGATCCATTTTCGTCGCATCAATGTCCAGCCACGCGCGCAAGCGAAACTAAATGTTCTGCTTTAAATGCGCTCACAGTGTGCTGATGTGTGTGTGCGTGTGCGTTCAAGGAAATCCGAAAGTTCAAGTTACTTTAAGGTTACTGCTGGGTGAACTGCCATCTGTTGAGTGGAATGTTCTGGATTCCCTCAGAATCCAGAATCCGCGTCCAATGCTTCATCGCTATTACAGTAATTGACCTCGTCTATGTTCTACTGCCACCAATCAGTCGCTCTGATTCGCACTTTAATTGAAATTTATATTCATTTCGCTTGTCGAGAAATTTCGTGAGGTCCGCTACTTGCCTTTTTCTCCATTTTTTCAAATTCAGAGGTATTGTGTTGATTATATGGTTTGTAATATTTTTCTGCAATCGTGTAGAAATTCGATATTTGGTGATAGTTTTGTGATAGATTTGGCTTTCCTTTAGTAAATAGTCACTTTTGGGTGACATCTTATTCAAAGTTATTTAAGAAAAGTTACTGTAGTCAAATGTGTGTGTTTGATAGGAATCAGTCGGCTGAAGAAATGAGAGAAAACTGTGTGCTTTACAAAACATCTTTTTATGGCTTTATTGAGTGAAGGTCGCGTCCACGAATCTTGTCCATGTCGATCAATACCGTTTCATTTCGTTTTTTTTTTCGTTGGTTCGTTACGTTGCTCAAGATTAATCGTCTCATTATGCGCTTGTTCAACATTGAGATCTTGGGTAATCTCATTATCGATTTTATACATGGTTACCTATTTGATCTACTTCTTCTTGTACCACCAGTAGTGATGGGGATGAGACTTTCCTGAAAATGGCTAGTGGTTTCAACATCGGACCACGAGAGACATCCAGAGGTCCCAATTTGAAGCGAAATCGCGCGGTTTGCAAGGTGGGCTACACTGTTGTGACATATCGATTGCAAAGGTGGTAGGACGAGTAAACGTTAGGTCAAAAATGAGAATGGGGCAAGGTTGCTGTAAGTCCTCATTAGGAGGGGACTCCATTAGTGGTTAACGGAGCGCTGCGGGTAGATCTGAAAAACGGAGCAGGATTCAGCTTGTTCTGGAGAATCTGCTAAACCCTCATCGGATATCCCGCGAAATAAGGGTTGTAGAGACTAATACCGGGCTTGGTGTATCTGATGATTTATGTGACACTTGGTCTTCCGATCGATGGTTTACTGCGGAAATTGTTGAAATCGCGAAATATTTGGATTTGGAATGCAGGGACGAGTGGAGTGGATAGGCCTAGTTATAACAATATGTATCGGATTTTAAAATCCTTGCTTTTGGCCAAGTTCGTTGGAGTATCGAAGACGAAACTCGTCTAAATGACTGGTACTGTAGTGTCAGCCATTGTATTTTCACGTTTCATAACTTTGGTCCATGGATATTATTCCTGTAACTCAACCCTTCCCGTGCTATCTCTTACCCCTTCACTAGCCCTTACAGTACCGTAATTACCTTTTGTGATGCCCTGTATTTTAATAAATGATTAATTTCATCCATTTTTGATGCACTTTGAGTACGCCAGCTTCCTCCCTATTCTGATTGAGTGCTATTAAATAGAGCTGTAGCGGCTTCAATGACGTGAACAATTTCCATCGTCCTCTTCTTTTCATCTTCCTCTTTTTCCTGTTTTATTGTTATCGATGGATTTCCTTGTCGTACTGCTGCACTAACTCTATGTGGTATGGATTATTGTTATTCATTGTTATAAAATTCCAGGCTGTACAAGGCCTCACGGCAGTGGATGTATCCGAAAGGGCAGTAGTGTGGCTTCAAAGTGCGTTTCACCGTGTTTTTTTCGTTTTTTTTAGAATTGATTGATTCCTAAAAACTTTATTTCCTCAAATCATATCTCGTGACAATTTCAATACATTGTTTTGGAAGTGAAATTGAATAAAAATAGTTTTTAGTTGAAGTAGTATTGACCTGAAATGAGAAAAAAAGTAGTAGAGGAAGGATTTAGCGTTGTGACTGGCACGGCGGGTTGTGTATGGCTTCCTGGTTTAATTTGGCGCGAAATTTGTATTGTTCATTCCAATACAGTGTGTATAAAGTACAATACAGTGCTTGAAAAGTGAACTTTTAAAGGCTGGATTTTATATTTATGATCCAACTTCTATTCCATTTCATATTTCATCATTTTATCTTTTTTTAAAGTGTTACTTCTGTTGCTTCGTATTCGATACTTAATGATTCGTTGGGTAGAGGATCGTAATTGAACGGTGGAAAGATCGCTGGGCTGCAAAGAACAGGTTTTTCAAGCGTCTATGTGGGATATGAGGGAGTCGACTAAATCGTACTGAAACAGAATGTTTGCGGACGTTACTGCGTCATAACGTGAGAACAAAACCCGTTTCATGCGACTGCTTCAATAATTTGTCCTTCATTCTACCTTCTGTAGTTAAGTATTCGGTTATAATTTATACATTAAATTGGTTTCGAATTAGTCGTACCATAGTGGTTGAAGGTGGGAATGATATTGGTAAGGTGGAAGTTGTGCGTGAAGCTTTCAAGCGCTCAATAAGAAGTAATACGTGGAAAAAAAGTCGGAAAAAATCCGCCCTCTCCTCCGCGTCCTCTTTCCAAGCACTCCAGCGCCATCAGAGCGACGACTGCAGAAATGGAGCAGGGATCGAGCATTTGGTTAAGAAATTCCTTCTGAGAAATTCGACTCTTCCCCAAACCTCCCATCACAGGATACCTATTCCATAAGGATTATGCTGCTTGAAAAAAAAAAAACTCGTCTGGCAATAGTATTGCCCATTGGTGCAAAGTGTCATTATCGATTGACGCCTTATACAGGGGGTACTTATTCGCTTCGAAAATCATTGAAAAATCGAGTAGGTTGTTAGGGAGTTTTTCGAGGGGTCGAGGAGGAATTCTTTAACCAAATACAACCCCGCTTTCCATCTCAATATACGACCTTCTTGAGGATTCCTCATCCCTGATTGTCGCGAAGTCAGACCGTCAGTGGCCATGTAAAGGCTTTTTACAATTTGGGATACCTTTCTGTCGGAGTCATGTGGAAAAGTCTTCATGATGATCTCATGGTCCCAGTTTCTAGTATTATTATGTATGGCGTTTTCTTATCGATCTCTTTTTGTAAGCAAGATTATAGTGTAGCTGCAACATAAGGGCATGGTATCCTTGCGCTATTTTTGAATGATATCCCCGCTGTTTCGTGAGACTGTGAATCTGGGGTCTGCTTGATCCTTTTATAAGTTCCTATGCCATAAAAAGGACAGTGAGGTGAATGTGAGGGCTGAATTGCTTTGACATTACTTTGGTAGAGCAGCTTATTCAAAGGCATCGTTAGGGGCAAGAAGAAAGTGAGGAAAGGGAATACATGTTCTTTGAAGACGATCCTTATGTACTTCAGAAGAAGGGGCATGTGGCGAAACTCGCATTGAAAAAAGCGCATCTAATCGCCTCAACACGGTCCCGCAGCACGGCGAGTAGTATTGCCGTCCATGCGCCGGACGATTTGCCGGCAAGGGCGGGACATCGCTAGAAGCAGGCTGATCAGCGTCTCGCCCGTCTGCAATCTATTCCCGGCTAGAGATGCAGAGGGGCGCAAAGAGGGGGAGGTTTTCGGGTTCCTAGTTCTCGGATTTTTCGCTGTTTTATTTCGTCCTTCCTCTACTGTTACATTGCTGGACATCCCTACTTTCATATCCCACAATCTGTCAAATTAACCCTCCCGGTGTCTTCAAACGGTTTACGCACTCTCTGGACATCATTGCAATTGTAGTCCCGTGGAGGAGTCACGCAATCGTCTTTAATTCGAAATCTTATGATCGAATGATTCAGCCTATGCTATGGCTTCTAGGATCTATCTAGTAATCAATAATAATCTCGGCGCTGTGTGGGGGAAGGCAGAATGGTTCGGTTCATTCTCGGATTGCCTTCCTTTATAGGCTTCGAGACAACGTCATGCACAGGGGTGGCCGATTCAAGAATAAAAAAATAGTGATGCTACTTGGTGTAATAGTGAAAAAATGGTTTGAAGCAGACAAAAACTCGCGAAGAAGGACCCATTACCCACGTCAGTGGACGTGTTTTCGCGCCCTGTGCAACAGGGAAAGGGGTGGTAGCGAGGGCGTTGCCCCGCCCTCCACAGTTACTCTGCCGTCGGCACCCATTGCGCGTGGAAACTCTGATTCCCCCTACAGCCTGGATATGTGTTTGGATGAATTTCCCACCGCTAGCTCGCAGTCTCATTCTTCGTATCGTTCGACCTTTATTGGCTTATTTTGATCAGTATAGAATGTAGATTCTTGTTCAGCTAAATTTCATATGCTTTTGAAAATTCATCATGAATGCCCTTACTGCTATCCCGATGCAGTCGAAGCCACTAACGTTCAGGCAGATCGGGTTCGTTCAGTCTGTAACTGCAGAACTGTGAAATCACACAAGTTTCCGTTTTTTAGAACAGTACAGAGAAGGTCTTTGAAGTAAAAGCAACCCAATTTAGGGGGTATAATCATGTGGCATCCAAGTGTGCGCTGTAGAAAATAATTAAATTGATTGAAACGTGGGACTTTGACTTTTTTCACTTTTTAAAGCAAACATTAATTCATATTATGCATGCATGCTGGTTGCGCTGCATTGTTCGCATCTTTCAGTCATCAGTTATTCATCGTTCCGTTCTTTATCAATAAATATACGTCTTTCTCTTCGATTACTGAGCTTGAATCGCAATAAATATCGTGATTAGGTGTATTTAAGCTCATATTTTTTACTTTAATAGCCTACTACTACGACATGTTTTATGCACTTCTTTTCTTTGTCATAGCATAATGTGCCAATATATCAGAACACTGCTGGGCTCTACAGTAGTATTTTTGCTTCGAATAATTGTTTTTTGGAATGGAAAGAAACCTTCTGATGTTATTTTTGATTCCACGTGCAGTAGACGGGATTAGGGCGGTCGGTATGAGGATCTACTGTGCTTCATTAGTGTTTTGGTGTGGGACCGTTTATTCAACTTCCTGTTCCTACAATGCATCTACGACCGCGGCCGACGATGGGGTGGGTACTTGATCGGAGGCCCCGCCCACCCGGCCGAGACTTTATGGTGCTATATCTAAGCCGAATTCACATTTTTTCGCGTACAACTTTGCATGCAGCCCACATCAGGCAACTACAACATAAATATATGGGTAACAATGGAACTCATTTTCTGGAGACGTTTCCTTTAGCAACTTAGGCTTTAGTATACGATCCTTCCATTCTCTAGCCTTCGAAAACTCGCGGTTTCTCATACATCGTACAAGCAGCAGCTGCTTACAGGCGAAGGTGGAGGTTGGTATAATAGCCAATGAAGCACGTCCATTCGCATGAACTAGTGACTTAATCCCAGATCATGTTCGCCGAAGCTAACGCAGCCTTCTATTTTTCCAGGGCGAATGGAATGGTAGTAGTCTTGTCCGGGTGAATAAAACGTTGGCTGGGTTCTCAAATCATTTTATAGGCCAAAGCGTATCAATATGCCACTACGATGCTGGATGTCAGTGGAATGCATGGCGCGTCTTAAAGATGCATTGAGTAAGACTGATGCTTTTCCCTTGCTCTGTGCCATCTTACCTCCAAAATTGGCCGAGCTAGGCGTAGCAGTAGATAATATGATTACTCCACTTGCAGTGATGCAGTTCGGGATGCCCACATTGAGCGGCATGAAGATCTAACGTTAACTGGACCAACGTGAGGAGGGGAGAGCGTTATACGGTAGTGAGATCAGGACCAACCCATATGTTCGGCTGAAAAAAGAAAACATATTGAAACAGCTGAGGAGCTACAGAAGTGGAGGTCTCGGTGAGAAAACACAGTTCTGTGAACACGCATGCTATCGTCCACTAGGACGTGAAAGGTCGGAGCATTTTTCAATCGATGCACTCTTATTGTGGAAATTGCTGCATTTATAAGTTTTATTCATGAAGGTGTGCCGGAGATGATTTCCGAATTGATTGTATCGAAACTAGATTTCTGTTGTAATCGATGATGTAGGGGAATAGACGAGCTAAGCTCAGTTTGAACTGTTACGAACCATATTCTTAATGCTTTCGAGTGAATTTTATAGCGTTTCGGGTGTTCTAGATCTGATTTGAGACACGGAATTAATTCTTTCCAACGTGACGAAAATTTTTTTATTGCACACATCCCTTTTTGGGTAGGCTGTGACAAATGTGCAGTCTAAATTTTCATCGATGAAGTGCATAAATTCAATAGTTATTACTGTCGACCCACTATTAAAAGAGTAATTACAGTCGAGCTCTTTGCCCTTCGCACTTTCTAAGTGAAAATTATCTAATATGTGAGCATTATGGTATTTGGTCCTGTTCCCGCGCTAGTGGGCGTGGCCGCGACTTCGCGTCATAAGGGTTTTACTTACCTGGTAAATTATTTGAGTCCGAATGGCAAAAAGACGGTTGCGATGCGCTATGGTGTCCTGAACTAAGCGAGTCAATTGCTTCAAAATAAGTTTAGATATGGTAGGCTGCTGTAATCCATCCAGGAGCGGCTGCCGCGCCCTGCGAGCGACCTGGCACACGTTCCTCTGAAGACTCATAATAATTTTATTTACACAGCAAGTCCTTCTATTCGTGGAATTTCATATTGATTGTTTATGACACTTACATGTGGGTTGTTGAAATTAGTAAATACTAGTATAATATTTCTGTAAGATTTTGCCATGAAACTTTTTTTAGTCAGTTGAACAAAGTTTTGATGGAATTATTTTTTAATTGCATCAACGAAAGGATACCGCTAATTCCACACTTTATTTCCTTTTTTGCTTCCTTGGTCACAGCACCGTGACCATCATTTTGAGCACCACGTGCGATAATGTAGAGTTTTTAAAATACTATGACAGGCTTATCCTAGGTGAGCGCCACTATCTGGGTTGTCGCACCACGCCAATAGGGTGAATGTACGCGTCAAGTGCATTGTCCGTTCTCTGATGAATTGACTGCGCGCTAGGGGCGTGGATGCCGCCTACCTTCTTGCGTGACCTGACCCTACAAGAGTGTCATGGCGCACAAGGGGTTAATCTGCTTTGCTTCACGTTTTGCAAAAGATTACCAGCTTCTCGAGCTGCCTGAGAGAATATGTGTTTTTAGTCTTTCGTCTATTTACCTACCTACACTTAGACCCTCCTTTGAAATTTTTGAGCTAATGAGCGGCCATTTCGTCCCTCTATCCATGCTTGCCAACCACTACGAAGAACGCCGCGGAACGATACCGTACTCCGATAGAATTCGTTTAATGGTACGATCTGAGCTCCTGCTTCTACGGAATAACAGCGCAAATAAAACTACTTAACTTCAAAACGATCGTCATGTACCTTGACATAGGCCGGTAGGTATGAGATAATGCATAATCGCGGAGCGGGGGTCGGAGAGAAGAGGGGAGTAGGGGGAAGGGGGCAGGTATGTGGTCGAAAATATTTTAGTCCCTTCAAAGGATGGGAATCAGAATGGGCCTCCGTAGAGGCTCCGTACAGGCTTTAAGCTTTGAACACTTCGAAGTCCAGAAAGCTCATCGTTTCTTACCGAAATGGTGTTTGAGCTAATGGTAAAATTTTGCTTGCGAGTGCTCGGCTAAATGATGGCGTCCATCTAGCATGGAACGGATCAGAGCAGTGTTCGTTCCAGTGACAAAAAAAATTTATTCATGATTATTTTATTAAGGGATGAGGGATAAAATTTTCAGGGTTAATCAATCCCTCCTGTGGAATGGGCCACGCATTCTAGTTCCATTCAAAATCGTGATGACGGGTGAATGCAGTTTGGACTATACAATACCTTGCGAGGGACAACCGATGTACAAGTCAGTGCTTCTATCCTCCCAGACGAGTCTGTTATCAGTTTGCCTGCCCAGAAGGGATGGAAGGTTTGGTTGGCCTGGGCGGGCGTCGAATCGGATCTGATCTCCGCACCATGAATGAGAGTTCGCGCCTTTTGTCACTACATCAATTATTATAGTTTATTATATCATTATTATTATTTAATACGGTTTTATTGATATTTTATTGCTATTATTTATTACCTTATCTCGGAAAGTGCAAATATCGCTCATGGAAGAATCAAAGATTGGTCTTGCACCATAACTGCTACTATCTACCACATCTGCAATCTGCTATTTATATTTTCAACCTTTCAGTAGTTTGAACAGAAGAAATTTTGTTTTTCCTCTCCATCGTATACAATTATATAAAACGCAATCGAACTTATTCATTGCGGTGTTTCACAAAAGAATAAATCTAGTGTTTTTGTTCATGATTATTTTATCAAGGGATGAGGGATGTTTTTTGCAGGTCCTTCCACTTCTTTTCCTTACTTTTCCCTTTATCCCCCATTTACCCCCATTTATCCCATCTTACCCATTTATCTTTTTCTTTCATGAATCTTTCCCAATTCTGCAAAAAACTCCTTCAGACCACTCCCTTCTGACTATCCTTTTTGTTACTCTATCACTCCTGATTACTTACTCTATCACTCCTGATCACTACATATCACTCGGTTGCTATCATTCTTTACCACTCATAAACAGTGATAGCATCCTTCCTTGTGCTAAACGTTGGCGAATGATTCATAACGACGTGCCATTTGTTACCACCTGTTACTTTTGCTTATCACTGTTTCTCATTTGGTGAAATTGTTGAGTTTGAACAATTTCTAACGCTCTTTCGGAGCTTTTATCCCTCGTGGCCATACCCTTTGACTCGCAGTCGTGTTCGGCCTCAGCTTTGTATTTTTTGTAACCGTAAGCAATTTACACCTCAATGTGGGTCATGTGTGGTAATTTCAGAAGGTATAAGATTGAACGAAGTGCCCAAGAAAGGAATTGCATTGATCCCGGTGACACTATGAATTTAAGGGATAAAAGGATCGGTGAAGTGTTTTTAGTGGACAAGAATGGGTTGTACTTGTTTGGAACTAAACGAAAATGGTAGAGAGGTGGAGTGTTCCACTTAGGCGTCGAGAAAAAATTGTAAAAAATACGATCCCTCCCCTCGTCTTCAAAGGGACTTCGGACACTACCTATCGTGTAAAAAGGTCGTCAATTGATCATTATAACACTGGTACTTAGTATTAAAAATGAGTATCGTTGAAAGCTTTAGAAACCATCTCATCGGTCTTACAGTCATTCCAAAAAAAAGTGATCGTCAAGGATTAGTCGAGGATTTTTCGAAAATACGCCTCCTCTACTGTCACACTTAGAGCCCCCTCCTCATCAGGATTCCTCGACCTATGTGTTTAGCCCTGGTCCCAATTTTGCCGTCTCACTACATTTCACATCGCCTCGGTGTGCTGTTCATATATGGGCTGTGAGTGACGCAGGATGGAAGGGAACCGCTGGGTTGGTGCCGGTTTTCAGAGTGGACTATGCCCGCCTACGATCTGTCTGAGTCTGCGCTATAGGGAAGAAATATGACTAAATGCCGTCGCAGAATTACTGTACTTACTGGTTTACTAGTTCGAGGAAGATTTTATACTACTCGAAATTACCGTCCATTGAAGAAAATTACTTATTGATCACATCTCTTAAATTGCTGAACTACTTTTTAATTGTGAACAAACCATATTTTTTTTTGCAGAATTTTTCCCTATAGTCTTACATCTGGTACTAGTAAATAAGTTGTTTCAAAATGTTTTTTATAGTGAAGATACTTCGCGATAACTCGCGTCTGGAACAAATACTTCTTTGAGCAATCTGGGTAATCCGGCGACTTCTTCGTAATGTTCAGTGTAGTACATTAGTATGTACTACGTAATATGTAGTTTTTCTTTATAATAAGTTTCATAATGATATCACTGCAGTGATTATAACCGGCAACAAAATGAGAACTAATCATAATTGAACATGGCAATGGAGATAATCTATTGAAATATTTTGTTATGAAGTGGTGAAGAATCTAGTTATCATTGATTATCACTATTAAGAAAACTTGAATGAATCCGATATTATTTGTTTTTGTGATTAAATTCGTTTTTGTATTCAGAATGTCGGCGAGCTTTCCTGTCCCGGCTCCTGGTCCCTTTAATGCGCCGTCACCGGTCTTTCCTCAAGGTTTTGCCTTCCCAGCTGATGCTTACCAACAGGTTCGGTTTTGCTTTCAGTGACAATTCATTAGGGTTGTTCAAATAATCCGAGCACCCTGTTCCGATTCGTTTTGAGATATTCGTTGCCTTTCGTGGTTAATGTTTTCTTTTATTCACAGAGACGAGTTATAGTCTAGTATCACACTTACCAGGTCTTTCCGGGTGAGGCTACTTACGTCGGAAAATCGCGTGGTCGCACGCGGCGAGCGATGCGGCGAGTGCGAGTGCCAGTGGCTGGGCATGGCAGCCTTCGAGCGAAGCAGTGTGGCATGGGTGGAGGAGGCAGTGTGGCATGGGTGGAAGCGCCGAGGTGATGCAACCACGCTCTGCCGAGCTCCCAAGGGCAATCGAATCGCAAGTGGTACTGGTTGCGCCGCGAGTGCGACGGCCGCAAAGCGATTTTCCAGCGTAAGTAGCCTCACTAGCCTCACCCGGTCTTTCCTACTGGTTATTCCTGAACAGATCGATGATCTACCTTCTTTAGTGGTTTCTGCCCTTTTCTAATATTCGGTAGATGTTTCATCAGTCAATGTTCACTGTTAGTGTTATGATTGGATAATATTTTTCAGGGATTTAACACACCTTCTAACCCTTATCCATCCTCCAATGGTGCTATTCCTACGAACCCGATGTTCGACGCCAAACAAATGAACGGGTTTGTTACCATCTTCAACTAATAATTTCTCAGTAGAAGTGATTCTCATTTGGAAGTCACCTTTTCGGAAACCAGCTGAGTACCTTATCAGTTAAACTAATAATTTTGAGGCACCCAGAGAGGTAAAAGAAAAGTGAGAACTAGGAATACATGTTTTCCTAGAGCAAAACCTCCTCTTCAGAGAAGTTTATGTGTAGCAAAACGCGCATTGAAAAAACGCGGCTTGGGGTCTTATCATGATCCCGCAGCACAGCGTGTCCTTCTGCAGTTCATCAGCCGGGCGAGTTGCCGGCGACAGCGAGACAACGTTCGCGACCGGCTGATTTGGTGTCTCCGCGGTCTGCAGTCCCCCTGGCAGTGACGCAGAGGGGAGCGAAAGAGAAGGGGGTTTTCGGGTTTCTTTTTCTGGTTTTGTGGACGTTTATTTCGTTGTTTCTTTACTGTTACACTGCTGAGCACCCCTACTTTCATGTTCCACAATCTGCCAAATTTACCACCTCCGGTGTCTTTGGGCGAGGTAGCGTAGCTTTATTTCCTAATCACGTGGTAATTTGAACAATATAGTAGTAACTGCGGTATCAAAAAAATGCCAAAAACTTTATAAAAATAACACGCAGCTTGCATTTCATTTTATAGTAAGTTCCAAGCACCTCTAATATTACTGCTGCGTACTGTCCAATTCTTTTGTTATTTAATGAACTGCTGGATCAAGTCTGCTAACTATCTTTATCTTGTCGTCTGGGCAAATGTGTAGCACCGTAATCGATATTTCGCTGATTTCATGCTAATCGATCTGAATGCAGATTATTGTCAAACGCTGTAGCAATAGTAGAACATATTGGATTTTACTAGACTGATTCCACTACCAATGTTCTACTATCAAGATTCATTCTGCTGCTGAAATTTCTTGAGAGGACTTTTGGAGTAGTCTTCGTCTTATCTCTTGTCGAAACTGTGGCATAAATTTTCTTCGACAGTTTTCTGTCACATGTGTAAGTAAGGGCGAATGAATCTTCTTGACTCGATGTTCCGCACACGTCAGAAACTGTTGTCGTATGCGTCACTCTTACCGTAACTCGAACTGTGAACAAAAACCAGGAAGACATTGCTAGTCGAAAGATATTCGTTTCGGTCATTCATTTCGGCTTACTTGCGGAATGGTTCCAACACTTTTCTTGACGAAATTCCCGCCAAATTTATTTACTTAGTTTTCGTATAACTTTCGTACCAAAATACAGTACATGATGATGGAGGGATTCCCACTATATTTTCCTTAATCGTTATCATCTGTCGTTTTTTTTTGGAATAGATTTTTTGGAGCCTCATACCGTTCAGTACTTCTACAGGCTGGTCAGATGTTTAAGTTTTGAGTCAGAGGGATCGGGAAGGCTGGGTCTAGTTTTCATAATAGCGGCAGCACTCGTAGTATGTACATAAAGCGTTGAGGAATTGTTGGGTAGCATGGATCCGGCTTGGAGGTTTGTGAGGGAAATTCTGTTGATGTGGTTGAGAAATCAGGACGATTTCCGTTAGGAGAAAGGGGGGGGGGGATTGAGCCACGTTCACTTATATATTACTAATATTATTTGTAATACTGTTATTATTTTTATAGTATTATTTATTTGCTTTTAGATACTCCTGAGGTATTTGTGAGCCGGTATGTCGTCTTTACGGTTGCTTTTCTATGCACCAAGACGATACAGTTAGACTTTATTGTTGCATCTTCAAACTCTTGAAATTGCTTGATATTGCCTTAATTTGCGTTTTATAGCATTGTTCTTACGTTTTACTCTGTTCGAATGAGCTCTACGGCTTCCAAACCTTATTTTGAATATTACCAACTTTTCAAAAAAAAAATTCGGAATTTGCAAGGTTTTCTAAGCTTGGGGTTTTAGAGCACGTCATCATGAATGAATCAAATGTTAACTGTGAAATGCCTATCATATGAATCACCATTGAAGCTTCAACTGGAGACCCACCCCAACTATCCCTATAAAGCCCCAGAATTATTAATAGCACAGTAATTTCAGAAGTTCTTGCCTGATATCGTAATCTCGATAAATAGTTTATCGACTTGGGGATTTCATAAGTAGGTGAACAGATAGGACAACCTACACAAGGTGCAGGCTTGTGGGCGTGTTCACCCCAACCACCATTGGTGTACAGAAGGGATGAGCCAACCGGCAGGGTGATGGGTATGGTGCATCCCCGCCCATCGCCGGTGTACATGGGGTGAAACGAGCGTCCAGATTTGAAAAAAAAAATGCTTGAGCTCCTTTGTAATCAGAGATTAGTTGTTTAATAATTTCAGGTACGGATATGTTGGAGGACCGGGACCGATGAGCGGAGCTCCCCTCATGTCCCCTACCGCCAACATTCCACCTCCGTTTGGTGCACATCCTATGCGACATTTTCATCAACCGGGCATGCCAAAACCGTGTGCTATGCGACCAAGAATGCTACAACACATGGGTGGTATGATGCCGATGAACGGTCAAATGATGCCAAACCAGCAGCAGCCACCAACACCTGTGAATCATCAGATGCAGCAGCAGCAACAGCAGCAGCAGCAACAACAACAACAACAACAACAACGGCAGCAACAGCAGCAGCAGCAACAACAACAACAACAGATGCAACAGCAAATGCAACAGCAAATGCAGCAGCAACAACATCAACAGCAACAGCAAATGCAGCAGCAGCAACAACAGCAACAACAACAACAAATGCAGCAACAGCAGCAACAAATGCAGCAGCAGCATCAACAACAACAACAGCAGCAACAACAACAGCAACAACAACAGCAGCAACAACAACTCTCAGCTGCACAGCAAGGGATTCGTCAGCAAACTCCAAACAGCCAACAAATGCAAACGAAATCACCAAGTCAACCACCTTCCCATCCGTCATCAAGTCCTATGCAGTCGAATAGACCAAGTCCCGGATCGAACAGGTTCGTAATAAGTGCATTTCCTCTGAAGATTTTATCTCACATTTAGAAAATGAAAAGTTGTAAGTGAATCTCGGAGGTAAAGGGTATGTTGCTCATAGGATTTGTTTGAAAAAGTCAAAAGCTCTTACTCATGTTACTCATTCTTTTTGTTCTGCTACCTTCCGAGGTAACCGAACAGTTCGTCAAAAATAAACTGAAAAATTCTCGTACTGGCGTTGAGATTGCAGAATCGCAGGAGGATGGGGACATTTGCTGACTCTGCATAAGGTGAAAGTTGAGACTTAAGTTGCGTCAACGCGCGCACAAGTGTTTTGCCTTGACCGCTGTGAATTGATCACTTGCAAAAGGGCGTGGCCACTGTGAGCTTCGGCAGCCTGACCCAGTTTGAGTGTCCTGGCCTGCATCTTTCGGGTGTGTTGCAAGTGTTCCGGTTCTAGAGGTCGGCACCGTACTGGGTCATCGCCCTTCGCGAATTGTCCGAATGGTGGCGGGTCCTGCCGTCTGGGCTCTCCCAGATTAGCCTAAGCCTTTTCAGGGAAGGAGCTTTGTCAGCGTGTTTTTACCTGTCTTTACCTGATTCCAATCCGCCGCGCAACCTGACCTGACCTCACCAGTCGGAACACTTGCACTCCACCCGCATCTTTCAGCCTGAGTCTACGCCGAGAGCTTTAATCCCTGGTCAGTGAGCCAATGGAGAGCGCCTGAGCGAAAAATGGACGCCCTTTACTTGCGGGTTCGGTTCGAGTTCAAGATGTCCCTGAGCCCTTAGTTGGTATCTCAGTACTCCCATTAACAGCTGCAGTACTGTTTACAGTATCCACTACAGTAATCATAATATTTATTGCGAATTTGGCTTATCATCATCTGATGGGGCCTGAAAATGGTTCTGCAGACATTAACGTTTGGTCATGAATAAAACATCAGCTTGAAAGCGATTTTTTTTCAAACGTCACTTTGATGCATGCTTCTGCCGAAGTGCCACATCTTAATGGATCCCCGGGATTCAGAATAGCGTAGCAAATCGGCGTTTATTTTTCTATTTTGAGCCATTCTCGTTCGAGATATTGTTCACTAGAGGCTAGATCAAATATCCTCAGAATTTCAAAAACCTCCTCTTCCCCGTAGTCCCAGGATGTTTATTGAAGTTTACTCTTTTTTCTAATATTGTCATTATAGATGATTAGTGTATTTGATAATATGTCCAACGAACACTGAGCAGTTACAAAAGTTACGCGCGGGATGCCGCGGAAACTTGAATTTTCCCTTGAAAAAAACTTGAACTTTTCACTGCAAGGAAGAGATGGTGGGATTGCTCTGAAATATTCAAACAGTTTACCGTTTCGGTAAAAGTAAAAAATGATAAATGAGTTAATAGCGCAAAGTTTCATATGTAAAAGCGCCATGTGGAGCAGAGTACCGTACATCCGAAAAACAAGACGAACGGAGAAATGGCATTGCTTGGACTTCTACAAGCCTTTATGACTAGATTTTGACTTGTAAAAAGTTAGATCTACAAGTAATATAGGTAAATAAGTGGAACGAACTTATTTTCAAAGCTTCCAAAAATGTGGTTATGTAGCATTTGTTCGTCCTATAGGCATTTTTGTCTTTGAAGGTCTGCTGAAAGTGAAGTTTGTTGTGCAGGTACCGTACCGGTGTGACTTTACAATTAGTTTGCTTTTCTCTAACAAGTGGAAAGCGTTATTAAAAAAAAAAGGCAAAATCAAAAAGCAATTACTTGCCGCACCAAGCTCGTTACTAGGGTATTCTGCGAGAAATCGAGTGGGAGCGACCAAAAGTTGATCGATTTTGAAAACGCCCGTCTGATTTAGGGGTGTTTATCCGTCAAATGCAATGAGGCCCCCGTCGAATGGTAGTGGCCATCCGAAATCCGATTCATCACCAGCTGGTATGCAACAAACATCGAATGATCAGGTATGGCAAGCATTTTCATGTGTCACTCTAATAAATTTCAATTTGAACCCCTTTTCCATAGATCCTTTCACACTCGTATAAAGCTGAATATTTAAGATTTCGATGAATTCTGGGATGTCGGCTGGTCCAGCAATGAGTCCGTCGTGTTCAGTATTTGGAGGAGGAGGTGGTGTAGGTGGTGGTGCTGGTGGAAGTGGTTCACAGGCTGCTCCTCGAGCCGGTGAACAACAAGGGCCACCCCAACCACCCACCACGAACACACCATTCCCTCTTGTTACGCATTACGATATGCCTCCCGCATTTATACATTTGCAGGAAACGTTTCAGGTGAGCTTTTCACCAAAAAGTCTATCGATTTTTCAACCAAAAATTTGACCTGCTAGTTTTTGAGGTTTGGTGGCAGAACATGCGGCTTCTGCATGCGTTGCATTCCGATTCCTACCTCGAACAGGTTTCAAGTGCTCCTTTACGTGAAAAAAACTTGTTTGAAGATCGAATGGGATAAAGCGTGAAGGCGTCAGCGTTGATCTGACCCTTTCTGATCAGGGTCCGGAAGTCCAGGATTCTTCGACAGAAAGGTAGGGGGGGGAGGGTTGTATCTGGCCGTACACAAGGGTACGGTTGTAACTACGGAGGTCAGCGATAGGCACTGAAATCTGAAAATTCAATATACAGATGAGAAGCGAAGGGTATTTCACAGAGACCCGTGGAAGAAATGTGAAAGAAATATTTTTTGCTTTAGGTGAGAATACATAGCAATAGAACACATTGGAATACACGGTCCGGCAACAGTTACTGGTATTGTAAAGGTCAAAAAAAGAGAGAGGGGGGGGGTGCTCTTGGTCTCCTTAGAGAAAGGTCGCACTGAAAGAGCTGTTTTCCTCGACATTCGAGAGTGCTCCGTTTGTGGTGCACCACATATTCAGCCAGGGTCAAGCAAGATGTTAAGAAAAATGACAACGTGTATACCACCCCTGTAGTATCATTAGCGTTGGTTTGTGGGTCACATTTCCAAAATTATCAAGTTCGGTACTTAATCCCGGTAAAGCTCGCTCGTTTTTGGGTGTGTAGACTTATGTCGAATTTTCGCTATGCGACGTCGCACTGGCGGCGCCATCAGCACGACTTGGTACCGTAGACTCTGGTACCGTAGAGGTCCTTCGAGAAATAGCTGTTTATCTCATCGTTATGTAAAAACAATAACTTTTGTGATTTAAAAAGACGTTCATTACGTGTTAACGATCCTAATTGAAAAATAATTCATTCGGGCATAACACTCTGGAGGATTGTTGCAAAGTACGCAATCACAGGCTAAGAAATCCGCAGTGCCGCTTGCCGAGCGCAGCCGCGCGGAAATTCAACATAAGTCTACAGACCTATCGTTTTTCAGTCACCATTCAAACGTAAAGTTATCGCCTTACAAGACTCAATTTTTCCTTTGTTGTTGACTTTGCTCGGTTGGCATTGCAGCTCATCTTATTGAGTGTATAAAAATAAACAAAGATTAGATTAAATTGATTAAACCTGATTCATTATAGATGCGCAATCCCGCTCTTCAAATGTACTACAAACGTCGGAAAAGACTGCTGGTAATGCCGTATCCCGCCGGGCCAAATCTTGCTGTGAGCTTCTCTTTTATTTTTCCGGAGTGTGTTTTAAAAGCAAGCGAGAAATGTCCAATAATTTTGTTTACAATTTCTTATTAAGCATGCAAGGCCTGAAAGAATTTATTTGCATACAAATTATAATGAATATTGATATGACATAGATGAGAGTGGACGAATGGATTGTTGGTGTTTCAGTGTGTCGTTGAAGGGGCAGTTCAATTGTATGATTTATTTTTGAGCCTCAACACTTGTAAGCTGAGGCTGAATCGTGTTTTCGTGGATGAGGAAAAATACGTATCGATTAGGATGGGTAATCGACACTCATCTAATCCTTCCACGATTCCGTGAATCGCACGATTTCCACGATTTTCTGATTCTACGATTTTCCAGATCGATACTTATCTAATTGCTTTCCACTAACTTGGTCCCTTTAATTTCTCTACTAGGTATGGACGCTACCTCGCTGGTACCGATGATTCGGCTCAGCCAGACTTCAAATCCTCCATGGGAAAGGGTTAATATGGGTTGGAAGAAGCGGGCTCTACTTTTGGGGATGCTTACCAGGCATGAAAAAGAGCCTCATGAACAGCAAAAAATGCTTTCGTGGAAATCCCATCCGTGGTCCCAGCCCACGCAAATCGAAATGCATTTAGAAAAGTGGCAGTGTAATTGATGGGTGCGATTATGTGGTAGTACAAGGAAACGTTCGAAAGTGAAAAAAAGCACCTATTGACGATGAAACAAGAAATGCAAATATCCGTCTCGACGCGCCTACAGATCCCTGACACTACCAGCAAACCACGGTAGCGCAGTTGTCTCGGCGCTTATATGCTGATGACGAAGCGCCTCGCCAATGAGGCATCACACGCAAAGTCTGACCCCCCCCCCTAACTCGCTTCAGAATGGCATTTGCAGTTTTGGTTTCCACAGTTTAATCAATATTCGGGGTTCTGTCTATCTATCTAGGTCTCCAGTCAAACTTCCATAAGAAGTTGAAACCCTTTCCTGGTCAGACCGTGTTCATACTTTGCGGTGCCGGCGGCAGAGCGTGGTCACGTGTCTGCTTGTACCACCCTGTCTCGTTTCCTGCGTTGCGTCGTCTCTTCGACCTTCCCCGTGCCACTGCCTCGTTGCCTGTAAACGCCCTGCCGGGGCAAAGTATAATATGAACGCGACCGTAGGCGGAAACGGGTGCAAAAGCTTCTCTAGTGTATTCAAGCGAATGGAGCAGTTGCCTAGTGGCTGTGTGTCGTCGCTTTAATTCAAGACGATAGGTGTTTTGAATGTAAGGTATGAAGAATTCGGAGTAACTCGTATCTTCCTTGTAAACCAGTCCGATGTCACTTTCCATGGTCTATCTTCTACCGTTCATGTTCTTTTTCTGTTTTTTTCTATAGCTTCTATATGCTATTCGTATTCAGAATATCGCACCAATGGAACCGGCAACGTTTGCGTTTTTACCGCATACGAAACACTACGACGTGGCATACGATCGACGGTATCCGACCATGAATCCAATGTTGCAAGGGCAACCACAAATGCAGAATCGACAACCAGCGTACGTTTATCAATCGTGTTTGACCTTATAGACGTTTCAAAAAATGGTGGAAGCCATACTGTAAGTGAAGTGGTATTCGAATTGTGCTGATTTAGGCCAAGCCCTCAAATGATGTCACCAGCATTCACTCAACCACAGCCACCAACTAAATCCAAAGGGCCACCATTGAAAAAAGCTCGAAGTGGTGAGTGAACTAAACAGTTGTACCAGTCACTGACTAGGGATAAATTGCTAAACGCTGGTCCATCGGCTTGACGCTACGCCATGCCTTTGGATCCTTTTCAAAATTGTGGAAGCATTTGATAACATGCATTTTAGTCGATAGTCAGTCAGTCAGTTAGTCATGTACCATCCCACGGTCAATATGATCTATTTTATCGACCAACCGGCCTGAACATGTTCTGCCTGACCCTGACCTTTTATTATGAATATTTCAGAATACTCAAAACATCAGATATACCCTAAAGTCCCATAGATAAGAGCGGTTTGATTCACCGGTAAAAAAATTCTTAAAAATTCTTAAAACTCTTTAAGAAATTTTTAAAAATTAGCGTTGTTTCAAATTTCTCTCCAGCAGCAGTCACCCCCAATGCAACAGTAAAATTAGATTTCTCATAGCCGGTTTCGCAAATTCAACTTCGGGAGATCATAACTTGCCACAGACTGCATCTTTTCTCACAAAATAAGCACCATTTGATTCGCTACACTTTTGGAATTATTATGGATATTTGCATATCTTATTTTGAAAAAGGGCTGATGATTCATAGAGCGCGAAAACAAAAAAAGTCAACTTCAAACCATCATTCTTTCCGAACACACTGCTGCTTAAGAAGCTGTCCAGATGTTTGGAAAAGTGGGGCATAGTTAGCGCTAGATCTGATGAATATGATAGACGAGTAATGGCTTCAGCCTTCAACTGCTTCAATTACTGGAAGAGGATTTGTGGAAAATGCGCTTGCGCATAGCTGCCCTGAGGGGTCCCTCAGCACCCATTTCTTTGGGTTTTTCCAAATTAAGGCTACTTGAGGTGGTTGGTCAAGCTTGTTTGTTGAAGGCCAATACTTGTGGATATCGCCCGCAAGTATGGGCGCTCATCGCTTTTCGTCGCTTTAGTTAAAACGATTTGTTCAATTGAAAATTCGAGCAACTCGTTCTCATTTCTGCACTTCTGAAACCAGGTACAAAGTGTTCAGCACAATGCTTCACCCCCTCCCCTTGCAGCACTCATATTTGTGGTCACCTTCGCTGGGACTCAGCTAAACAAAAACTCGTGAGGTGAAGTCATCTATAAAGTGCCATTTTTGCAGTACTTTATAATTTTCCTAATAACTCGAAAAACTTGTAACATTTCAAGAAAAGCATATATCCAAAAAGAGCAACTTTTTCTCTATTTAAGGAGCACAACTTGTAACTTAATTCATGTAGACGAGCTTCGAAATTTGAGTTTATCTTGTGAACGCGCGAATGCGGCCAGAACTTTCCTAACAACCTAATAAAAAATAGCAATAGAAAAAGTATAGAGAACTGTAAGAATAAAGATAAAGTTGTAGGCTATTAATACGATAATCATGAGCACACAGCGCCAAAGAAAATACAAACGTCAATTTTCATTTTCTAGCACAAACCGCTCTTATCTACGGGCCGCTCTTATCTATGGGACTTTAGGGTAAATACGACGAAACTCAAAAAGTACGTAGAGAACGCGTACTCTAAAACGCTGCCTTCCGTGAACGAACATTGGATTGATATAATATAGGGCAAAGTGTAGCGGAAATTGCGTTGAAAAACGCACTTTTGGGGCGCTATTGCGATGTCAGCGCGCTTCAAGTCGAACTGCACGCTTCAGGCGGGCTGATGCCACTGTCATTTGATGTCGCGTAGGACGTAATTGATTTCATTGGTAATGGTGTTGAACTTGTTGAACAGCTCACAGCAACAAACAAGTGAAAGGAAGGATAGGAATAAGCGAAAGAGAGAAAAAGTGTGGTTGTAATGGAAAGAACCAGTAATTTCATACTCAAAGTATTGGTAAGGCGTAATGTGTGCAAAGTAGCGAAATGCAAGCCACCGTACCTTTGCCGTAAGCCAAAATTGCTTAAATATGAAGAGATTAAGAGAATGGAACGAATTTAGAACCCTCTCCCCACCACTGATCCTTATCAAAGACCTTATTTCGCACCCTCTGCGTCACTAAAGGGGGAAGGGGCTGCAGACAGCGAGGTCAGCTGAGCCAGCGTTACCGCGTCCTACACAGCCACTCTACTGTTGGCGAGGCGGCAATGAACAGCTTAAAGCGCGCATTTCAGCGCGAGCTTCGTTGCTAATTCTTTGGTTTGCTTACTCTTTTGATTTCCATGTTTTGGATTAGTTTTCTTTTGCATGATGAAGTCCAGCAGTCTCACTTTCTGATGTGAAAATAGATTGGCAGTGCTGATGTACCCAAGCTCTACTGTATTTCGGTCTACCAAATTTAGTCAGTGAAAAGTTTGAGAAATTCAGTGCTGATTGCTCAAATTTTCAGATTCCACTGACGGTGGCTTCCCCGGAATGTCATCTGCTGGTGCTCCTGGAGGAGGTGGTAGTAATGGTGGTGGTGGCGGTAGCGGTGCTGGGAACGGTATGATGATGGCACCCGGCTGCATGACAGGACCACCTCGTCATATGCAACAGATGCCACCGGACATGTCACACTACGGCGGTGGACCGACGTCACAAATGAGCATGAATCCAGCCGCCACCGGTATGCCTTATTACCCAGGCATGTCACCCAATACCGTGCCTACAAGTTCATCAGCATCGGCTGGTAACACACCCTCAATGAGTATGCCAAATGGGATGTATCCTATGGGCAATGTGCCTCATAGTGCAGGAGCATCAATGAATATGGCCAGACTACAGGATATGTCTCAACAAGTTAATGATAATAGTGAGTTGCATGAGCTTCGTATTGCTAAGTGATGTCTGTGCGACAGGACACTCGAACTGGATCGCCACTCCACGCGACAAGCGCCTTGCTAGTTGTTGTGAGTTCGCCGCACTCTGCCCGATTCGAGTGTGCGGTCGCACATGCTCATGATCTTTCAGTAAGCATTGACGATGGGTTACTTTCAGGATCACAACAAGCTCCTGTATCCGGTGTATATCAAAACATGTCTAATGGTCAGATGTCATCTGGTGATCAGCAATCACTTAGCAGCCCTAGAAATCAGGTGCGGAACTCTGTGCTTTATGCATAGTTAATCATCGCAGTATTACTTCATGATTTCCAAACGGATATTCTTTAGATGACCCAGAATCCATATCAACAATCAGGAAACCAATACGACATATCTCCTCAATGTCCAAAGTGCCTCTGTCTTGTATCGGTGAGTTGTTTTGTATTGAGTTTACTTCGAGGCTTACGGAGATTAATTTAATTGGTTGCTTAATGTGCAAATAAGGGGCAAAGAGTACAGCTGTGAAGGAATATGATATAGTTGAAACCCCAGAAGGAGAACCCCAACTTTTCTCTTCGACTTCTGTGACCCACATGTCCTCCAACACTCCTACGGTTGGCGTTCAGCTCGGGGCCAAAATTTATAAGGTGGCGGAAGGCGGGGCGGGCATTTGCTCTGATGCCCTGCCTCCTCAGTCACCTTTGGAAAAAAGGGGCTTTTACTAAGGAATTACAGCATAAATATATGAGAAACAGAGAAATTTTACCGTGCCTTTCCATTCCTTTGATGGTATCATGGCGTAGCTCTGTTTTCTGTAAATCATTCTAATATTATAAATGGATAGATAATGGGCTACGTACTTCATCTGTCTTTTTCGTACTTGGTATTTCCAGCCTACCAATCGCTCCGTACAATGCAATGGTCCGTGCATGCGCTTATTTCATCAGGTAACATTTTTCATTAACTAATATAGTTAAATTTTCTATTTGTCCTACAGTATTTGATCGACTGCTCTGAGCATTTATTTTCTAGTAATCGTAAGGAAAAGAGTTGACGTGGGAAGGAAAAATAATCTCGCGCTTTCTCTGAAATGAGAAGAAAAGAAAAAAGATTTCAAATTAATTGCTGACAATTACATGTTCTCATATCGATTTTGTACGGTCCACTTGGGCGTATATAACCGAATTCGAAATTTTGAACGTTGATGTAGCAGAAGTGTGACTTGCAGGCACTTGTTCACCACCTCGAAAAACCGCATGGTTTTGTTGACGGGAACAAGCTCCACTGAGCATTTTACTTGCTCAGATTCATAAAGTATATCCTATGTAATCGTGCGATGGGTAATTGATGTTCTGAATAAGTTTCAAATAGGAAGTGTAGCATTATGCAAAAACTGGAGCCGTGTATATTTGTTGCTTGCCGCGCGCGGAAAATTACCAGTGAGCCGTCCATTTCAATCCCCGAGCTGTTGTGCCGCGGTGGGCACGTGGCAAGTCAAGAGCGACGCCGTGTTCTGGCCTAATGATACGCATGCGTTCAGTCATAAGTATGATTGCTTTTGCTAATACTGCGATTTTTCAGAATTGTACTGGTCTACTTCCACGAGCGTTTGCCTTACTGGAAGAAGATTCGAGTGCAAAATGGGTATGTGGCGCATGTGAATCGTCGGTTCTATGAATGCATAAGACGAACGATGTTCGTCGTCCGTGATGTGATCTTCTAAATAGATCTTCATAAAATGTTATTCCCTTAAATCAAACTAACCAAAACGGACAACCAATTGATAACCATTATTGTTCTCGCTCTCAATGTTCCCAGTGCATCTTATGTATTTAATGAATGAGATCTGCTCTGTACAACTGCCAACATTTTGCTTTTCTATACTGATTTCGTTCCACTGTTTCTATTCTTTCGTATTTGAAGGCTATTATGAAATGGTGTACGTTCATCTCTATCTCTAATGTTCTTCATGTTTGTCCGGATTTTGTTTTTGATTCATTCCACTGTTGATTGATTGTCTGTAGTCACTTATATTGTCACAATGTCACCGCGCGTAGTAACCCCTTCTTAATGTTCATGGTTACGGGACGACTTGAACTCCCCATGTTTGCATCTGTACACTGCGGGCAAAAGCGCAAATGGATAAAGGGGGCTGCGACTGATTTAGCCTTGCCCTGTGCGCTGGAGAAGTGCGCTACTTGAAGAGAGCGGCCGCGTTCATACTTTGCGCCGGCAGGGCGTGGTTGCGTCACAGGCAGCGAGGCTGAATGGCACGGGGGAGGTGCAGAGACAACGGAGGCAACGAGACAAGGTGCCAAGGGTGGAGAGGCAGAGACACGCAGCCACGCCCTGTTGCCGGCACCGCAAAGTATGAATGCGGCCTTAGACGAAGGCAGAGAAATGTGCATACGTAGCGCACCAGCTTGAGAACGAGTTCAAGATGTCCATGAACCGTCTTCCCCAATCCCTCCTTTTATAAGCATCCCTAGTGATGTTCAACCACAGAGATGTCCTTTTTTAAGTTTTTATTGCTGTGTTAGCCAGTTGTGTCTTTCCTACGTCACGTACTACGTTCGTTAGAGAATTGAATCGGGTCACTTTTCAAAACAGCAAAAAACATACACACCCATACCACTTATGAATTGTTCATTGTGCAAGCTTTCGGTTGTTGCATTTGTCAAAAGTCTGTTCATCTTTCTACTTGTCTGTTGTATGTTTGTAAAAGCTAATGATAACATCATATGTGAAAAGATCCGGGCGACTTATACATACTTGTGTAGGTATCGAATGTATTTATGTATTCTTTTAAAAACAGCCGAAATTTATAGGTGGATAAAGTATTGGCACGTTTTCATATGTTTCAGAAGAATCATTCAAAACGTTTGAAAGAAGAGGTGGCTCATTGAGCCACAGAAACGGGGATGTCTCGGGGATGTCTGATTCCCGGGAGATGTGCGACTTGTATGAGCCACTCGACGATTTCTATAAGTCTTTCAATTTTGCACTCTCCCTTTAATCGAGAAACGAAAGATACTGAAATTGATTGGATCATTGTTAAGGTTAAGGTGTAGCTGGGCTCTCAGCGTGTGTTTTGGAGGATAAATGAAAGGTTCTACGAAAACTGAGAGGCGAATTTTACACCTCGTAAAAGCACAATAGGCTGAAAACATTGCTCAGAAAGTAGAGGCTGGAATAGAAGTGATCATATCAAAAGGATGAGTATACTCAGATTAAAGGAACCGGGGGGGGGGGGGGGTTCGGGAGAAGGGTATGGGAAGAAGTGGTGGTTTTGAAACGAACATTTGAGGTTGAAAGCGATAATCGGTAGAGGAAACGGGATATAAAGCGCGACATTGTGGTCTGTATTCGAATTTCCCGCGCTTCTCTTTGTACTGCGGCAACTCCACCCCTGCGGATTACTTGCTGTATAAGATGTTATTTGTTGTCTCGTAGGGTGTATTTCAATCATTCATGATGATGTAAAATAAGTGAAACACAAACAGCAGCAATCAAGGGGAACAATCAATGAGAAATCAAGCGAAATGGTAAGAAATTAGGCGTTCGTGATAGAAAAAGTCCATTGAATTCACACTCGACGTCACTGCAAGGTGTCATATACGCAATTTGTGCAACTTATCGAACTGCAAGCTGCCCCTCTCGCGTCTTTGAGTCAGATCACGTGAGAAGGCGGCGGTTGCATCAACTAGCGTGTGGTCAGTTCTCATGCGCACCAGCAGGGCACTAGCCGCGTGCGGTGATCCCCCTCCCGTATCCTGACGCACATCCTGTTACAGTCCATTTCGGAGCACCTGATAGGGCGTTACCTACAGATTTGGGTGAGTGGCGAGAGTGATAGCGTGTGGCGGGGTGAGAGAGTTTGATACACTATCATTCAGTCCGTAGGCCACGCCTTATCAGTCGCTTCGAAATGGACTGTAACTGTGGAGAAAGCAGAGAATAAGTGCATAGCGCCGTTTGCCGTTGAAAGCCGAGAGGCCCAACTGAGAGGGTGGTTGAGCCTCAATAGCTCCATTTCGTCGCTACACATCACAGGTTCACATTCCGATTGATACGTCTGCTATGGCAAGTGCCAGTAAATGTCACAGAGCTCAACAGGGAGGATAGCGGTCTCTTTTTCCGGGATTTTTAATCATATTATTTCGTTTTTTCTTTGCTGTCGTACTGCCTAGAACCTCTATTTCCTTAATCAACAATTGACCGAGCGATTTCTTGCTCAGCCTTTGAAGACACTGGAAGGGGTAAAATCTGGCAAATTGTGGGATATAAAAATAGGGGTGCTTAGCACTGTACAGTAGAGAAAGAACCAAATAAGAAGGCGAAAAAACTAAAGAAATAAGGACTTGAAACTTTTTTCTCTCCTGTCTCTCTGCGTCACTAGCCGGGGTTGGACTGCAGACGAACGGAGAGGCTTCATCATAAAAAACGAAATAGGAAGGCGAAAGAAATGGAGAAATGGGAACCTTAGAAACCTTTTCTCCAGTGACCCTCTGCGTCACTAGCCGGGGTCAGACTGCAGACGAGCGGAGAAGCTAAACTAGCCATCTGCGAACGTTGTCCCGCCCTCACCGGCAACTCGCCCGGCTGATAAAATGCAGAACGACTTGCTGTTCTGAGGGATCGTGAAAAGATCCGAGCCGCCCTTTTTTAATGCGAGTTTCGCCACACGTCACGTCTTCCAAGTGAAAGATTTGTTTCCAGAGAACACAAATTCCTAGTTTTCACTTCCTCCTTATCCCTCCAGGCGTTTCAAGGCGTGGTCGATGCATTGGTACGAAAGGGAATGGTTCTGTTATCTACTCCATATCATGAATGAACCTGCACCAGTGTCAGGAATCGCCGGAGAAGCGGTTTTGAAAGGGACCAGCGTGAATCTGAACGGGTTTTGCCAAATATTTGCCTATAGATCTGGCAGAAATAACTGGTTGTTCGAGTGCGTTTGTAGACTTGCTCGGATGACTTTTTGCTGCTTTGTTTGTTGAAAGTATTTGCAAAGCTATGCTATATACGACTAATCAAAAATACAACACATAGTCCATGGATATCGCGAGAACAGCACCACCACATGATCATTTATTGGTTTGCGTGTAATTGAAGACAGCAATGTGGTAGGCTTGGTGATATGCATTACAATGTAGAGCTAACATGGGAGGTCTTTTAGGTATGACGCGCTTTTGGAGAACGGTTTTTCCTATTAGATGAGGGTACCTACATGAAACATATAACTGACTTCCATTTTTGCTGAGCGGCCCTATGAATGTCAAAAAAGGTGTGAAGAATATTTTTTCCATAAGAGCGAGTATAACCCACTCATTGTAACGTATACTCCTTGCAGCTTTGTTCATGCGCAGATCAAGAGGTGTTCTTCTATCTCACATTCAAAATAAAGTCAAATACGGAAAAAATAGGATCTTGTCTCCACCATGTAATAAAAGTGTGTAGCAGCTTCATAACCGTTCCCTAACGTTTAGATACGGCAGCGGTCGGATGGCCTGCAGGGTATGATGGACTCTCAAACGAACGACGTCTATGGTGCATGGGTTCTTGGTTCGGATCTCGGCATTGCCAAACCTTTGCATCTTTTTTGCCTTCACTTTTTCATTTTCCAATATGCTTGTTTACGTAAAATGACTATTTTCGTTGACTGCGTACCAAGTTGAGTATATTAATGAATTTTCAGTGAATTTGGTGATCTGACTTTTTTGAACCCGTAGCGCTCGAAGTTTGCGATATTGCACAAAATGAGTGCCATATTCGTGTTCAGAGGGTCAAACTACCCTTGGAGACACATTTCTAGCCAAATCTAAATTTTGACCCTAGCTTCGAGAAATTGTGTATGGCCATGGGTACATGATGCCCCTTCTATTTGTAGAAGTGAATAAGCAACGAAAGCGATGAAAATTAATGGAGTATGCACAGCACACATGCCTATCGCTATATCTGCCTACCATGCACTGAACGAAAGAAACAATGGCAATTTCCTGACAAGTAATATCGCCGTCTCCTTCGTTGAACTTGCATCGAAGGTACACCAATGCCCAGCTCAAATTTTCGAATTTGGGTCGAAACCTCGATTGAGCTGAAAACTTACTCCTGAACTAGTTCGACCCGTAGAACACGAATATGACACTTGTTTGGCATGAAATCGTCTGACGCCCTCTCTAAAATGGGGAATCATCAAACTAGCCCCAAACTCGCCTTAAGGGGCAGTCTGATCTCTTGAGTAAGAATATTGCATCCAGATTGCATGAAAAACATAATAAGAGACCTTTTTGGCAATTCAATTTTGTGGTGATCCATGTTCCCTCAAATATTCCCTTTCTGTATCAGCGTTTCTACGTACGACAGGTGGTTTGGTGCCGAGCAAATGCAATATTCTTCACACTAAAGGTCAAAGTACCCTCTGGGGCAAATTTTGGGCGAGTCTGAAGATCCACCCCATTTTGGCGTGAGAGCCAGGCGATTTCGCGTCAAACGAGTGTCATGTTCGTGTTCTACGGGTCGAACTACCCTAGGACAGGAGTTTGCAGCCACATCGAAGTGTTCTCTAAAAATCTGTTCCCGGATCTCATCGGTTGGCGATGTGGTGGGGTTACTCTGGTTAAAGACATTGGGAAGTGTAAAATTCGGCAGATTATGGAATATCAAAGTAGGAGTGCCCAGTAATGATACATAGAGAAAGAACGAAACAAAACTGCAAAAAAAAAACCTGAGAAATAGGAACCCGAAAATCCTCCACCTATCGCGCTCCTCTGCGTTACTAGCCGAGGATAGACTGCTGATGCTGAATCAGCCGGCCGCGAACGTTGTCCCACCCTCTCCGCAACTCGCCCGGCTGATGAACTGGAGCACTACACGCCGTGCCGCGGGTTCGTGATAGGACCCCAGACGCGCTTTTTCTATACAAGCTTGGCTGACATCACCTCTTCTGAAGTGGGAGGTTTGTCTCAAGAGAACATGTACTCCCAGTACTCATTTTCACCTTACCCCTCCCGGTGCCCTCACTTAGTACCGCTGGTAAAGTAGGGCTTTTTCAGGCGGTCAGTACTTCCACAGCATTCTGTACTGTCATCACCAGAACAAGTGTCCAAGGAGATAATCGCATAGGATAATCCGTTTGTAGTCGAAATGACGGAATAATCCAAGATCGGATACTGCAGACTTTTCGCTTTGTATCCCAAAAAGTTTATCGCTGTTGACTCATGCTTGGGTATGATAGGATAGGGATATGTATAACGATTCCACAATGAGATCGATCACGTCATCTTCAATCGGAGGCTTTGCATGATTGACGTCTCTGTTGTTCCAAAGTTCCATACGGTATCAGACCATCTTTCGATACGTGGAGAGAGAGAGCCGCGAAGTTCAAGGAGCGAAGACCCAAAACAGTCCTCAACTGTGTAAACTTAGTTTCTCTCGCAGGTGTATGGAGGATTCCATTATTGAAAACATCGACGGCGAGTGAAACCGGCTAGTTGAGCTCCACGATAGTGCCAAGAGGGCAGAGAGTTTGGAAGTCATCGAAAGGCATCTCTCTCCGGAAACTCTCGAGCTGATACGCCAACGTGGAGCCGCACGAGCAGTAGGCGATCACCAACTGGCGTCCGAGCTCGCGCTTCACTCGTTACCTGTCGAAATGCAAGGTACCCACCTCGTGGAAAACCAGCAGGACTGTGTTGCTGTGTGAGAAAGGAAATCCACACCACATCGGCAATTATCATCCAATCTTTCTGCTGTCTGCAGTCTACAAGCTTCCAACTCTAGCCATCTTGAATAGGAGTGGTACAATTATAGACGAAGGACAGCCATGCAAGTTAGCTGGGTTTCGGATAGAGTTCACTACAATCGACCACATCCACTCACTGGGCTCATTGAAGTATGGCGATAGTACAAGATGCCGTTTGTCTCACAATTATCGACTTGAAGTAAGCCTTCGACTCCGTTGGGGCAAATGTGGTTATCAAAGCCCTGGGAAGCCAGCGGATGCTTGCTCAGTACATAAGAGCACTTCGTGATCTTTACATCAAATTGACGACTAGGATCTCGTCGTTCTACAAGGAACTCATCATCGACTTGAAGAGAGGGGCCCGACAAGGCGACACCAACTCGCCCAAACTTTTCAGCGCTGCTCTTGAAACGTCATGTGTCAGATGGAATGGGAAGGAATGGGAATGAAGGTTGATGGCCGCCATCTGCACCACCTCCGCTTCGCTGACCGCATTGTTATAACACCGACGATCGAGTAAGCGGATCAAATTCTAGCCCATTTCAACTGCGAGTGTGGAAAAATCGGTTTGCAGCTGAAACTGACGAAGACGATATTCATTAGGAACCGATTGATACCTGATGTCCCATTCACGCTCAACGGAACGAACATCATCGGAAGCTTCAGCTATGTGTACCTAGGTCGGGAAGTCAATATGATGAAAGACTTAGCCTGAGCTGAGCAGGAGGAAAAGAGCGGCTTGGGGAGCCTTCAAGACCATCGAAGAAGTAGTGAAGAAGACAAAGAACATCCGGCCCATCCCTTCGATTCCCTTGTCCTTCCTGCCCTAACTAACATACGCCTCAGAAACTTGGACTCCACGTGAGCAGCAGGAGCATGCGATCGGCGTCATCCAGTGCGCTATCGAAAGGACGATTCTCGGAGTATCCCGATACACGCAACTGCAGGGGAATCCAGAGTTCCGACCTCCGGCGTCGGTCTGAGATCAGGGACGCCGTCGTATTTGCCAAGGCATCGGAGTAGGTGGGCCGGAGCGACATCACGATGACCATTAAACCACAGCGGTTACTGACTGTCAATTCTGTAGTTTCATCACTAGAACAAGTGCATCCTCGGGACGTCAAACGAACACTTGGACGATTACCGGTCCGATGACCAGACTTTCTCACGAAAGCTCTGCACGAAGGAAACGAGGTGCTGCGCGTCCCTGGAGCCACAAAGGTTCACTGGACTACTTTGGCTCGCGACATGGGCGAATGGAGGCATTGCTGGCGCTCGCTCGACTCTCGATGAGTGTCGAGCGGGCGCCCATCTCGATGACAGGGCAACAGGTGATACAGGTGATACAGGCGAGTCTCCTTAAAACCTCCTTAAAGTTGATTGAATCGTGAAGTGCACAGGATAGGCTTATGTGCGAAACAGCAGATCGGGCAAGTGGCCGACTTCTTAGCTTTGGCAAATACGCATTCTTTTGGCAAAATTTTCCATGATCGTATTGTATAAATGTGGCTGATTTTTGTTGATGCGCCTTTGAACTTGCTTCTTCAGTACACGCGTGCTTGTGGGCTTGCCGGTACAGACTTTTGACTTCAAACAACTCTATACAAAGAAATGTAATGGTGTTATCTCAGACTCCATATGCGGCCTTCTCTGAATTTCGGCATGTTCTTCCAAATCAGTATGACCGAACAGTAACCAGTAAGATTGATGAACTGGTTTAGAAGGCACACCACAGATCTTCTTCTTCCGAGGCCAAGGCATTTTTCTTCAAGGCACCGGAAGGGGTAAGGTGAAAATGAGAACGGGGAGTATATGTTCTCTGAAAAGAAACGTTCTCCCTCAGAAGAGGTGATGTGCAGCGAAACTTGCAATGAAAAAGCGCGGCTTGGGTCTTATCACGAACCCGCAGCAAGGCATGTCGTGCTAGTACATCTGTTGGGCTAGTTGTGTGGGAGGGCGGGACAACGATCGCAGCCAGCCTCGTTCGGCCTCTAGCCTCTCTGCAGTCTACCCCGACTAGTGATGCAGATGGGGGCTAGAGAGAATGGAAATCTTTGGGTTCCTATTTCTCAGTTTTTTGCAGTTCTACTTCTCTCTTTCTCTACTGTTACACTGTTGAACATCCATACTTTCAAATTCCACAATCTACCAAATTTCCTCCTTCCGGTGTCTTCAACCGTGGTTTTGTCAGACAAGTGGTCCTAACGCTTTTACTCACTTGAACCCTGCCTCTACAGTTGGCAGGTAGGCTCCCATGGTAGACACTCATAAGAGTAAATCTCTAAATTCCTGTGCCATCATTCTTCCATTTTACAACCCTGTCGAATGATATGCAGATTGAAATAGCTTGTGACGTGTAGCTTCCATATTGGTTTCACTTCTTCAAGGTATGAAGATGAAGACGATACGAAGCGTCAGCGGAAATGAAGTTGATGCAAACTTAGTTTGAAGCTAAGTATACGTACTACTAATGGAATGGGATCACATATTGGCGTTTCGGAAGGTTTGAGTAATTGCTAGCCTACAAAAGGTAAAGAAGGATCAACAAAGGTTACTAGGGTGCGTGCCGTTAAGACAGAAAATTGGCTTGGCAGCGTCCGACGCGACGAAGTGGTGGGAGACAGAGAAGGCTCACTATTTGAATCCTGAAGCGAGTACGCCTAGAATAGGCATAGCACCATTCTCGCTTGAGGACCCATCCGATAGGGGCGCATAGCTCGCACCATAGAGTCGCATGCCGGACGTCGCAACGCGAATTTTCTGTGTGGATGTCCTAGTGACACGGGTGGGGGTTGATTGGTCGAATTTTCCGCTCGCGGTGAGCTGCACGACGTGTGTGAGTCGTTTTAAGCTTTATCTTTTGAAATAGCAACAGCAACAATGTAGGCTTACTTCCGAAGCTTCCAAACTGTAATCTTCGAATATCCTTCATGGTACCAGCCCATTGCGTCTTGAGCGGAATTCCAAACGACTCGTACTGACGGCGCCGGAGTGCGACGCTGCGAAGCGAAAATTTGACCAATCGACCCCCACCCTAATGACACACACCTCACACGATCTGGTTGCCACTTCTCATCTTCGGAAGGACGAGGGAAGACACGACCAGATTACACGGTCTCACGTTTTCCCATTTTCCCATTCTTCTCCCAGCTTCTCATTTTTGCTAACCTTAAGCTATCAGCTGTCAAATGAATTTCATTTGGGTTGTGAACGCCTTGCTGCACAATGAGGGCAAATTCAGAACGTGCCTCAATCTGTGAAAACTTTACTATCGCTTTAACGCATTGTTCCAATTTCAACGATTTATCGAGTGGATAAACATAATTTCAGCCTACCATCTTTTCTTATTCACAAAGTCTACAGAGTCTAAATATCGAAATCGAAGCAGTTTTTCAAGGTTGTACGGTATCTTGAATAGATGACACTTTCATATTTCATGAAAACACAAATAGCACTACGTATGGGGTGATTTTCGTATCCTGTCTCTCATTTGCGATCCTCATTAAGCTTGCTTAGTCACAGCAACCGCATGCGCACAATGCATGTGCTGTGGAGCGCGAAATTCAACATCTCGTCTATTATTTGTCTACTGTATGCTCTACAACAAAAACAATATTACTGCGATCGGCTAGTGTACATGTGACTCGTCCTTGTCATCGTCATCTTATCATTTGTAACGTAAGAATCTTGTTTTAGGTAACGCATAACATTAGAATGTAGCATCATCTTACAAAGCACCTATTTTAGGGATTTTCACATCCTTTTAAATTAGTCAACACAAGAAGGCTTTGTTGAATGTCGTTCTACACAAGTGTGTAGTTTAACTTTCGTGAAGTTTCAAAAATTGAACCGGTTATTGACTTGAATGGTGGAAATGAAGTGAAGCAGAAATGGCTTCATTTGGGAAGAAAACACTACCCAAGGAGACCTGCAGAGAAACGCAGTAGCTACTATAGTCAGAGAATTGCTAAGAATTAAAGGGCTATGTGTTACGATCGTATTGCGAAAAAAAGTCCGTAACATGGAAGTTTCACGGTTTTTCTTGGGCACTGTCATTATGTGTGGTAAGGATGATATGTGATGATAACAGGTCAATGCATGACTTCTTGTTCAGGCTCAAGTACATCTGTTTGGTTCTTTGGAATTTACGGTTTGTAATTATGCTAACACTTGCTGTTCTCTTTTATCGATGGCACGCCTTCAGAACATAATAAATAAATAAATGAATGAGTAAATAGGCAGTGCCCATTAGAACAATCTGAGCAATGCCAGATTGGGTGTGTACCCTCGCGTGAGGATTTCGCACGGTTCCATTTCGATAAAATACCTCAGCTCCGCCCTCCATAGTGCGAAATCCTGACGTGAGGGGACACACCCTGTAAACTTGAAGTCCAGTTTACTTAAATACTAATATCAGTGGATGATGAACAGTTTGGTGAAGCCTTGCAATAAAACTTGTTTGATCTACATACAGAAGCGATTAATTTCCATGGAAATAAAGTTTTTCCAAGTAATTCATAAAATCTTCTGGTGCCTTATGGCCCCTTTCAGTACTCGAACACCAGCTGCCACCTTGAACCCGAATTTGGTATCCCTAAGTGGGTTTTCGTAAAATCCTGTACCACCGTGTTTCAGTCAAAACATCGGCCGCCAGAAATGTTTCTGAATGACCATGTGAGGCTTCACCTATTCTCCAAAAGCTGCGAAAATTCACGGAGTCTCCTCCAAAGAATGTGCTGGGGTCATACATGATGACCCTTTGAGATAAGAAACTAATCTACTGGGAAAAAATTGTTCAGTGTCAGCCTAGGATCCAAAATTTTGAACTATACTACATTGGATTACCACACCCCTCTTCTATTATATGTAGAATGACTGGTAAGCTTAATGTAGAAGCTTTTGTAGAGAAACATACGACTTCCAGAGGGCAGTTCGGATTAGGCTTGCAATGGTTGCTCTTTGATGACATGTGCATAGTTTTGGGGATTACAGTATGATTACCGGAATAGGTTTGTAATTTACGGATTAACATTGTACACGTGTCCCCTGGCCTATGTGTCCGATGCCATATGTTGTAAGCCGTGTGCAGTTCGGAAGAATTGTTGATGAATCACCTTCTGTCACAAAGGGTTACGGTGGCTCTTTTGATGTCCATTCTCTACTTCTGGAACACTTTGTAAGTTGAGGGATTGTGATGAAGGAGAAGGAATTCTGAAAAGTAGTTCGTGTTCTTGTTTATGGCGGGAAATTGCATGAATTGCCGGGGCTATTCATTTTAGAAGTCTTAATTGACAGATGGATATGGGTCATAAGTCGACATGTTGTTGCTGAGTATTGCTGCCGATTCATTCAACCCTAACTAACTTGTCCGTACTACAAATTGACGAACGCCCTCAGAAGCGTGGAGGCATGAGAATTTAATTGGGGGTGCATGTGTCGACTTGTCCGAGCAACCATCTAACAAGTGTTGTAGTTGGTGGTCATTGATGATGATGCGGGAAACCTGGTTACGATGGTGGGATGAGAATGAGGTGGCTTGTTAATTCACCACACTCTACATACACACGCACGGACACCTTTGACTACAGGACCTGAAGCCAAGGCGCTTGGCGCTAATGGAACCGCCATTTTCAGCCGTTGCTAGACGTAAACCAGCTGACCTCCATGGCCCGTAAACTTTTTCAATGGTACAAAACACCGTACGACAGTTTTTTAGCCGAGATTCAAAAAGCTGGCAAATGCGCAGCGTTTGATACAAGCTAAGTCGACTGTGAAATTTTCGCGCATTGAATGCTTCGCATTCCAGAACACCACAAATCTGAAGTGTAGTGCAGACGACGACGTAGATTGTACAGCACCAGTTTTTTATGTACTCAAATAAGATCCCTACATGGAAACTGACAGCTGAGCAGTTCAACCAACTCAACCTCGCAATGGTACACCTGAGGGATGCGGGAAGGAGACAAATCGACTCGAAGGCATGGCTTTGGGTGGTCACCACCACCAGAAAAGCCCTTGACAATTGTTAGTCGGCGTGTTCAGTGGAGCGATACATGCTCTCCTCACTTCCGACATAAATTGACTCGCTATAAATTATATTCGCGGCCACCAGGACACACACTCGCACAAATTGGCTACCGTAATACGGGACACACAAAATTTAATCTCACTGACAGTTGTTCATCTCTAATGAATTAAGGGTTACATATTCGATGAATTACTATGAGTTGTGCTGAAAAAGATTATTTCGTTCTGACGTTCATGTATATCAGTCGAGTGAGCTGGAAACAGTAAGCTTTTCCTACATGTAAAGGGGCTTAATAAGGCTTTCTAACCACAGTTGGGTTGAGGATTACTCAAGGGTAGTCCGATATGGGGAGAACTTACTAACAATCACATGCCTTTGATGGTTTTTCATTGGAGCAGTCTCTGAGAAAAGTTGTTGAACTATTAAACATACGGGGGTGGTATCAGGGGCCATCATGTGCACTCCTAAAGCTGAGCTTATGGAAGAAGATCCGTGAGATTTTTATGGGTGTAGGTTTGGTGAGAACTACCCTTTTGAAAAATTTTTCAGAAAATCGGCTCTTTTTCAGTCATTGAGACCGAAGCTACGATGGAGAGCCATGTCCATAAACGAATGATGTCATCACCCATTGAAAGGGCTAAAAATAACGCTGTCAGTTCCTTGTACTGAAAAAGTGGCACTGAAGCCTCCTTTTCAGAGCTGGAGCTCTCTACACCGGTCAATCTTGCGCACTGTTTGAATTGCTGGTTACGAAGCTCAGAATACGGTACGCATCGACGTTTTCTATGATGGTCCTAAGGAAGGGAAGCAATTATGATTTATGATTGATGAGCAATAGCGATCAGGAAGGCGCCATTGAAAAGGAATAAAGAGTGCAGACTAAATATTCAAGTGAAAACTGGTTTGCTATGGTTACTGTTGAGAACTAAGTCAAACAAAAGAAGTCCAGGTAAAAGACATTGTGCTTCCTCTGTGAATCTTAAAAACCTGCATTGCAAAATACTTTTCAAGCCACTATGCTTTGAAAGAATTCTCGAAAATGGATATGGAGGTCCAGTTACTGGTAAGATGGACTAGTCGAATAGGCAGAGTAGTGTATTGGAGCGGAGGCACTGGCGGGCACCGGTTTGATTCGGCTCACATGGCGATTTTACCTTTGACTAAACAATTGTTTCACATAACTTCCACTTTATCACCTGTGCTCAACTAATCCGATTGGGTTCCGACCGTAGTTGAAGGGGCGGCGGCTGGCAGCGGCTGGCGAAGGAGCCGTGCGCCATTGGCTGTCGGCATTGTGACTCCACCCACTTGAGATGATGATTGGTTGGTGGGGAGGACGAGGTTGGCCACTTGCTTACGACCGACTTGGCGGGATTTCACGGTGGTTCAACGAGGAGCGGCCGAGCGTCAAGAGAGGTGAGCGGTCATTACAAAGACGCGTCAGTGCGCTCCACAGCCCTGAAGCGGTATACACAGGGGCGGCAGCTAGTCGAGCGTGTGTGTTCCTACAACACTTACTTACTCACTACTGCCGTTACCGTCGTCATATTTTATTGCCGAATTCAATATGTCCATTGCTCCGTACAGGTACGGTCTCTCCTTGGCACTGCTTTCATTTCAGCTTCAAATGGTGCCATCATAAAATTCATGGAGCCTTGGAGCCTACCTTCTCTGAATTTATCAGCCTTTTTCCTGTGAAATAGGTTTTTTACCGGCGCTTCCTGAGCACGGGCCAAATTCTTTTCGGTTTTCTTCATTCATAAGACCACGTAACTGCAACTGTACCGTTCTTTCTTGGAGGGCTTACTCTTCTAAACTCTTCTGTCCTAAATATGTTCAATTTTTTTTGTGCAGCTACACAATGCATTGCACGAGGTACGTGTACTCATGGTGATTTTCTGAAGCTCTATCTAAGGTTTACAAATCCCTAGAGTCACATCGGGTGCCTTACAAGGAACATGCGATTTTTTCTTCACTTAGGTACTTGTACTCTTTCTAATTTTTCTGGAGCTCTATCTAAGGTTAACAATCTTCAGAGTCACATAGGGTGCCTCACAAGGGATATACGATCTTTCACTCACAATATTAGTTTGGCCTCACACCTCTCACTTATCTGTTTCTGTTGCAGTAGCGTCGCTACCACCTTAACTCCATGATGGCTCAGGAGCCCTTGAACTTGTATGAGCTCATGACAATGAGCTGAGCCCCTGGGCTTGACTGAAATTCCTCTGTCCCGATATAACGGAGCCACTCTGCTAACCTGGCAGTTTTAACTAGGGAAGCCCTCGTAGCACGACTTCTCTCAACACTTTGTACACTGTGGGAACCAGTATCTTAAGCCAAATTTCTAACGTGCAGTTTTCTGTACTAAAATGAGCCATTTTTTGCTGGGCTACTTGGCGCAGTACTTACTCTGTTTGATAAGCTAAGAAGACCGAATTATTCACAATAAAAATTTCAGAAAATAAAGCTAAGCTCTCCAGTGTGCCCCTTCTGAAAGCCTAATACTCTATCCCGGGTTCTTAGCATATCCTAAGATTCAACAAAATTTTTGAGCATTCAGATTTCTGCTCACCTCCCCAGAGGTCTTTATTCTCGCGACTTTGAGCTACTTTCAGTGGTAATGAAAATGTTGGAGAAGGTTTTGGTGTGATAAATAAATCACTTCACGGAGTGATTACTATAACAGCCAATTATGAATTTTTTTGTAATCTCCCAGTTTTATGGGTTTTCGAGCGAACTCGCTCGAAAACGCTGCACGAATTTCTTTCGTTTGTAAGGGTTTTCCTTTGAGTTACACTAGATCGTCACTGCCCTTCAGTACCGTTACGCGAAGTACTGTCTTATTTTGAAAATACCCTATTTAGTAGCATAAATTGCGGTACACAGATCGACACTACATTCGAGTATCACCGAGATGCGAAAGTCCGTGTAATTGAAAGAAATAGGCGAGTTTTTCCAAAAGTAAGGCAACTGAGCAAAAATGCTATGCACATTCATGAAAATAACCACCACGACTCCAAACCCACTGACTGTTGAAGCACCCCATAAAGCTGGCACGCGCAGAGGTCATTCAAGCCGTTGACAAAGCCATTAAGTTGGCTTCCGTTGTTCGTCATGTAGTTTAGACCACCCATCGTGCCTGGATCACATCGTGTGTGTTGCGGGCGCCGTTCCCAGTCTTGTGCGGTTCGAAAATCGGCCGTTTATTTGATGGCCTTTGTCAACCACACACATACACATCGATACCATTCGAACCCCTTTTTTCACGGTTCGGACAACACCAACCAACCTACTCATTTACGAATTACCTCCGATTTCAAAATCCGTAAAGTGGCACCTGTTCAGGTGAAGTGCGCGAAAATCATTTGTTCCAGGTAAGCTGCCTATTAGCTGATGAGCTCGTCAGATCCTTTAGTTCCATTAATCTGCCGGTTGAAATGGATCAAACTGTGGTTCACCTGATGACCTTTCAGTCTTTCGAGCGAGCTCAGTGAAATATTACGTGGGTATCCGACATGGCATTTATCATAGCCGTTTCTGCAATCTCGAGCTATTTTGCATGATTTTCTAGAAATTTGTCCAACCCTTCTACAGAACCGACCAATAGCCGTATTGCAACGCACACAAATCTTATAGCCCAGTTTATAACACAGGAAATCCGGTTCAGCAACTGTTATTATTGGTTTTTTTTGCCCTAACATTTCTTTATACCTGAATGAATTCAAAATTTACTACATTTTCACATTGCACGTAATAGGACAAAAATGAAGTAGCTCTGTTGGACTTGAGCTTCTCTGAATTCCGGTTCAAAAATCCTATTCTCTTCGTCGCCTCAATTCGGAAACCATAACCTCCTCTTGGCCTCGTTTTAGGCGTAAAAGCACTAAACCGAAGTTTGACCTGCATAAATCAAAAATACACATACATTTCATTCATGATTCCTTGGAAATTCAAGAAAATACCATCTACATATAATTTTGGCTCCAATTTTGTTCGTGGTTCATCATCTGCATGAGCTCTATTGGAGTTCAATGAAATTTCAGTTGTGCGAAATAGCATCACTTTTTATTTTACTCTTACTCTGTACCTAAATTAACATGAAATGTCAGAAATAGAGTTGGCAGAGTGCCATGGGATATAGTACCAGCCTGATAATACCATCGCTGCCATTCAATGGACGACTCATTCATTGAGTCTCATTACTCTAACGAGCGTCCTTGGCACATTATAGGTAGTGTGGTCAGATTTCAAACAACATGCCGGTGGTAATCTTCCAACTCGCCACTCCTCATCGCAACAATAATATTTGCTCTCATTAGGATCACACGCACGCACGCGCGCATCAGCCGATTTCGTTTCCGGTGTTACAGTAACGACAACCGAATTACCGTAATCCAATAAGAATAATGAGCTTCTCATTGCTAACAAACTAAATCAACGTTCGTGGACATTATAGTGGTCCGTTCGTGGACATAGTAGTGTACCACCTTCATCCACTTCAAACTGAAAACTTGAAAAATACTGAAAATGACTTCATCTAACTTCAAATCGAAGGCTCAGAAACACTGAAAATGGCTCCATAAGACTTTTCACAGTATAGAAATTTCCTGGTTCACCTTTTTCTAATACCAAAGTAACGTGCGTTACTTGGTAATCGGAATTCTTGCGCTTAGTTCAGCCACTTTCATTCTACATCAAGAATTCAATTAATTACCTTGTCAGCAGTGGGTCAAGCGACAGTTGAGGTATCCGAGGAAGGAGGAAATCTGTTTTGACGAGGTCTTCTTCAAGCAGGAGGGACTTGGGAGACGAAGGGGGATTTCAAAAAATTTCTTAGCGATTTTCAGCTCTCTTCGTGATTGTACCATTCATCCCTTGATCCGTGCCCTTTCTTTGGAGGGAACCGTATTGCTGCACCTATTCATGGAGTAATTACATACTGCCAAACCCTTCAGGAGCGAACGCGGCCAATTACCTCTTTACATTAGTTGGCATACCCCAGTAACTCCCCATTGGTGGTTTTCCTGCATGTTAAGGAATAGTCTGCTTCCAACAGTGACTCGTGTTCAGGGCTTCGGAGGATCTAGATGGACCATCCTTTAGAGGGTATTAAGGATCTAAGTTCATAGGAGAGTAAATTAAAGAGCTTAATGTAAAATATTCTCTAAATCTTCTGGGACATCACTTTCCTTGTGGATTTAAAGTCAAGGGTGCAATTGGGCTCCAAGTTCCCTTTACTCGTTCCTTTATTCATTTTATCCCCGCTTATAGGTAAATCTTTGACTTTTAGATTTTATACTAAAAACCTTCTCGAAGTAGCCATATGAGTGTGAAATTTCCGGCAAGTTTTAACGTTTCACAATTTCAGCATCACTTCCCATACAACCAACCCTGATACGAAAGTTGCGTAGTAATTTTTAAAAAATGAAACAAAAAACTTATCGTTAAATAAAACAAAAGTAAACCCATCGAACAGATGGGTTTGCTTTTGGTTTATTTTCCGATATGTTTCTATCCAGTAAACCCAGCCTCATGAGCCCATGAAAATCAAGTTTTTTGAGCTCGCTTTACGAACCCAATCCTACCAATTTCTCGACATTGAGTTCTTTTTCCAAAATTACGATAATGTAATAACAGATCTTTTTTGGGTAGTTCCAGCTTTGTGGCCTATTCATCCGAATGCCGAGATCGCGAGGGAATCTTATTCCCGTGGAAAAACTTTAATATTGGGTAGTTATGGCGTAATGAGCATACTAATGAGTGGTAGATACCATCTGAACGCACGGGCTCTACCGACTTGACTGGTGGTGATGTAATATCCGGCTAGTGCTGGTTAGATCGGCGATAACATTTAATAAGCTGAGCATCTGAATTCCCTGAGAACCTCGAATAGCAGGCCTCGTCTCTTCAGGAATGCATACGGAAAATATATTTATTTGTGTACTGCAGTCCAAACTTAACGTTACGTCCACTTGCCTTCTTGCCTTTTCAAATTTTACCTGCAGCTGCAGCCAGTTATTCTTCCTGGTACCGGTCGTAAGCAGCGTCAAGCATGGGTCGTAGAGTCCCCAGAAGGATCGTATTTTGAGCTGGAAAAGGAGGAGTCGTATTTTCAAAAACAAAAATTCTTCATGAATTCCTTCCTGACCACTCCGTGTTGAGTGACTTTCGAGCAGATGAAGCGATGTCTAAAAAAGGTCGTCAATCGATTCCATGGATTATCGTACTACTTGGTGCCAGGCGGCGGTGTTATGATTATCGATTGTCTACCTCTTTCAGAACACCTTCAGTATAGGAGCAGTTTGCACGGAGTGACAAGTCGCACGTATTAATCCCCAAAATTTTCCTCCACCCTAGGCTTGACCATACCCGTCAGTCACAGTATCTAAGGGGTCTTATTGAGGGACAGGAAGCATCTCATTGACTTGTTTTGCCGCTTTTGAGCTCATGCGAAGGAATCTGACCATCAAGCAGGGTGTCGTATTGTGCCCATCAAGGTCACATGAGATTTGCTCGATAACGACTTCAATTAAGTGGCCATTGGAAGACGATACTGTTCTACCTGATGTTTGATTTTCTGGCAGCTTTTGTGGTAGTCGATGGCTGACGCTGTTTTGTACTGCAAATTCTCTTTTAAACATACTCGTCCTGGAAAGTCCCAAGCCATGTCTTCGAACAGGTGTGAGCAGCCTCATAAAGACTGCGTAGAAGCATAAATAAAACAGGAAATCCTTGTGAAATCGGCGGAATGGACGTGCAGTTGGATGCCTCTATCCTCCTTCCCACTTCCTCCGTGTCTACAATAAAATGCGCTCTCGTGATCTCAAATTAATGAGCTATACAGTTTGATACAAAGTGTCTTGAGGTTTAAGGTGGATAAGTGAATGCCACAACATCAAACCAAACTTGAACATAACCTACTACCCGAAAGAAGAATTACCTGGCTTTTGAATCCGTCTTTCGGGGTTATCTCTCTTGCCATTGTTTCCAACGACGACCTTAAATTTTCAACTATGAAGATTGCAAATGATTAGCCATTTCGTTCACGTGGTACGAATTCCATACTATTCCTAGATTGAGAAATATTGCGTGGTCAGCAAATGTTGAGATATAGTCGTATAAATTGTATAAAGGACATAGTATTAATGTGCCTTCCCATTCAGCTGCTGTTTGTATTTTACTATAAAATTAGCTCTGGTCCACGATTAGATGCTGAGGATGAGACGGAGCTGGAAGCAGTCAAGCACACTCCAATTGAATATGTAGAAGACACATTTCAAAACTCAGGATTCACCCGCAAAGTGTATTCTCACAGCTTACGGAAATGCCCGCTGTACTGAAATAGAGCGGCAGTGGAGTATTCTCAGCACCTCAATCATGGGTACACACAGATAATTATTTTTATTTTGTTTATAGCAAAATTTCCCATTTTATAGAATTTGGGCTGTTTTAAAGACTGTCCTATAAGAATCCTCAGTGTGAAATTACGTTTTGGGTACGCCATGGAACCCTTCCCAGTTTTACAGAATTGAAACATGAACCTTGAACCAAAATAAAAATTAAAAAATTAGTTTGGGCACATTTTTGCCAGTTTTATTTTCACAGAAACCCTGTCACGTTGCCAAATATCCCTTGAAACTTATGAATCTCTCAGTTTTGTAATGAAGCAGGAAAAAACTAACTGAATTCTTCTTAAATTTAAGTGAATAGCTCAATGGTTGTTTTGATTTGAACGCAGTATCGAAAGCTCGCGCAGTTCCAGGTCTGTAGGCCCTACATACTTTTCATTTCTTTAATCTCTATGTATCTCTCATTGTCATTCTCTCTCCTCATAAGTAACGGTAGTCGTTGACTGATGACGAGCTAGACCCACTATTTCTACCTGGATGCACTAATTCGAAAATTGTTAGTCGGTAAGCTTTGTTACCGGTAGGGCGGACATACGTTAGGCGGTGGATAATCCCAATTTGTCGTCTTTGAGCAGCCGATGTCAAACTTGAGCCAATTAGGGACCTCATTGACCAGTTGCGTAACACAAAGCTTCAGAGGCCTGAGAGTCTGGTTGTCATGCTGTTACATACCTGAACAGCTATGGAGCAAGGATGTTGGCCTTATTAGTTAAGATTTCATGGACATCGGTAGCCCTTGTGAATGCACCCAGGCCAACGAAATTGCATTGTTAGCATGTTTTCTAAGAGAAGAAGCCAGAGCAAAACAGATGCCTCTTCTCAAAATTCAGTTTTCGAGGCTCATAAGAGCCTTCGATTTAGCACCCACAATACTGCTCTTAGTTCTATTGAGCTCTACGCAATGGTCTGTTTCTCAAGGCAATAGTACCTCTACATCTGGAGTTATGGAGAAAAGGCGGATTGCAGTTGATTTTCCGCTGAAATCCGTCGTTTCTACATAAATTAGGAGCGGTATGCACATATCGAAACACGCTACAAATGTGGCGGCAGATGTGTCAAGTCATCCGTTCATAGCAAAATGAAAATTAAAAGATTTTAAGGTATGATATATTCGTGGCTACTGAAAAAAATCGGGCATGGGCCTTCTTTGAAGATTGTCAGGACCACAGTTCACCCCGGGTGGGGGGAAATGCGCCAAAAAATCGCGTCAGCGGCGTCGCACTCGCGACGCCACCAGTACGACTTGCGAATCGATTTTGCTCTTGAGAGCCCGGCAGAGCGTGGCTGTGTCACTTCTGCACTCCAGCCATGCCACACTGCCTCCTCCAGCCACGCCACCCTGCCTCCTCCACCTTTGCCGCACTGTCTCGCTTGAACGCTGCCAGCACTGCCACTAGCACTCGCACCCACAGCGCCGCTCGCTGCGGGCGGCCACGCGATTTTTTGGCGTATTTCCCCCCACCCGTTCACCCCAAGTTGCGCGGCCGACTGTACTGACATCATTTTGAGATTTTCTCGCAAGCACATCCACAAATACCACACCGGGATACCAGTGATCAACTATAGGCGAAGTAGAGTGTGGAGAATGTGTTCAAGTCGTACCACTCCTTTGAAAATTTTGGCAATACAATCCTCCGTAGAAGGTGCTCCTCACAACCTCCGCCACTTACATAGTCCCTTAGAACTCCCAAAATTTCTAGAAGTAAGAATCACTAAAATTCATAGAAAAATCGGAATTTAAGCTCCATTTCGGGCTCCGGACCTCCTCCCTCACCGTTGATTGCCTACGTTGAGTACTTCTTATGCCTCCTTTTCCCTGGAAAAAAATTTGGGCTGAAATTTTTTGTTTTCCTTGCCTTTCATGGTATACCTGCTTCCACCAAAGCTAACTTGTGTGGTCCCAGTTTTATGAGTACTTCATTCGACTGTGTGCAGCCAACTGTGTCTGTGTTCAAACAAGTGCTAGTTTTCAGAGTGACTTGCAAATTTTCTCGCCACATTTTTTTCCACCCCTTCATTTGTCGGGTTTGACCTCCTATGGGCAGGATTCGTCGTGTCCCATTATCTCGTACGGATTCGAGGCGATACTCGCCTTAATTGACTCGGTCTCTTTCGCCGGGAACCGACAACAATACCACACCGAAAGCGACACTATAATTTAACCTTGCTCAGAGTGTGACAACCGAGTAGAGTAAATAATAACAAATTATAATCCTTAGAAATTGTAAATGTAATCCCCTCTTCAAGTTTATTGTGACCTTCCTTATATATCATTGAAATCTTCGAGGTTCTGTAAATGTAATTGATTGGGCTTATTTCTACAGAGGACGTTATGACTAGAATATGTAGAGCTGCTTCATGGGATTATCGTATGACAAAGTTTGTAACACCAATTTTTAGAGAAATAGGTTTTTGGAACCCAAGTAAGATATTCCTTCTGCATGTACTACGTGCCATGTTCACGTGACACTATTTCGAGTGATAACTTTTTTTCCCAAAAAAATTCCGAAATGAGTTTCATAGCCCTGAAGCAGTGTGTCTCCATGTTCGTGTGTCCCCCCCCCCCTGCTCAAGGTCGGAAATCTCCAAAATGTAAAGATGATGTGATGACGCAATACGTACTTGATGACAAGCTGATCATATCAGTTGACGACGATTAGCAGTGTACGACGGTGGTTGGAGTGTGTTCCGCAAGTTTACGTCAGACCCATATCTCGGCGGGTTAGTCGTCGTCCTCGTCATCATGTCCGTAACGTAGTACCATCACAGAATGTTATATAATTGTGCTGTCATGACGGCAGATGGTCTCATCCTTCTATGCATAGCTGCAAATTGCGAGGTGTCAATGACACACCACACACACTGTGAGCCTCCATCACAGTGCAACATTCACAATTGCTTTTCCGATTTTCATTGCCATATCCACGCCCCCTTTTGACGCAGTGCCTGTCGTAGTACCCTCAGCGCCTCCCCTAAGGACATGTACATCGATTCGTGTAAAAGACGTAATGATAGGGTAGGATACATGCAGTTCAGTGTACGTGTCTGTGGAAGTACGTTATTTTCAAAATGAGCACTTCAGACATAAAATTACACAGCCAAGCATTTGAAGTTTCCTGTCACATCAACGGGGAACTCACTTTTCCAGTGCAGCAATCTCTGTTTACAAATGCCCATGATTAAGTCACAAATGAAGTCCGCAAATAGATGGAATTTCTTCAATTCAGAAATGAATAGCCCTTGTCTGCTACTAGTATGTAGATACTATTTTGCTTGTATCAGTAATAAATACACTTATTTAGTTGTTTATGGCCTTATTGTGATGCCTCTACAATCAATCTTTTTTAGGCAACACAAACTAGTTTCTGCAGAGCTCAGTGGTCTTGCTGGCACATTAATTACATGAACAAATAAATACATAAATAAACAAATTTGAATATAATGATGATGGGCTGCAAAGACTTGTTCTGAATTGCAATCTCGAAAACTAAAAATAGAACTAGTGGGAATGTTTTAAGTAGATCAGATAGCTCTACTGCACTGCGTAATTATGCTAATTACCCTGGTAATTAACCTGCTTGAGGCGGTGTTAGTGCAGTGACAAGTGGGCTGGTCCCACTAGTATGGTAGGACCAAATTCTTTAACAATGCCAACTAACTAAATATATGTGTATTGCTCTGGGCTTGTTTGGAACGCTGAAAACATTGATTTAAAGATGGGCCCGCCACAGCAGGACATAGTGCAGGCTGAATCGCATCCAAAAGCCACGAAAATCCTGAATAGAAAAGGTTATGTGAAGGATTTCAAGAAAGAATTGATCGACGCCAAATGTTTATCCTCTTTCAAACCTGTATTTGCTATTTATCTGCCATAAACCAAATAAAAGTTCTGATTTTCAAATCCTAATCCCTCCACGTTTGAACTGAGCCCAGTTTTCATTCAGTGCGTAGGTGGCCAAGCCCTATCATTCAACGAGGAGAGAAACTATTAACTCGAAACTGTCGTGGCATTCGATAATACCACCGATGATGGGTTGATTCGATTTACGGGGTGGCGTAAAAAGGGGATGGCTAGGGTGGCGGGTGTATAACGATGGAAACGGACATAGAAAGCACATAGTCATTGGCCTTTTTACAAGGCCTCAGCTCAGCTGAGCTCAGACAAACCGGAACTCAACCTCAACCCAAAGTTCCAAAGGAATCATGTCCCGTAACTGTATGGTAATCGTTAGTTTCGTAACTGTTTCCGGCTCATATTTGTCAATTGGACGAGTCAGTTGTGCAATTATCGCATCATCGCTGACGAGCTATCTGTCCGTACTGTGTGGCCCCCGAGATACAGTAGTGGGAGTGTTACTGAAGAGAGTGTTCGCCAGATGAGATAAGGTATTTAGATGGACACGATAGCGTCAATGCTGTGAGATACACACACGCACACATCCACACACACATACATACATACACCAACAAACACTCATCACCACACAAGTTCAGGCTTAAACAATTTCGATGTTTACGATGGTAACTTGCAAGTTACATGGAGCGTGATTATCAAATTTGACGGAAAAAACTCTGAATTTCATCTTTCCTATGCATAATTCATTCCCCTTTCATTCTGGCGTTTCCTATTTTTGGGCGAAAAATTTCATGATCCAATAGGTTCACTTTTGGATGGCTAAAAATAGCTCATAGCTAGAATGCTCTCATAAATAGGTGAATCTAGCTTATAAAACGATAAAAGTAATCTGAACATGATAAGTCAACACAAAAGAACGCAAGAAGTTTTAGGCGACATTTGTAGCATTTTCGGTGTAATTGCGGGTACACAGTCATGTTATGTATAAGTGACCGTGCGCATGCAAACTTCTATACGACCTACTGTCGGCTACATTCTCAATGAATATGGTAACTTTTGATTCAACCGAAATTTACTTTGCTATTTTCTCTGTAGTTAATACTTTACAACAAGTAGTAGTAGGGGGTAGGGGGTGCACAATGACCAAAAATCGCTGCTTTATGAATGGCCTTCAATCAGCATCGTGCCCAGCGAAAAAGAGCCTTTCCCATGTGAAAGAAACTCACGTCGAAAATCTCAGTGTTAACCATATTGTTCATGTTCAATGTCGCTTTATTGACGCATAAATCGATAATGTTGAAAGTGCATTACTCATGCCTAACAGTGGTAATATTTGTTAGACAAGAAACGACCAATCATCACTGATACAACCACCAATAGCCGAGAGAAAGCAACAGGGGTTTAAGTGGCAGAAACGAAGTCAAAGGATTCAGACTTCTTTTCGATGGTTTGCCTAATCATCAACACGTCGCTATTGTTTTAATTGAGTCCAACTATCCATCATATGGAGTAGCGCTGATCCCTTTAATCCCCCCATTTTCGATGGGCACGTAGACCCACGCCACACAAATAAAATGCCTTTTGCATATAAGTGCATTGATCTTCTCGGAACATCTGACCTGGAATCTGGTCCAGCTCAAGGGTAGCAGCAGTTACGAAGACTCTGTCGAGAAATGGATGTGTTGAGGTGTCTGTCTATCTATCTATCTATCTGTGTGTGTGTGTGTGTGTTCGTTGGCTCCTTCAAACATGACCGGCTCATACGCATCGTTGAACACCAGTCGTTAATTCAAAACAGAGTCGCCGCGAGCCTCGGGGGGCTCAGTTGTGTGATCATGATGCGACGACAAGACTGCTATCAAATTTATAACAATACTAAAATCCACAAGTAAGTGTATGCTGATGATTAAGCTGGAATTGAATTGATAATTAGGTACTCGAGCCGACATGTCGGCGTTTGGACGGCCAGAGCGGCGGCGGTGAAAATGGGCGGGATAGGGGTACGGTCGTACGCCTGCTGGCATTGGCCCAACACCGCCCCCAACGCTATACTTTTGATTCATCCTCTTTAATCGTTCTGCAACGCTTTTAACAATGTACTAAACATTTACATTTGTTTTCTGCACAAATATAGTGAATATTGATCGTTTTGCTAAGAATGTCAGTGTGGTGATTGTTGGGGCTACCAGCTTCGGAATAGGATGATGACGTGCGTCGGCTGGATTATGTTAATGAGAAAGATCGCTGGATTAAAGAATCGTGTCGATCATGAAGAAAAAATATTTTGGTAGACGTTGACGATGATGACGATGACGTCCACGACGACAGAGTCAGACGGAGCAGTGTGCTACAATGAGTGTTCGTCAACCCCCGCCGTCCTCTCTGCCCCCGCGCAACACTACGCCTGATTAGGTCTCTCACTTCAGTAGAATCATTTGATTTCACGCGTGGAATGAGAGCAACTCAGCTGCATGAGACTAAGTCCCGCCACCCTCGTCGACCGGCACTAATCCATTGCGACTCTTCATCGTTCCATGGAACATCTTCATGTTGAGGGTTTAAGCCCGATTATGTACTTCCGTAAAGCCCCAACCAGGTATCATCACCACTATGCATCCATATAGATGTCTGCATTGCACTGCACCACAGAGAAACTGTAACAAGTACATGAGCAGAGGATGTTCAGTGCAAGTAGCCAAAAAATATTTCGGGAAAAACTTTTCTGAAATTGATTTCTTTTCGGTTTCAGAAATCTCGCCGTCGCACTGGAGCGCTCGTTGTTGACATTCTATGACTATCGACATCAAGCTGAAAATGCCATCTGCAGGTAGAGGTTGGTGGCAATTCTTTGCCATCCTTCGCTTTTTTTGCCTTGGTCCATTTCGTTCCTTCTGGCGGGTCGGAGGAGGCGAATTTTCGCTTCGAGGCATCGCGCTGTTTTGTTCGGCTGCTACTGGGTGCTGCTGTTTTGCTCACTTCTATATCTGTCCAATCCCAAAGTGTACGCTTTCGTATTTGACATTCCAGCCAACAGCCTCAGAAGTGAGACCGACGCTCTTCTCCAACCCCCGAAAGAGCAATCCTGTATTTTTGATGGTGATTTTTGTTTGCAATTTTACTACAGTTTTTTTTTCAAACGTTGCATTTTCCAGTACAATTTTTATTTGGATCTTCATTTCTGTCTGGCATATTCTGTATCATCCGACCGGCTTGAGGTGTTTATTTCATGATGCGAGCTTGTTGAAATTCCTCTTTGCTCACGTGCAGCCTGGGGCGTTTGTTCGCAATCACGCGCTCTAGCGCCTTGGTCTGGGGGCTTACTGTATCAGCGGTGGCCGGGCCGCGCTACGAGTGTCAATTGCAGATAGCGGCGCAGTTGAATTGCGAATCATCGTCCACACATCCAGTTATCTCATTGTGCCAGTCTCATCGATCCTCTACGAAATTATGAATAATGAGAGGTGTGCCGCATGCATTACATGAGAGCTGGCACGAGACAGCTTATACCAGAACCCGGCTCCATGCTCAACGTTGCTATTCTGACTCCCTATTTATCATTCTGCACATTCCATGCCCACACACACATCTCTCTTGTGTGTGACGCGTGTTTTCGGAGAATTCCTGAAATCTCGTGGAATTTAACATAATTCTTCGAATAGTTTTCATATGTTGAAATCTAGCACGCCGTCACTTAACGTGCGACCATCGCGACCTCAACCACCCACAGACACACAGTCACAGACAGATATCCCATAAAAGTGAACGGTTATTGTTGCAGACGAGGCCGCGAACACGTTTGCCTCTTTCAGGTAACGGGGCGCGAAAAAGACAAGACGATCAACGATGAACTTTTTGAAATCGTCGTCAGACGCTACTATGACGAGGGAATAGTCCTAGTTCCTCAGTGTTCCATAGTATATGACAGCGGCGTCTCCTGGGGATTAACATTACAGTCGTAGAATTCCACATACTGCAGCATTATGTGGCACTGATCGATATCGATCAAATTTATCGGTTTTGCGTGAGGGTGGAAAATAAATTTGCGTTGGCGCAATTTCGGGTTCATCTACCAGTTTGATCTTTCATCGCGATTTCCGGTAGTACTGGCGGTTGTCTCAAGGTGAATAGTAATAATTCTGTTAGAGGGACACCGACCGATTTCACACCTTCATGAGCACATTCACTCAGGAAACACCGGCGGGCATTATAGGCACCATAACGTTCCGGCAGACAATTGCATACACACCACACATACACACACATCCATATTGGAGACACATAGCGGTCACGGATCGCCAACGGGGGTTCTGGTACTCAATCATTGAGCAATGTGCTATAACCATCCGGTATCCCGTAACTCAAGTGACTCGATAAATTCTTCTACACGTTCAAGTGACCACAAATGTTAGCACATTTGCTGGATGAGAAGGATTCATCAAGAGTTGCGTAATGAGAAGAAGACCTAAAAGGGCCACGCGTATGACACCCCGTGGTGAATTTGACGTACGTCGTTCATCGCCGTACTATCTCACATACCCCATACCCCATATGGAACCCGTAGAGCTGTAGGGATGGCTAATGCCAGAATTATGCTAATTCCATGTCGGCTTCTTTTGCTCTTTCCCTATACAGATTGGCTCTTTGCCACATTGACGTAACCGTAATCGGATATTGTTTGACATGACACCGTTACGATACGAATTTAAAAGAAACGGAATAATATGGAATAACTTTTTAAAACCAGTTTCATGAATTTACTAGGAAACAGGAAGTTCCGCAATAGTCACCAGTAGAAGTGAGCTAGTTAACACATATAACTGACAATTTACGAAAAATATGGAGTTTTTCCAAGTGTCGATCGCTGACTTCAGAGCCTTTGGGTTAGGGCTTTGGAAATACTTAAGTATAATATTCGACCAATTGATATGCAAATGTACATCTCGCGCTAATCAACTGCTATTGAATTGCTGAACTTCCACCCTTTTCCATTTTCCAGTGACTTGCTCGAAGCTCAACCCATGTGGAGCTTTCGAAATACCATTTCACCCGTGCTTTTCTTCAAATTAAAGAAATCTGCGAGTAAATAAATGAGCTCACTTGGTAATAACTGATCCAGTTAATGATTTTTCCAAGCAGTTTTTTAAAATCTATCATGTGCTTGGCGCGGGCGCCTGTGAAAAGGGATTCTGATTCTTGATTGGTGTTCTTGAGTTAAGTTACAGCGAAGTAATCTGATCAGCTTGTAGCGTACTTTTTGGTATAGAAAGTCTTTGATATGAGAGATCCTTTTCAAATCCACTGCTGCCCCAGTCCTTTTTAGGTCCAAAATCTTATTCCAGCATAGTACTGGGGATACCGTATGGTCAATCCAAAAGCACTAAGTAGTTAATAACTCGGGCATCTGCATCGACCGACATTTACCACTGTCCATACCCTCCACAACGCTAACACTTCCTCGTTTCCGATTTTTGGCCACGCGGCGCACCTTATCGTCCAGCGAGTCAGCCAGCCCTCGGCGATCAGTGACCCGTGCATGAAATTTAATTATGCTCAATCCTCTCTACAATAACATAGTAGAGAATGACTGTATAATTGTAGCCTAGACGTGTTGCGCCGAATCCCATAGTAACAAGTGGATTGGATGGTGTAATAATAAGAAAACCAAGGAGATCACTGGATATCATTCTTTATCACTGAATATGTATCTCCAATATTTTAAACGCTGCAAAAAAACATTCAAAATTCACTACAGTAACCAAATTTAATCAAATTCAAAAAGACATAGGGACTATCCATTCTGGTCTATCCTTCACAAACTCATTTTCATAGCCTCACACTCACTCTCGGGCTTCGAAAAACCAGGACCAGACAATCAAAGAATATTTTTTAAGTTTTGATTTTTGAATTAAATTGGTATTGACTCCAATAAGTAAAAAAGCCTTACCACGTATAAATCCGCAGAATCTGATTTGAACTGCTATAACATTGCCGATAGAAACTATTAGATCAGCATGATCATGTTGCTTGAGAAATAGCTCTGAGATTTTTGGGACTAATTATATGTGCTCCTAGATTTTTTAATGAGATTATTCAGCAAACAGCTAGCGAGTAATGCAAACGTACTCTCTGTGAGTTTCCCACTGAGATCGATAATTTCATTTTTCATTTAATTTGCTCACTTCTATTGTTGTTGCAGAGGGCATTAGAGTAGGAGTTAAGTCGATGTAGAGGCGTTTGGCCTAATCTGGGTAATTCATCATCCTCCACTTGGCAAGTGAAATATCTCACAGCACGATACGATTGCCATTGCAATGACATTAATAACATCAAGGAACTTACTACACTGCTCTTTGAAACTGTAAATCACTTACTTTGTATGAGTAATTCGAATTAGAATAATACACTTTATCACAATTATCTGTAATGGTGTAAGTGACTGAGGCTCTCCACTTTTTGCTCGCTCATAAATGGTGTTCCACATGTCCCGAAAATTCAATTAAACATACAAGGTTTCAGTTGAAAAATCAATAAGATCCTTTTCTTTAAACTGTTATCTTCTCGATTGTGGAGTACACGGGATAGGGGTACAAATGGAATAACGCATCTGGCAAACAGCACCCAAGGCTGCGCTGACAAATGAGCACCCTTCTGACAAAGTCTTCCATGAACTTGTTGCATAAATGAGGCTGAATTTCGCTGATGTTCGGTTTTCCCCTTCAATACACGCCTGCTTGTGTGTCTATTGGCAACTGGCTTTGGCTACACCAAAAACAACTCCATTTAAGGAAACCCAATGGTGGTAAATCATACGATCTAGGAGGCCAATTCTTATCGCCGGCCATAGTACACGACTTCATTTTTTTCACATTCTCCAAGCTTCCTTTTTTACTGACCGTAAGCTACCAAATAATTTTCCAATAGGGCTGCCAACACTTCAATGCACGAATGGCAGCAAATTTAAATCTTTCGTTTGTTTTGGAATACCCTCCAAACGGCTCGTCTTCGTTTTTCCTGCAAGCTCGGGCAGAAATCAACTCGCTTCGAACCTGTGCAATCGCAAGATATCACCAAAAACTATCAGCTAGTATGAAACACAAATTAGGTACCCTGGTTCTTTATCATAGTGTGAAGTTCGAACAGATCACTACTAGTCCTCACCATCAGGGTGATGCATGGGTCAATTGATCCTCTGATGAGGGTGATTCGTACCTTGGGTTGAAAAGTGAAGATGCCGCATATTTGAAAATTCCTCGAAAAATCCTCGGGACCTCTTTTTGATTCGTATTTGGTCTGTTGAGGTAATCTCCGGAAAAGTGCGTTAATCGATAATTATATTATACTCACTACTAGGTAGCAATGCTATGATTACTATTGAGTTGTCTTAAAAGTCTTGTATATTTTTTTTTCGATCATCACTTTTTCTTTTTTTTTCGTCCAACAAGTAACAATTAGGCAACAACGTATTGACCATTGTTATCGGCAACTCTCTGCCACTTTATAGGAAAATCGTTGATTCCCTTCTCCCAGAACTCTGGGTTCTGAGAGTCGAAAAAGTCAGCGATCGCCTTCGCAAGCAAGTCATAATCATCGAATTTTCTCTTGGCCAGGAAGGATTCGAGAGGATGGGTAAGGTGATAGCCAGAAGGGGCAATGTTTGGAGAGTATGGCGGGTGGGGTAGCACATCCCAACCGAGCTCCTATAACTTGGCCTGGGTACTTTTCGCGAAGGGAGCGGGCGTCGTCATGAAGAAGGGTGAGCGCGGACCTTTTCCGGCACTTTTCTCGAACAGCGACGGCGAGCTGCTGGAGCTGGTGGGTGCATACGGCAGCGGTGACTGTCTCGCCTTGTACCAGCACCTCGAGGAAAAGCATTCCTTCCGCGTCCCAGAACCAGCACAGTCCCAAGCGTGGTTTGTCTTTCATGTCAATCTCGCCGTTGCTGAAGCTGATGAGCGTTGCACGGTCTCGTAGTTCACACATCCCTTGCCCAATGCAGCGCTGATGGAGTGGCAAGCTTTCGTCGTTTTGGTGCCGCAAGACCGCTCATTTTAGATGACACCGCGAGTTGGGTGGGTATCGACAACGGGCATTGTAGCTCTCTTCACGGGATCCGGTGGGTCAATATATATTTCCCTAGAAAGCTTAGGGAACGTTCTACCATATTCCTGAACCGCCTGGACCTGCCTCGAAGTGAACAAGAGTTACTGATTTTTTTTTTTTGAAAAAATACTACAAGACTTTTGGCACAACCTAATATTTGCCAACTTTGTTCAGAGAGACACCTGTGTGAATTCAGAGACGTCCACCGGGAGAGGGGGAGGGGACGTTAAAAGGGACGTAGGGCCGTACCATGAACTAAGTTTGACCGTGAAAACTACATACATGTATCTGATTGGCTTGTTAGGCTTCGTGGAACACAACACCACCAGTCATGGATTTATAGAGATTGTGCAGTTGTTTTTTCTAGAATTTTCCAACTTCCGATGACAGTGTTTACGAGTGTGATTTTGGGATCATCCTATATCGTAGCAGTAGATCCCTAGCATAAACACATAGGTTTACCTATTTCTAAGGAATAAACATCGAAATTTCAAATGTTTCCATTTACCACTTGCTGAACTACGCTACTATATCTGTAATCGATCCACAAAAATTTTGTGAAATGTGGTGTAAAAATGTAAAATGTATGAATTTTACGCAGTACATAGTTCGGATGACCCTCTCCTCGGAGAGTTCGGATGACTCTTACAGTATACTATGTAATTATAATGTACTTAGTGCGTATTAAGGTATTCGTGTGCTACCCGCTTATGCTAATCTTCGAGGTTAAGAGGTTCAGAAATTTTTGTGAAATGTGTTTTTTTGTTTTTGTGATGCAATCCAACAACAATATACTGTGGTAGGCATGTAAATATGTAAGGAGTTGTAACTCAGTGGCTCTCCTTGCCAGCTTGTCCACTCTGCCTAGTTTTGTCTTCCATGACAAATATTCATTATAATCAATGAATAGTAATAACATCAATATAATTGTCATCATCAATATGATATCAGTATCAGCATCATCGTTATCATCAAATATCATGTCAGTGATAAAATATGAAAACAACAACGTCAAATGCGAAGTGCTGAAATATTTAAAAAGGAAATCTAGGAAAAATTTGAAAAACGCTGTCTAATGACACGATAGAAAATTGCTGAAAATGGGGTGAAAGTGAGGACCGGCATGTCATCAATAGTATTGGAATTTCAATCTACGAAAAATTTGTTATGGAAAAAGAAGAAAATTTGTCGCGAAAGGTTACTGCTCAATAAAAGAAAAACAAAAAAAATCAAAGTAGAAATCAGCCGGATGATACACAACTGTCAAATTCCTTTCTCCCTCATTTTCTCTTTGTTTTCCTCATACAAGCTTTTTTCAGAACATTTTATCTTTCAGCAAACCAAATTATATTCTGTAATGAAGTTGAGTTTAATTTTAGATGCAGGGCATACCGGTGTGAACCAGTTAGGCGGTGTGTTCGTCAATGGACGTCCATTACCCGATACAACTCGGCAAAAAATCGTTGAACTAGCTCATGGAGGAGCGCGACCATGTGATATTAGTAGAATTCTTCAGGTTTCTAATGGGTCAGTGGCTATTTTTCTCTTTTAATTGAGTGTTACTGTCATGGAAGCTTGTACAGATGGATTAGATGTGTGTGCCATAAGGACAAAAAATTCGGGACACGGCGTCCGGCATGAAACGCAATGGATGCGAGCTACGGGTTCGGTATAAGTTGAATGGTACAGCGATGGCGCCCCATTCAGGATATGGTCACCAGGACCCAAACAATACTGCGCCTGTGACTCGCATCGATCTCTTCACGCGCCTTACGCAGCCACGCAAAATTTCTGTTCAAACAGCACTCACTCAGTGGATTATGGGTGAAGGAAGGTAATACTCGAAGACAACGGGAGGGATAAATTTGGCAGATTGTGAAAGTAGGGGTACTCAGCAGTGTAACAATAGAGAAAGAGCAAAATAAAATGGTGGAAACCCCGAGAAGTAGGAGCTCGAAAACCCCACTTCTCCTTCGCACTGCTCTGCGTCTATAGCCGGGAGGTGATTGCAGACGGGCTAGAGGCTATATCAGCTCTGCGAATGTTGTCCTTCGCCGGCAACTCGCTCGGCTGTAGGGTCGTGATAAGTCCCCAAGCAGCGCTTTTCCATTCCATACACATCACTTTTCCAGAGTGGAAAAAATCCTAAGAGACCGTGTAATCCCAATTTCCACCCTCTCCCCACCCTCTCTCTGCCTTTAGGCCATGTAAGGTCTGGAAGCGTTCAGATAATCGTCGACAGCGACCTGTGCACCAACTGTCTATCTCGTAGTATTTTTTTTGGCTTGATTTGCTGCCATCACACTCCGCGGTGCAAGCGGCAGGCCTCAGATGTCTCTGCGTCCCCGCCCGTGCCACTCTGCCTTGCTACCTATGACAGCCGCGCCCTGCCGCACAGTATGAATGCGCACCCGCACGAACCTCAGTAAAGTGAATCAGATAGGACGAAATTTTGAAAAACTACTACAGTTCCATTTCTGTTGAGTTACAATGTAATATCGTAAGGGTAGCACTTGCATTTGGATTTATGAGAAAAAACGCCACTATATCATGTTCCAGTCCTAAATTTTTGATGATATCATAGGTATCACAGAATTTCAAAGCAAGGGGTTATGTTGGATGTAATCCAGTAAAAATTGAGTGAGACCATTCATGTTCAGATAAGTGCTCTATCCCAAAGCAACGTAATATTGACTGTACATGCAATGCTTCCGAATGTTTTTGTCAATTCCCGAAGAAACTGATTTGCTGAGAAACCGAAAAAGGCTGAGAAGCATGTGGTTTTGATGGCAAAACTTAACAAAGTGGCAGTTTCATACGGATTGCTTAATGTTTACTCTTCATTTTACAAAGCTGCCAATATATTCAGCAGCAGTCTCCCTGGAGCTAGCAATCTAGGTTTGTGCTCCAAATCATTTCACCTCATAGATACCCCTAGCTCTCTTACCCGAGGTACAAGATGAATCAGGGTTGATAAAGATCACTTTGTAACGCTTACCGAAATTTCATGTCCCTCGAGTAACTTTTCCAGAACGAAATGGATGAGAGGTTAACTCAATTTCGAGCTATGAACATGGTTGTTGTGGCGGCACCGTTGTGACCACTAGCGTTGCTTCTATGGGCATGGCTTAAAGAACATTCCAAGGTGAAAACCCGCTAAGGATAACCAGCTACCCTAATGCCCTGGGTACGATGACAGATATCAGGCATGTCCGTGAGGGTAAAACCACTGATTTCTATGCTGGTCGATCCTCGAAATTTATTGTGAGGAGCAAGTCGTATTCAAGTGGAAGTGGAATGAGAATATTCAGTACATAGCGCTTCACCCTTTCCTTATGTGTGAATATTACATTGGTAGCATACCATCAACGTAAGCATCATACTTTACCTCACGAAATATTTCTACTGCGTTTAAGTAGGGGGTGATAGCTCGCACAACCCTCTTGCGCTCTCTCACTTGGAGAAGCTATTTCCTCTCCGCAACGCTAGATTTTTTTTCCATGGAGCGCGCGCTGCGGAAGGAAAATACCACGCTCGAGTGAGAGTGTGCACGACTACATACGCGTCAATACTATTGTGCAAGTCGCAGTTTCGTAAGGAGTAATCCAGCCCCAAGGCTTTCATGTGTAACAAAAGCTCACGGGATACAGGAATCAGAAAGCGGAAGGAACGCCGTGCAGTGGCGGATCCTCGAAAGTCATTACTCAGACCAAATTCGATTCGAATGCAAATGGAATGGACCATAGTATTAATCATGTAATCATACTATAATAATATTCAACCACTGAAAATACCAGAATCTATCTTTGCTAAAGGGTTAGCTGCTGCATGGGCTCTCGGTAGAGGAATGGGTAAGCACTTTTCCGGAAGGAACAGAATGCGGTTCTGCGTCCATACTGGTTTTGTCCATGAATCAACATACTTATAACATTTTTTCGAGCTTATTAGTAGTAAGGCGCTCTCAGAACAAGGTACCACTAATACAATAACATCTGTTGTTGTTAATTTCTTCGTACATGCATCAGAGAGACGCCCCCAACCCCACTTTTCGTGCAAATAAGCGCATGAAGAGGTAACATAACTATGAGCTATTTGATCAGCTGCATCAGGGTTGGAAACAAATACAATTTCTCGTGAAACTGACCAGTAGTTTCTTCGAACGTCTTATCCTTCCCATCAAGTGTTGGCCCTTATGACTTAGTATCATGATAACTCTTAATAGCACTAATCTATTTTATTGAATTTATCACTTTCAGATGTGTTTCGAAAATTTTGTGCCGATATTACGAATCAGGTACTATCCGGCCACGAGCTATAGGAGGATCGAAACCACGGTAGGATTTTTTGAGCGGTGATTTTCTATATAGTGACAGTGAATACTTGTTCACCCTGGTTTCGACCAAGCACGTCGGGAGGTGATAGTCCTTCTACGAAAGAGGAGTTGATGCAATCAACATGGAATGATTTACAGAAATTCGATTTTTTCGCTCATACGGACAGGTTAAGCCAGTAGTGACCATGCACTCTTTTCATTTTTACGTTTATATTATTTTGTAAGCATGAAAACATGAAACTTACCCTTCGACCAAATTTTTCTCCCTTTTGCGTTTATCAGCCGAGTAGATGCTGTAGATAACGATAAGATCAACCAGCACACAGTGACGGGTTTTGCATATTTTATAACTAAGAGCTAGCAGGCAGTAAAGTAAATTGGTTCTGCCCCGACAGCTTCGACCTGTCTAGGGGATAAATTGCTGAATGCTTCGCTCAATTGTTTGTTTTTTGAATTAATGAATGGCAGATGCTCCAGGTGGGAGGTTTAGACAAACATAAATAGGGCTTTTCTTACCCTCTCGAAGAATTGTTAGGTTTCATTCCGATTTTTTCTGAAAAGAGCCTAGGAATCAAATGTCTCAACCTGGCTACAGAGCAGATTCAAGTATCGAGGGATATTTCCTGAGAACTACGACCCCCTCCCTCTCTGACGACGCTTCTGACGTTACCTGCTCCTATATTCCAGGTCATATCAAAAATAGGAGGGGTTGCCTATCGATAACATGCACAGCAAATTATAGCAGTGCTACCTATTGCTAATAATGATTATCGATTATCGACCTTTTTATCAAAGATCACCTTAGTCCAAAAGAGGTGGTCGTCCAGAACATCTCGAGAGAATTCCAAAAATATGACTCACTTCTGGAGGATCCCCCCACTGACCCATGATTGGCCCCACCACAGGGCCGCATTCTTTGAAAATATGGATAAGTGCTGTGCTGGTTGGGTGGGTTCGATGCATGGTCAAGCAAGGTACGGCGAATAATCAAATGGGATCGTATTTTAGGTTGGAAAAGAGGAGGGTCGTAGGGAATTCCATAATTTTTCCTAAACTGGCTGCCCATTTCTGATGGTTCCGGAGGCGGATAAGTGGTCCCTAGAGCAATAGAGCAATGTCAATCGATTACTATACTCACTATATCAACAACGTCTTTCATGGAAAGGGGAGGGGAGGGAGGGGGTCGGGTGGGTCTAAACTAAGAGGGGGGTCACATTTCTAAAAATTTTCCTGAACCACATATCTGGCCCGGGTATAACGAGCTGCTGTGACGTTTTCTCCTCTTCCTATTCTTTGTTTTTCACAGCTGACGTATTGCGAGGTATTCACTCGTCAGAAATTGGTCATGATCGGCATCTAATCGAATCTGTGTTTTTCTAAAGGTATACTGGAAATCGGACATGATTTCAATTAAAATGAAGTTCTTACGCTTCCTGAATACCTTTTCCAAGTGTTGCATGTTTGATCTATAACAGGGTAATCAATTAATGAAGAACTGGATCACGAAAAGGTTTAAAAATTTTCCCTGATTCGCCGCTTCGAGAACGGTCAACTAGTCTTCAGGTGGAAATATTCGATAATTTCAGTTTTTGTCATGCCTTTATGTTTTGGTTTTTAATGGATAACTTTCACTTTTCGGTAGATTATTTTGATGGCTCAAGCTCGCTTCAGTGTGGCCAGTTTTAAAAAATTACCTGCCTTGTAAAAATACACCTGAGAACTCCGAGTATTGATCAATTTCTTATTCATGTCAGTGCATAATTCTTACTATACTGCCAGCCATGAGCCCGACAGTCTATTCGGACCTCAAACGTTTTTCCTCTTCTTTCGAATGTACATAGGATGACGGTTTTCATCGGGTATGAGCGGAGCGTTGGCCTTGGTCCGCAGCAGTGAATGTCATCTCCTTCTTTGGTTGTTTTTCACTTTTTCGGGGCTCAAATCGATAGACAATGAACAAGGCTGAGTGAAGGACTTCGGACATCTGAGATTAGGTCATCTTTATAGCCACTTTTCGGGGGACATTCCATGATATGACCACTTGTGAAGAAATTGGAAAAAACAATAGTGGCTTATTACAAGGATGCTGAGTTATGGGCAAAAGCTTCGGTGTCGGACGGGACTCGAACCCGCACTTCGTCCTTTCCGGGGATATGTGCTAATCCATTACACTACCGACACCCTTGCACTATAACTCAGCTTCTGAATGGTATATTTACCATAGCTCATCAGCACTCACACGTATAACGTGTTGAGCCGGTTGGCCAATATCGGCACCGAACCGTGAAGCTGAAAGCTTATATTTTTGATTTTTGGTAACTGCTGTTTACCAAAAATCAGAAATGTTCTAGGTAAACAGCAGTTACCAAAAATCAAAAATATCAATAGTGGCTTTTATTTTGAACTGAAAGTTGCGAAGGTAATTTCATGAGACAACGTCGATTAAAGCCGTAAGTTATTCAAGAGGGATGTGCAACGGTCGGTTTCATATTTTAGCTCAGAAACGAAGTATTCAAAAGATAAATTATCGTAGCTAAACAGAAAATATCTCAAGTGTCCTCATACCGCATGCAAGAATTCCGATTACTATGACTCCAAATAATTAATTTGAATGAGGCATGTAGATCGGACGTTGTCGAAAATATCGCCTGGTATATGGAAAATGCTTTGGATAGAGTGAAGTCGCGTAAACTCAAAATTTTATGATTTATTGAACTTAGATCGCGCTCCAGCTGACCGACTAATTTCACTTAGATTTTCAATTCAGCGTGAATGTCTACATAGAGTGTCGATATCGATCGATCAGTCAGCGTTCAATCGTCGATGCTCTGAAAGGGCGATGTTTTTATAAATATGATGTTTGTTCTGTAGAAATGTTTCACAGTTATGTCCTGTGGACCATAATTCGTAGGTTCTAAAAGTTGTAGGTTTCATATAAACACAATATTTTTGATTCGTTGATAACCTCTTTCCTACCATGCGAAGCCATTTGAACTGTTTTCGGATGCTCTTCTTTCACATACAACTTGTCAAAGGCCAAAAGATATCACATACAATTTGTTAAAAAGTAGAGGATCTTCTAGGAAAAAAAATAAATATGTATCATTGATTCCCTTCCAAATCGCAAACCTTACTTTCGTACTTTCCAAAAAGTTACACAGCTCTCCACCTGTGAATTGTTGAAGCCACGAAAGGATGAGTATCGGTAGTTCGGCACGTATTATGTAGTTTGTGATCCTTCTTTGCTGAACCATTAGTGTTTGTGATCCCAGATGATGAGGCTGAAGCCTACTATATGACAACGGATAATCTCCTCAATCCATTCAAAGATTACTTTCTTATTAATTTTAGCTCAGAAACGAGTTCGACCATTTCCCTCAAGAGGTTTCACCCTCTCACACCATCATCTTGTGGGCCTTCTCGGTGAAAGAAAATGTTCGAAATGTCATGCGATGCTTTCTCAATTTTTTAAACGGAATTTCGGCAAATGCAAAATTTATGAAATACCCTTAAATAAATGCTTTTGCAGAAAAAAATTCTTTCTTGCACTACAGATTTTCTCACTCATTACATTTTCATAATATTCATCCATTTTGCCGATGATTCCAAAAGCATTTCTGTGGAAAAATTTTCCGAATCACCAGTTCTTCTCACAGTGGGAATTGGTTGCTTCTATGTTGCCCATATGATACTGTGTTGTTTATGAATTTATAACGGTAGTAAATTCAAATCGTATGCTGCTGTTGTGGTGCTGTATTGATTGTGAATTTATGGTATAGTAAGTTGAGCTTCAAATAACCTGATCGTGTAATAATCCGGGAAGATCCCAGTTAGAAGCACTCACCTTCACTATGTGCGGTCGTAATCAGCGAAGAGTCGTAAATCCTACAGTAATTTGGGCGCTTATGAGTCCATGAAGAACAACGTATAACAACTGTTTCCAATGAAGAACAACGTTTAAAAACTGCATTTCAGAGTGGCGACCAACAATGTGGTGGAGAAGATCGAGGAGTATAAGCGAGAACAACCAAGTATATTCGCTTGGGAGATTCGTGATAAACTCCTCACAGACCATATCTGTTCACAAGACACGATACCAAGCGTGAGTTCCTAAATAGTAACTAGTAAGAATATTTGTAAGTATCGAACGGACTGAAAATAAGTGCCTCCCTGATACTGCTGAAACATAAATCTGAAGATTCAAAATTTCCCATGCAACGCTATTTCGTCACACTGTGCAGCACGTCAATAGAACTACGCCTCTTCATCGCCTCAATTTGTAAAAACCAGCTGGACCTCCATCTAATGAATTGGTCTCTATGGAACTTGAATAATATTTACTTCACTTCTGGCAAGTCGCCAGAACTAGTATTACAGCGGGTATTTCCTTCTGTATGCGGCCAATGTGATGCGCTGAAGAATCGTAGTAACTACTTCTTGGCTCATCGTCGATTTTGAGATCATATTCAGTCCTACAGAGTACATACTCAGTCCTACAGAGTACTACTAAATGCTTCGAATGAGTGTTCCCTCGTGTAGTGCAGTTCCCTCGAGTAATACTGAGCCCCTCGCTCTCACTCCTTTGATTTTCTTTTTTGGTGAAAGTGGTAGATCTGAACCTTATTGGCTTTGGAAAATAGGGACCCGTTTGTCTAGTACTGATGACCTTTTCGGACAGAAGAAAATTGGATGCCAGAGTTCCCCACATGCCACAGTACGGTATTGTACTGTTTCATCCATCAGATGCCTCATATGTCTTGAATTTGTCGTTTGTCACGTTTCTGTCGTTTGAGTTGGAACGGACCGGTGTGTAAGATACACTTTCCTGTTATTTGTCGAGTACGGTACTACTGTAATTTGTGAAAAGGAAGAAATCTCTGAAGATTTGTTCCAAACGAGAATTCATCATCAGCTTGCCATCGGTACTAAATCCAGTGTCGGATTCCATGAGAATATCTGCGTGACATCACTTTTCCGCTGCGTTCAGCTTTGGTTTTCAACTGGTTTATCGAAGCGATCGCTTTCACTGGCGGCTTCTCTGTGGTGGATTCTGCATTCACGGTTTGGTGGCTGCCAACGCCATCCCCCGCTATTGTAGCATGAAGTAATTAACATTAGAGAATGTTCTGTATGTTTGACGTCAACGAACTGTGTTCTTATCATGCCTCTCGACATCGTTGACGGCATTGACAACCACGGCGACGACGACAACGACGACAATTACCGTAGTATTGCGCTTTTGTTTTCTTCCATACCATTTCGACAGTTCACGGGTGCGCACCACAGCCGCTGACGGTCTTCTACGAAGGGTTGACTACCGTACACCACATCAGCACGTTGTAACAAGCGTGTTTGACTGCCGCTAAACTTTACACCGGACAGCGATAAGCATCTTTAGGCTTCATTGCGTCGAGACTCACTATACTGGCTCTTTCCTCTCAAGGACGTCATCCGCCCCCCAGTCGTGCTGTATTGGTTTTGAAATCTATTTTTCATTTGCGGTTATACCACTTTCTTTGACTGTGTCAAGTCCTCTTCTGAAAAGAAATCCCTGAATCTGAACACTTGACGCACGTCAGTAACCCTGTCGCTAGTTAAGCCATTCGATCATGTCGGCGCACTGCGTCCGTCACCTGGCGCCTGGTGCTTACGGTTCTCATTTTCCTGTTTCGTCTTGTGCGTGAAGTATTACGGTGGTTTTCCTTTTGTCGTTTTTTTGTGATGTAAAACGTTGTTCACTCGTGTGCATTGACCACGTCTATAACTTAAATGCATGCACACAAACACAATCAGACCGTTCACCTCTTGAGATTCTCATCGGTCGGTTTCATTGGTGTCCTGTCCCCCCCCCCCCGCCCTCCCCACCGCCTTTGTGTTCATTGATGGAATGGTTAAATTTTTGCCACCTAGTCCATTGGTGTTATAAGCAGCAGATAGCAGATTTGATGACGATTGAATGTTAACGTGCCAACCTCATCGACGACTGATCATAAAGCAGCTGAGGGGGCGATTTAGACCGAGATATTCTGGTTTGCTGCCTTAGGTTTCATCCATCAATCGAGTGCTGCGCAACTTGGCCGCACGAAAAGAGCAACAAGCCATGCAAACCGACTTCTACGATCGCCTACGTTTTGTCGATCCAAATCTCGCGTAAGTGAATTTGATTCTTTAAATATGATCTCAAATTTTGGTTGACTTCACCAATTTTATCTAATACTACATTTCAGTGTTCTAGGAGGGTTTCATGACCATCGCAGGTTACTCCAACCTCGATCAAACTAGTAATATGCACTGAAACGGAAAATTTCTGAAGAGTTCACTATGAAATGGCCTTTGATTGTGCACAATCTATTCTACATGAGAGATGCCCAAGTAAAGCCCTTTAAAATGAAATAAAACATAAACACAATAGGAGGCAGTGTCCAAGTGTCCCTTCGATTGCTAGCCCTAGACCCACACAACTGCCCGCTTAGTAGTTTTCATGGGGTATGTGACTGATTGGTTTTGACATTTCAGCAGGTATAGCCCATGACGCTCCGGTTTCATTCCCGGTTTCTTCAATAATTTTTAAGTTTAGCCACTAAGAAAATATAGCCATTCAAATACGGTACTTGCAGGTGTACACGATGCACCTGTTAGTTCTATTCATACTGTTACTTTTGAGCTACTCACGTGTATTCTCTTAGTGGTCACAAGGCTGTTCCCTTTTCGATTTCTAAAAATCAATGCTCCACAAAAATGGCAAGGAATTGTAGCTGCGATCAACCATTAAACTAGCGAGTTATGTCATTGCTCGGAATTTAAATATTCGAGAATCTCTTCGGGTTTGAATGACAAGCTAGCTTAACATTCTAGATGAGTAAAATTATACAAATATTCACTGTTTGGTTAACCATTTGGCATACCACCAAAGCTATCACCTTCAAGTTTCACCTTCAAGACATGACGGACATTTTTTCATGAAAAATAACACTACGATATCTGCCAAACATTCACTATTTTTGGAAGATATTACCTAGTATCATCAGCTATTACTCATCACTGTCCATCAATCTGATTAGAACTTTTTAAAATTGGCTACTGCGGCCAAAAGGAAAAACTGTCAAATGCGAGGATTTCGAAATTTTGTTTGATATGATTTTGAAGTAATGCATTATCCACAGGACCGCTGAAAAAAAAATTCGAAGAGAACTCTTTTGCTATGAGTATACTGTAGTCACTTCAAAGAAAGCAATCATTTCGAACTTATTTCCATCACAACTCCTTTACTATTTGTAATGTAAGTTCCTATAAACCCCGGGCATTTATTGTTGAAATATCGCTTAATATGCATTACTTAAAATAAAAATTTAAAATAAAAATGGACAATTCAATAGTCACCATATATTAAGCTATTACAGAGTACTACCAGCTATATATTAGTATAGTATTATTGACTATCATCGAGTTTTTTTTTTCGAAGGTTGGCTGCTGTTGTTGATAAAGTGATGACAAAAGCTGGAGCTTAAAAATCTGTTCAAAATGGTTTCAAAGTATACGCACTTTTTACTGGAGCAATGAACCTTAATCTTCTCATGGGTTTACTGTAATGTAAAATAATTTGAGCTTGATCCCATCGCAACGCTATTCTTGCTTGTTGTTGTGTATTTTTCTTGCTTATGAGATGCATCTCAGTAACTGGTTGTTTGTTCGACTGCCAGTGCTGATGGTGTATGGCACTGCTGTCTGGGTGGTGATGGTACATACATGATTCAGCCACAGCCGTTAGGCGTTAAGTGGTCGGGTTGGTGGGGGTACCACTTAGACATCTTCCGCACACCTTCCTCTTTGATCACTTTATGCATTTTCACCCTCCTGCTTTCGTGGGGCTACTACGGTGGCTAAGAGACGCGTCACGCACGTCGATGCGGTCGATTTTCCTCCCGTTCCAATGGCTCACCTTTTACCGAATATCTATTCAAATATTCAAAAATTGTGAAGAAAACATATTTTTTCGGTATCCGACTTATATCACAGCTTAACTCACAGGTCTAAAAATTCCTTGCTTCGTTCTGGTAGATCAGCGTTAGCTAAATCCACTCTAGAATCAGGCTCATTGAATTGCGGATCTCTGCAGAATGAGCTACCGTAATCAGTGGATCAGCTATAACTGGTGGGCCTTAGTAGATCTGAATTTTACAGATATTCCGGACAGTGGTACAATCAGTGGACAGCCATGCCTATGCCGGGTGTCGGATTGACACCATTCTCATCGATTCCGCATCAAGCGCCTCTTGAAACGAAAAAGGATCCAGGTTAGTAAAATACCAGTGACACTCAACGCATAACCACAATTCGTTTACCGTGGGTAACCGTGACGTCATAAATGAAATTACCTGTTTCAAGTTAGTAGAAGAAACTTGTTCTTTGTACCGCAGCTTATCAAAAATGAGCAGAACCGTAGGGTGAGCAACGCTGAATTGAAGGAGAAGCAATGAATAAATAACAAACAAAATTTCGAAAGCTTAGTTAGTTTTTATTAGTTTTTACCAAGTTTAGTACAACTAGATTAATTACCGTGCAATGGACCGGAAAGAAAAGGAAGACAACAGTCCAGAAAACAGCTGGATACTTTTCATTTTCATGGAAACATACGTTTGAAAAACATAGTGGACGATGAAGACGGCTTTTTCGTGGAAATCCGGACAGAGGCAAAAAATTCGTGAAGTGCGACCACACAGGATTGCATAGGAATTCGTCATAGCCGAAAATTAATCGCTATCAAATCGCTTAATGTGGGTGATGAGGTGGAAGATGAGTGAAGAGCGTTGGAAGCGCGATAAGCGGACGATTCCGATGATGAGAACCGATCGCTGATCGTCTCAGGGATCGTGTGTCGACAAAAAATGGGTTTATCTGAATAAATCGGATTGAATCGGTAGTGTGAGATGTGGGTATATGGGGGATGGATGCTGCCAGCTGGTGCTTGCCAGTTGGGGTTAATAGCCGACGAGGGCGCGCATCGTCATCCGGCTGAATGGCCGATGTATGGGCTGATAGTCGGCGACCCGTGATGCAACTTGACACTATCGCCGGTACATTACCGTCCTTCCCACGCTTAGTTCGGTCGTCCGTCGGCAGACTCCCGTCGTTTGACAGACGCCAGTGTTCTGTCGACGACGACGACGATAATCACTTCGCCTATCATGCACCTGATGTCGACGTGAGCTTTCAAAAATCTTTCACGTTGACGTGCCAACTTCATGAGCCCGACACATTCACATGGTCAGCATTGTTTTTTCTCACACTACCCCTTATTTTTCCTTTTTTTTATGACCGGGAAAGCAGGAGAGAAATGCTTCCTAAAGGGAGTTTAGCCGGAAAGACATGAATTTCTTCCGAAGTAGCACGTCTCTCTTTACATACTAGAGTGCTCTCTCCAGAAAATGTGTTCTGTTTGAGAAGTCATGTCCAACCCTGCTGTACTGCATACTACAGTACCTCCAAAATTCGTTTTCCATCCCATATTGCGCCAGTATTCTTGGTATCTTTGACTTGACATAATTTTTTATTTGAGTAGTGTAACGTAGTAAATAATTTCATAATCGATTGTGGGACGAGGTCCAATATAATGGATTGTTCGTGCGATATTCTTATCACTTGAATGGTCCAATTTGGATTATTTATTTCACAATATTGATCCGGTAGAAGAGGAAATCGATATCGATATCCGGGGATGAGCATTCGCTAGGGTCGCTAGTCAAATGGCATTCAGCACTGTGCCCTAAAATCGATAGTCCTTTATACTGCATGGTCCTGAAGGTTGAAGGTTTTAATGCGTCTGATATCCATGAATAGCTATATAAAAGGATAATCGTTGGTGCGCTGGGGGATACGCAAAGGTTTTTCCTGCAGCGGCGGTGCCAAAGCCACTTGACCAACCTTTCCGTGGCAGCTTCATTGGTGATTAGCGAGCGTATTCACGTGGCAATTTTCAGACAAGATTAAAGGTGACAATATCAAGTGGGCAGAAGGGTATCCTGACATTTCAGTTGTTTATATCTTCTACTATTCTACTTTCTAATCTCTAATCATCTTCGGTCCACGAGCTGCATCACCACCCTCCACGATTAAGCAGCAGCTACATCATTGATCAAAATTTAATATCCTCATTTTTGCTTCTATTGATGGTTTTATTTGAGAAGCATTGAAAATCCAAGATAATGGATATTAGCTATTCTCGAGGAAGCTGGTGCTCCTTGGTCTCTGCAACTTACCTTTCCTGGTATGCTCTACAGTTTACGGCTTTGACTTTAAGACAAATATTATCAGTTCGGCAATTAGGCACGGTTGGTGAAAACCTGTTCCACCCACGCATACAGCTACACACACACACACCCAAGCGCACATGTACATGGACCGCGTTGGCGAAGCGCAGGGCTGTGTCGTCCATGGGCCGGCGGGGTGCGCAAACGTCGGGCTACCGTAGGCAAAGTGAAGGTTGCGCGAAACTCACAGCGTTCAAGTTCGAACAGTGGTGTGGTCGTAGAGAAAATGTGGGGATAGTAGGGTTACGGTAAGACACGTCGTGCTTGTCGTCAAAACTAACCGACCGATCGACGTACCATATACAGTCTAATGGATGTGGTTTACTTTGATCAGCACAAAGTACAATTTACAATCGAGAATTCTCGGTGGGAGCGATGCTGTAACAGTCAGATACTGTATAAGAAATCTCTTCACCACTAATGAAAAATGTCAAGTAACCGTGACCAGTCAGAATCTGTAGCAGTATCGTACAGTGTAATCACTGTACTTGATCGGCTTATTCTCTAGTCATCATTTACTAATTAATATTATCTCATGATCGATTCCATTGATGTGGTGTATTGATTTTCTCGTAATCGTATTAGTTGGTGCATTGAATACCGCTTAAATTTTAGCTCACTTTCCCTGACGTGGTGGGAATTATGAAAAACTTGTTATTGATCTGATCAGCAAGTAAGCCAATCCTTTATTGGAATTGAATAAAGTCTTCAAATTAACTACTTCGTGGTGGGTCCTTTACGTCCTTGGTCCAACAATTATTGAATTAGTGCCTCAGCCTGCTTACAATCATCCAGTCAATTCCACATTCGCACTTCAAGCTATGAAAGCGGGTTTCTAAAATTACGAAGCTGCGCTTTTCATTTACTCCATACTATTTCCTAATAATGAATGATAATGTATGGTTTGTTATCTCCGCCAATTGCGCAGCTTACATTGGCTCGGGGTGGATTTTGGTTACACTTCTACCTATTCTGAGAGCTTATGCAAAATGACATGCTGTATGCGTTCGTCTTAAAAACTGAATAATTATCGAAATTTCGATAGAAATCTACAGAATATCCCGTTAATTTCACCAGAAACGGAAAATTATTCCTTCTTGGATAGCAGTATCTCCTGTGAGTGAAAGTAATGAATGGGAAACATAGTGTTTATAGAGCCGAAGATGGAATTAGGCTAGAACTAGGCACTGAGGGGTTCTAATAAGTAAAAATGACATTCTTTAGGGTTTACTAATCAGAAAATACTCAAAAGCGATACGACAGTCATAATGACGGACCTAACAAGATATTACCCTGATCTGGTTGAGATCGCATCTCCTCCATTTCTCTTACGAGCACAACATTTTAGAAAAGTTAATATATGTCTTCATAGAACAATAAGAATTTTTTGAAACATTAATTAGCCTAATTTCAACAAATCTACAATCATTGAAAAGGAGACGTTTTCTTATTTATTAAAGATGCGTTACGGGTGCGACCATGAACGATAAGCTGCAGGGGGCCTGGAACCTGCTGTGGGTTTCCAATAACCGTCATTGTTCACCAAATAAAACATTGCATAGAAATTCATTATCATTTAAAAATGTGCTAAATAATTATCACTTCATAAACATCGAACCTATCAAACTCACTCTTTTTTGTAATAGTCTATACATGATCGCGACAACATTAACACATAGTACCTGTACAAAAATGTGATACTGCGAGGTAATTAAATATAGTAGCAGAAGGACTGTAACAGTAACACAAATGTTCAGATTGGAGCCGCGTAAATTCGTAGGGTACTCCTAGGAATACTCTGGTAAAACTGTATTACAGAAAGTTTACTGGGTGAGGTGTCCCTTTTAACACACAAGTTGCTTGAGGATAACTGGAAGGCGTTGTTGTGGGATTAATTGAGTTTGGTATAAACTTTTAATAAAAAAGCTTCTCAAATACTAATAAGCCAAACTCTCGGATTCATACTTTTCTATTAATGGATCGTAGTTTCACATTCCATGTACTAAAGAGAATATTTCACTAATTTTACAGTTATCTGACCAAAAGAGTTGTAGTCATTGATAATTTGCATCACCAAATTTTATTTCCCCACGATTAACTGATAGTGTTATAATCTGTGTACAGTAAGAAAATAATTGGATCCTTTGTAAATAAATCTATCGATGATTGGTAAGGAGGGTACTGTTCTATTTATTACACTGTAAACGCGGCGCGGCATCAATTTTTCGCATGGCTGAGCTCCTGATAGAGAATCACTGATGATAGAGGAAGAACTTGGCGATGACAACGGTAGAAGGACGAACGAACAGTGCATTCCTAAATGATTTTCTTGTCGTGTTCGGTCGTCCAAGGCTGGTCGTCAAGCTCTTTCATCGTCTTCCTGATTAGCTTTTAAAATTTCGCTACTCTCGTATGATACACTACACGTTACTGGGATATCAGATGATATTAGTTGGGTGGTGAGCTGAAAGGGAATAGTAAAACATTCAAGGCTTTTCGCTAGTTTTATGATACTGTAAAAGAGTGTGGGTGTACGTTGTAAGCGAGTTAATATATAGTACTGTATGGGTGCTTGTGGGTACGGGGATATCTGCGTGGGCGTTTATCAACTGATAACGTATATGTTTATGAGGTGGGTAGTAGCTCAACGCTGGTTGGCCGCGGTTACGGTGGTAGGCGTGGTCGAGTCCGGTTTTCTTTTTCGTTCCTCTGCTCTCATCGCTCTCTCTTATGTCTTTGGCGCTTACTGCGCCTCTGTACGTGATTCTCGTCGTCGCCGTCGTCGTCTACGTAGTGGTAGTCATCGGTCGCACGCGCACCGCTCATCAGTTTTTGCTCAAGTGATCCAGATTGCTTGTGACAGTGGACGCGCGTGTTTCCGCACGTTTGTGTGTCCAAGTCTCGTCTTCGGCTTCCGTTTTCCGTAAACCGTATCCACGTTGAGAACGGAAGACCCCCTGATCGCTACAGTTTACTACACATTATCACTAAAGAAAAATGCATCGTCATGTGGATCCGCACTACTCATTGACGGACGTCGTACCGCGATGTGACAGGTCCCTTTCAATTCGAGTTAAGCAATCCTATCATTTTTTCCATTTTCATTAAACACTCACTCAACATTACGATTTGATTGAAAACGCGTGACTATGGATTGTCACTCGGGAACCGATCGCTAAAGATCATCTCGTTCCTTCGATACCTATAGAAACTATCCTTTTGATCCTCAGATTTACTACGGTAGGGACATGCTTTAGCCGAGCCCTCATTTACCGTAATAACGATGGATTTCGGAAAATAAATGAATTGAACGGGACATTATCAAAACTACCATCCACAACCCATCGTTGACCGCAGTTAATGGCTCCGCGAAATTTCATCTTTCCTTGCTATTGCACTTATCTGGTGGCTGTTCGTAGGCCATATAAGTCTTGATAAGGATCTACACAACAATTTAACAACCTGAACCCCCTTTGTAACCCCAGTGACTCAGCATGTTGTGTATTTACTGACTGCTGTAGACCGCGCGCTCTACTAGTTCGCCGTTTTACGGCGGCCGCCGCTCCTTCACCATCAGCACACCACCGTCACCACCACCACCATCAGCATCCCAGCCTGCCCGACCCGCCCGCCTCTACCCGCTATCAGTCTCTGTCGAGAGATGATATCGGCCGCCGCGTTACCCCTCAAGCCTCCAACAAGGAGGCCTACAGCACGATCTAGACAATTGAAAGGTAGCCTCAACCCGATATTATTGCTGAACTCTTTTTTTATTTCTCTGCCATCAGTCACAGTGTTTCGTGATCAGCGTCGCGCCACGGCCACGGCCTCGCATTTTTGCCATGACATCGGAATTTTCCGCTTCTGATCGCCTAACCGTTGCGGCGGTTTCAGACATGATGCACATCGACGGCCACTACGTTTTGACCTTTTTTGATGCGATTCGCCTGATTGCACTAACAGACAACCGCAAGCAATATAATCGAATTAAGAGAGTTGCGAACGACTGAAACGAATTGCGTGTGTGTATATACGATCTATCTCGATAATTGATTGAATTACGCCGTTGGAATAACACTGCATTAGTCGAGAGCGACATCACAGGAAGCTTCTCGGCGCTAATGTAGCGCTTAGATGACTTCCTGTCGACATACCTTCAACTTCCTGATGATAGGTTGTCTCTAATGGGCTATCCACTAGGATATCTTGCCAACGCAATATGAGAAAACTAAAGGGGTCTCATCTTGGGAGAAATGTTCTTGTACAGATGGTAGTGGTGGTGGTGGTGGTGATGGTGTTGATGATGCTACATGTCCGTAGTTGCAGAAACCCTGGGACATCTGTGATTGGTCAATGATAGCATATCACAAGATAATTCACGACTGTTTTAGACGATGATCAGAAGCCACCTAATGATCCAGATGAGGATGCTGCTGCACGGATGCGTCTTAAGCGAAAACTCCAACGAAATCGCACGTCTTTCAGTCAAGAACAAATTGAGGCTCTTGAAAAAGGTTGGTAACATCGTATTCAAACTACTATTGCGGTATTTTTTATGTTTATCTTTGAACGTTGATTGTACTCGAGGGCTTCTCAGTTTCTTTGTTTCCATGTACTGTTCCTTGAATGTTTCATGTTAATGATTGCTGCTGATAATGATGATGATGAACAAAACGAAGTGAACACAATTGTGTGAACATCTCCACACACACACACACACACTTGAGTTCAATTGAGTTGACAGTACAGACTCATTCGGCCGGGTTATTGCCTCCTCCACGACCAATCGTGCAGCATGTTTTCGATTCTATTCAAGCAAACACTTGAAACATCGACAGTCGTTTTGCTGGTTGTCTTCTTCATACACATTCACTTTCTGTACCCATTGTTCATCTCACAGGCTCTTAGTTCAATTTAGTTCTTGTAGTGTGAAGTGTACTGCTCTTGGTACATCCTCAAAAAAGACCCCACCTGACTGGTTATGTGGTTATTTCAGAGTTTGAACGTACTCATTATCCGGATGTTTTTGCTCGAGAACGACTCGCTCAAAAAATCGGCCTTCCTGAAGCACGAATACAGGTTGGACATATTTATCAACGAAGGTTTCAATGCTAAATACTTATCACTTCACTCCCTCATAGGGACCATTTGGTATCGTGTCATCATCTGAGTAACCCTGTAATTCCCTACCTGACCTTAGTGTTAATGGGCAATAATGATTACATAACACTGTGGCCCCTTAAATAGTTTGCGCGCAGATCGTATATCATTGGGAAACGTCTCTTACAGTACACAGTTTCTTCTCGAGACCCTATGAAACTTGGTAGCAGCCCGGAAGCATAGCTGTACCGTGATAGTTCCAGCGATGACTACTACAGAACTGAATGGCTAAGCTTCTACCAGCTGGTTGCAGTTAGGTGGGCAAATGACCCGGAGCACCTCATATCAGGGATAAATTAGATCGGTTGTAGTCCGACCACTTGGTATTCGCGACATCTTGAGTTACCCTCAGAGATAGCTCTGGCCACCTGATGGGGTACTGCTCTGAAGTGATGGCAAGAACTGTTATGCGCATATCAGCAATGAATGCGTATTGCATAAAAGTTTCCGTTAACCTTGAGCTAGTATGGTGAGGAGTTGAGTGGTGTCAGTCATTCAGAGCGTTACGCGACAGTGGCTGTCACTCGCATTGATCCTGATAACGCGCCATTCCTCGTCCATTCAACCTGTCTTCTCGTCATTCTGTCCTTTTCAGTCTTCTCGTGCTTGTCAATCGTACGACGCTTTCCGTAAACGACCTTAAACATCACGCATACTCTCATTTTGGTGTATGCAGTGATAAAAACGTTTACAGAAATGCTTAAAAACACAAAAGCAAGCATTATTCAACATCAAGCGCCCATATCCCCCTCATCGTAGGTTGTTGGCACTGTTGAACGTTGGCCAGGTGGTACCACGACGCTATTTCGACTTCCGTGCCATTTATCTCGATTAGCTCTGAAAATTCAACAGTGTCAAGCGCGTTACTGTACCCGAGCAGCTGCTGTTCGAAAATCCTCACCCGAAATCCTTACGCGAATATCATTCGTATAGCCCCCACCCAAAACGTCTTTTGTAGGGAATATCATCCGTATAGCCCCCACCCAAGACGTCTTTTGTAGGTCTGGTTTTCGAATCGACGAGCGAAATGGCGTCGTGAAGAGAAGCTACGAAACAAACGACCAGGCGGTCTTATGGATACATCGATGTCAAATGGCACTCCAACACCAACGGGTTCGGGTCCCGGTAGTGCCATTGACGGTTCACCAGCACCAGCACCAAATCGTTTTGCTACAAATCCAACGGCGGTCAGCGCCAGTTTTGTGCCATCAGCCGGTCAGATGTACACCGGTTTAGCTCCACAAGCAATGGATCCTTATGCGTACGTACATATGTGATCAGTTTGCAATTGCATTTATTGATTTTCCTTTGAATGATGTGTCATTTCGATTAATTCATTGATGTGTTATAGATTTGGATTCGCTAACGCTGGTCTCGGTATGGCACCCTATCAGCCAACAGCTGATTTCAGTTCACATCATATGTTCAATGCAAGTACACGATCACCCTATGATGCATTCCATGTGAGTCACATAGGAGTCACTACCGCAGAGATTTCAATTACTGATTGTTTTTATTTAGCCATATGCTCGGGCAATGCCAACTAGCGGTGGACCATCTTTTCAGTCTTCGATGAATCCAACGACGACGTCTGTTGGAGGTAACTGAAACGATTTTTTTTGAGAAGAAGTATCTTCCTTGTGCACTGACTGCGGAGCGCACTTCGATTCCGATTCAGTTCTCACGTTACTCAGTTTTGGTCAATTTCAATCTTGTTGTCAACTGGAGAAAGGTGTTTCTCAGCCCTACCGTAGTTGGTGTGGCCGCTTGCTGCGTGCTGAGCGCCAGGTGCTGGGAGCTGCTGTCACTTCGGATTTCATCGCTACCAAGACAATTTTTTGGGCAATGAGATCAAGCGCAAGTGCCGATAACGCTTAATGACAGTTGTCTTACCGCAAGATTGGAACGCTTTCTTTTAATTCTTGACATCTGGCCCAGTGAGTTGAGTTGTCATGTGATGTTCCATTCGGCGTCATCGCCGACATACAGGGAACAGTCGGACAGGAAGGGGGTGAATGAACATGACGGTAAAGGGAGAGCAAGTGAACTGTGGGCTTCCTTCAGTCGAAATCGATCGCCAAGAGGTCTAGCGAGAACAAGAGTGCAAATGTCATTGAAGAACAGTAGAGTAGTGCGCTTTCATGACACCGACGATGACAGTAACTGTGTGTGTGAGTGCTAGTTCGTTCATCGCGGCGAGAAGAAGTTCTTTCGTAAAACGAGATTTATTCGTTTGGCCGGTTGTTGGTTTATTGCTACTTCAGGCGGTACAAGTGTTTTTGAATCGCGATCGTGAAACGAGTTTTGTTTCGAGAACCTCCATCCCGCCATATCTGGCGTGCGTCCGCTGCCATAAAATCGGGGCCACACTCGCACATTCCCACGATTCGCTCCTGTGACGGTGTCCTGTGGTGGCGATGGTGGCTGTGGCGGCGGCGGTGACTGCGGTGGCGACGTCGGCTACTCGCCCAGCACTGCAGTAATGTTTGTAGGGGGTGGAGTAAAGCTGTGGGGTCCATTTCTTGTCTTACTGTTGAAGCAATAAAAAATGTCAAAATGGTGCCATAGCGGAAGGGGCGGAGTAAACAGTTCAGCTTTGAGTAGACGAATTTTGTTGGGAAAGGGATAACTGCGAAATTCTCTTCTTGGGAACTTCTTATCCACACCTCGAGCTGTTGTCCGCCACTGATATGGCTCAAAGAACTTAGGTATAGCTCAAGACTGCGGGTGCAACTCAGAGTCCCATTATTTCTGTGAATTTCTGCAACTCTTTTTCACATTAGGAAATTGTATTCATAATTCTACGTCCCATGACCAGGGAGTTTACCTGGAGTGAGATAAGGCCACAGACTTGGAAAAAAAAGCAAATTCACTTCTACAAACATCAACAGCAGTTGAACTAGAAAGGCTTAACCCGTCGAAGTCTGCTCAAGACTCGGTGCTGTTCATAAAACAACATTCCCCAACCATACCAATCAGATTACTGTATTTTCTCATTTCAGGACTCGGTTCCAGCATGGGTCTGCCGGTGTCAGCCGTGTTGAGTACAATCGACCAGCCATCTTTGGGTCAGCCATCGATGCACGATTTGGGTGACGGTCAGCATGAGCAGTACTGGCGACAATGATGTGTTACATTCATCATGTCATATCCGTGACGATATGATTCCGTCCGCAGTCCCCGTGTGTGTGGTGTGCCATCCTACCAGATAGTTGCCACACCGCCGCCGTGCAACCCCTGTCCATGGTCACTCCCGTTTTGCCGAGCTTCATGGCACGCGATTATGTCCACATCACTCGACGCACTCCCTTGTGTTTGTTGTTGCTGGATCGCTGCAAAATCATTTACGTGTTCATCGTCATCAGCCTCTCCCCTCCCCACATTGGTCCATCCAGCAGCAATTAGTTGTAGTTGTAAAATAAATGAGTTGTAGTTTTATATCTTTGTCATTATCAAACTGAAGAGGTCAGCGTCGAGGATTGGCCAATCGACGTGCCTTTGTGTGATTTCTCCCCGTTACCGCAGTTGTCATACGATGCAATGACGTATCATAATAGTTCCTTTTACCATTCTTCCCCGTCACCGTGCTCTCGTCTTCCTTCGCACTCACCACGCTCCACCGTAATCGTGTCATCGTGGTGAAATGACGATGGCATTTTCCAAGTACTCTATTCGTCTATAATTTTACTATATTATTTGAAAATCGTCTCTTGTACGTACAATTTTCCCTGTCCGTCTCATATCATGTAAATCTTGATAAGAAATCCTTTTCCTTTTTGTTTCCATTTTTCAAATGTCATGTTGTTTGTCTATTGGTTGTCATGCATAACAAATTTAGTGATTTCATAAATATTTCAAACGTATAATTCATGTATTCGTATAGGAAACCTAGCATACAATACTTTTTTATGGTGAGGGAACCGATGCCTCAATTACTATATTATCCGCTGTCTGTGTGCTACTTTTTCTGAGTTCTAGATTGCTGTCGCCTCCACCGTATACTAATTCTTATTTTTCAAAATAGAGTAATAGAGCCTAAAAAACCATAACTATTACTCAGATCTCCAGCAATTGAAATGCTGGGTGCCGCAGCGTCTCTACTGAAACCCAAATATCTTATGTCCACAGAAAGTGAGATTCCTAGAGGTGCGAACTTGAGTACTACCTGTGTCTGTCGGCACATCGACAGTAGAGCGATATAATATCCATCCAGCATACCATGTATACCCATGTTATACTATATCATAAGGCACTATATAGTACCAAACTGTACTATGCTATACTATATCACTACACTATATTGTAATATATTATAACGTTCAAGTATAGTATAATATGCCTATGATATGGTATCTAATATATACCAGTATATACGTATATACTCATACTGTACTAATAATACTATAGTATACTATAGTATACTATACTATACTATACTGTACTATGTATACTACATATACGATACATACTATACTATACTATAGTACACTATACTATACTATGTTATACTATGCTATACTGTACTATACTATACTATATTATGCTATACTAGATATACTATACATACTATACTATACTATACTATACTATACTATACTATACTATACTATACTATACTATACTATACTATACTATACTATACTATACTATACTATACTATACTATACTATACTATACTATACTATACTATACTATACTATACTATACTATACTATACTATACTATACTATACTATACTATACTATACTATACTATACTATACTTACTATACTATACTATACTATACTATACTAAACTATACTATACTATACTATACTATACTATACTATACTATACTATACTGTGCTATACTGTACTATACTATACAAGTAATACTATACTATATATAGTACATACTATATATTATACTGTAATATACTATACTTACAATACTATACTATACTATATTATATTATACTCTACTATACTATATTATACTATACTATACTATACTATACTATACTATACTATACTATACTATACTATACGATACTATACTATACCATATACTATACATAATATACTATACATAATGTACTATACTATAGTATACTATACTGTACTGTACTCTACTATACTACACTATACTATACTATACTATACCATACTATACTACATATGCTATACCATACTATGCTATACTATACTATACTATACTATACTATACTATACTATACTATACTATACTATACTATACTATACTATACTATACTATACTATACTATACTATACTATACTATACTATGCTATACTATACTATACTATACCATATTATACTATACTATACTATACTATACTATACTATACTATACTATACGATACTATATTATACTATATATAATACGTACTATATATTATATTGTAATATACTATACTATACTGTACAATACTAGGCTACACTATTAATATACCATACCGCACCCTACCATACTGCACCCTAGTTCCATACAGAAACATAGTGTCATTTTATGCAAGCTGGCCTACATCATCACACGGAAGGCCTGACCGATTTGCAAGTCAGCGTTCGTGGTCCAGAACTTGATCTCTAGAGGATGCTAGTACATTGATAGGTAAGCCTTTCTGAAGATTCACTGATCCACACGAGTGATTGGATCAAGCAAGTTCGCGTGACTGAAGTGAAAAGCCACCGATAGTTGACATGACAATTTGCGGTCTCGTTTCTCGCGCCCATATTATAGGATATTACTCTTACAACTTGCCTCTATTTTGATGCTTTTTTTTTTTGGAGGTTGAGTATGGTGTCGAGTCCAATACAGTCTGAGCTTGTGGATTAGAGCACGTTAAGAGCTTAGCCTTTGCTGTCCTTGTGTGTGTGCCTTCGAAGACACTGACTTAAAAACAGTACCGCGAGGTTTTGATGGGTATCATAGCACCTGGCTTTTCGGCCAGTGCGAAGATTTCGCAGCATGTCGAGCGATAGTGTCGCAAATGATCATGTGAACTGACAGGTTGTTGATGGACCATGTGATCGATGAGGGTGGTAGCTGAACGGTGTGTGTGAGAGAGAGTACGTGATTGCGTACATACGAAGATGGGCATGGCGAGGACGACGATCGTCGACTTCACTGATCGCCGCCCGACGTCCGACGCACGTTCGTCGCCGCCGCCACCGCCGTTATCGCGCCCCATCGGCTCACGTCTCTCTCGTCGCCAAGGTGCGCTGTATAGGCATGTAACATTTGACGAATGGGGTCCGAATAATTAATGTATGTAGGATTTTCTACTGATTGATGTACGATCTAATGACGTCGGAACGCGACAATAACGACAATGAGAGAGCGTGCGCGATCAGCTGTGAAGTGCGATTGCCTGAGATTAGTTCCTAGATCACAGGTGGTGGCATGATCGGATTAATCCTGGTCCGACGCTGCAGATCGAAGTACAATCATCCGATTTGTTGATAAGAGTTCTGTGAATCAGTGAAATCATTATTGTACACTATGGAACCCAACCAGAAAACCATCAGTTGCATGTGTATATGCACACCTACAGCATTACAGTACACTCTTTGTCTGAACAAATAAACGAATCAATGTTCTTATGAGAAAGGAAAATTATTTCGTATTACTGCTATTGACTAGTTAAATCTGAATTTATACTCAGAAACTCACGGAACTTACATATTTTTTTTATGTATTTTTGTCTTAGGGAACATCGTGTTTTTTGAATATAGTTCTGTCTGAGATTGCCATGTACCAGGTTGCAAGAAAAGTTTTGGCCGGTTTCCGCATTTTCTTCAGGGAGATCATAACTCGGTCTGCACTACCTCTTTTCTGTCAGAGTAAGCACCATTCTACTCAGTACTCTTTTGGCAAACATGCATAATTGCATATCTATTTTTGCCGAAAAACTGATGATTATATTGCGCTAAATCAAAAAAGTTGACTCCAAATCACCATTATTTTTGAACGCAGTGCTTTTGAAGGAGCTGCCCAGATGCTTGGGAAAGTGGGGCTTAGTCAGGGCTTCATCCTGCAACTGCTCTAGTTACTGGAAGAGGATTAGTGGAAAATGCGCTCGCGCATGACTGTTCCGAGGGGTCGCGCGGCACCCATTTTTTTGGATTTTTCCGAATATGAGCTACTTGAGGTAATCATCCACATTTATGTGGGCAAGGCGATTACTTTTAGATATCCTCTGGAAGGATCATCGCTTTCTGCGGTTTTACTTGGAGCGGATAAATTAAGAATTCGAGTGACTCATTTTCATTTTTGCGCTCCTGAGAGCAGGGACAAAATGTTCCATCCAATGCTTCATCCGCTCCCCTTTCACATTTGTGCCTTTGCTAGGGCTCGTTCATACAAGAACACGTGAAGTTAAGTCATTCAACGAGTACCACTTTCGCAGTACTTTAAACTTTCCCTAGTAACTCGTAAACCTTGTGGCATTCCAAGGAAAACACATATTTAGGAAGAGAAACTTATTGTTCATTGGAAAAGCACAATATCCAAGTTGATTCATGTTGAGAAGCTCCCAGTTTTGTTTTTATCTTGTGAATTCGCAAAACCAGCCAGAACTTTCATTAACCTAATAGCTGCTATGATATTGTTTTGATTGAGGGTTAGGTAATGACCGATGGCAGGTAAGGTAGTGATGGTCCTTAGTTTTATGCATACTCTAAGCTTCAACATTCAGCGTGAAGCAGTATCCTCAATAAAAGAAGACGAAGTGAGAAGCTTCGGATGGGAGCAAAACATGCAATTCGTTAACTTCGTGTCCCTTGAAGGAGAAGAAACAAATAACCACCCTTTGTGGTCATCGGTAAGGGTAGAGAAGTCAAATGTGTACACAAGTTGTTTCACAATTGAATATTGTTATTATTACTTATAACTTATTACATTTGATTAGTATAATTTATAATTTAAGTATTTAATTTTAAATTTGATTTAAACTTTTAATCTGTCATTATTATGATTTATTATTTATTATTAATGATAAAAGACCGCGGAAGTATAATAGGAAAATAATGTTGTCAGTTGAGTACTGAAGATTAAGAACGCAAGAGTCAGTTAGAAATTGAAAAGTACAAATCTAACCAAGACCAGGTTGCGTACATGTTGCCTACGTAATTTACGATTGAACATGTGTGATATCTCTGTACATTCGGTTAGAAACTTGTTAAGGTGCCTACTACTTGAAAAAAATTTTCAAATCATGTTGGGAAGCATGATCAAGCCTATTCATAAAATTCTTTCTATGCTTCTGTACACGTTTAAGCTCACAATAAGTCCAGTGTTCAGTGGAGGCTCAGCATTCAGAGCGTATCTTTCTAAAAGTGAATAGAAGATAGGTGTATAAAAACACGAATGCGGTGAAAAGGTTGGATGATGAAGAAACGAAGGTCACAAAGTGACTATTGTAACTCTACTAAAGTTATCAAAATAGCCTTGTTGTTACTTGTATTTTTAGCGACCCATCTTAGAGAAAAACGTTTTTATTGCAGCATGTCGCACTTGATCTAAACGTCTAAAATGAGCTGAATAATTTGCAGAACCCTTTCGAGGACGTCTGTTTACGACAGCGACAGGCATTTTATCACTTTTGAAACACACAAAACAGTATAAGAAAGGACGTACACTGAATAGAATCAAAATCGTGTAATTTTCGAAGATAACTGGTATTCATGTCAAAAAGTGGTTTTTCTCCTGGGTATAGATCTCAAACTCAGTATACTGCTTTGGAATTTTTGTTGACAGCACTGACTAAGAAGATGTGATTGTGCTTCATTACTCGGTTCATTAAGTTGTGAGACTAATATAATACTTGATTATCTACTTGGTTTGAAAGATTAATATCATTACATACTATGCAAGTGGTACCGGTAGGAGTGGTGCCAGAAATGTCGTTCAATGTTCAAGAAAGCTATATAAATTATTTTGGAAAGTGAAATAATAGACATTTTCTTCAACTACGAGTATAAGCATGCGCTCTGACCAGTAGCAATCAAATAAGTGAGGTACGCTAAGGTGATATTTTATGATTTACCATGGGAACGCTCCATATGAAGGGTAGCCCCTAGGTATTCGTTACCCTTATGAGATATGTATGTATTTATTGCCCAAACTAGAATTGAGCCCATTTTCGCTACTTGCGAATGACATATGTTTTTATCGTAGTTTGGGCTCCAAGTTCGGAAAAATGGAGGTGAGGAAAAACGATATTGAAAATATAAACATCAGGTCACCTGCAAAGGCTTATACAGAATTAAGCTGCTAGGCTCACAACGCGCTCACTATCCTCAAAATTCCTTATTCATGGCCTAGTCCTAAATAAAAGTATGTGGTAACTTTTTCTTTCTTTTGAGCCATGGAGTCGAAGACAGAATACTGACTTTTTATCATGCTAAAATGATATTTTTTAGATTTATGAGCAAGTGGTGCAAGAACAGTAAGGAACGCGTAAAACGAGGCCTAGCCCAACTCTATGGGTTCTGTGAAGTTTAAAAACATTGAGAGAAGTGATCTATAAGAATAAGCAGCTCATTCGACTTGAACAACCTATGCAAGTAGTTCAATATGTATGTGGATACTGTGGTGACAACAGCTCGGGCAATTTTGTGCGTCATGGCTTAATTGATGCATATCCGAGGTATGCCGTAGATGCAAACATCGAAGAATTTAGGCCTAGCGTCAAGCATTTGTCGAGGAATCCTTACGGAGGAAGTGGTGTTATTGAAAATTCCTCGATGATCACCCTTTTTGAGTGTTTTTCCAATGATGAGATGATCTCCGAAAAATATCATCAAACGATAAGCATCTTTACTGTTGTGTCACAAAGCTATGATTATCAGCTGACAACCTTGCGAGCGATTTTTAGGAAGACATTTTGAATATTATCTTTCGAAAATTATCATCGGTGCTAAGGCCGCGGTCATACTTTGCGCAACCTGCGTTAGTTGACGCCGGTGCCGGCGTCAACTAACGCAGGTTGCGCAAAGTATGACCGCGGCCTAAGGTTGACCCAGTGGACCCTGCCTCCTGCTTCTGCGATATAGGATTTTGCATTATTTCAGAAGACAAAGAACTGCCTACTGAAGGTCGCATCAGGAATGAAGGACTACAGGAATAAAAAGAAAGGCAGTTTGCCGTAATCTGCACAAATTCATTTATTTCATTTTAAGGAATTTTCTCGGATTCTCTTCTAGTGTTCCTGATTGCACGATATCGCATTTGCGTTGGTGCATATATGCCTGCCGGTGCACAATCGTGCTATTTTTACTCATATGTATGTATCAATGTTGTGTGGAGGCTATTAGAAGTATAAAGTTTCCAATGAATTACTGTATTACAGATCATAAATAAGCTAACACCATGTATTGGTAAATCATGATCAAAATTTTATAGAGCTGTTTGCCTCGACTTTAGCTTGTACTCAGTATGCTCGCATTATCTCCGCCTACTCACGGTCTCACTGCTATGTATTGATTATTCAAATATTATTCAATTATTATGCGTTTACTATTTAGGAATTTAAGTATCGCAAATGTATTGCAAGGGTTTTACACAATTCAAGAACATGCTCGAGTGAACACTTAAACTTCTCATGTTTTGCTTTCCACGGGGGGGGGGGGGGGTGTAAGGAATGGAAACGTAATGGAGACCCTATTCCTCTGTAAACGGACATTCGAATTCAGAAAAGATAATGTGCAGCGAGAATCGCGTTGAAAAACGCGTCTTGCGCGCTTCAGTCCAAGCGAAACTCTTCAGGCGGGCCGACGCCGCTGTCATTCAAATCCACGTAGGGCGAATTTTACCTCATTCATTGTGGTGCTGAACAAGGAAGCAGCACACAGCAACAGACAAGTGAAACAATGAAAGGGAAATGGGCGAAAGAGTGAGAAAAAAAGGTGAGGGGAGGGAAAAGCGACTTTTCCCCGACGTCAAAGTTCCTTCACTCCTTAGGCTTGAGCAAAAATTCATATCCCCTCCTCACACATGAAAGAGCATCTGCCAGCATCTGTCTCATCTGCCTTGGCCTAATACTAGGGAGGAAAAGGAGCTTCGACGTAGGTGAAAATTTTGTGGCTCTCCCCCCCCCCCCCCCATTTTAATTGGTCTGGGGTGTTTGTAAAACAAAAAACGCGAAGAAATTCACACGCGACGTCTTAACAACGCACCGTGTGTGCAATTGCAGCTCACAAACGAGCCGTAAGCCACCAGCTGCCCCTTTCCGGTGTCTTTGAGCCGTCTTTGAATCTTCAGTGCACCATATTATGCGCAGTTTCATAGATATCCATATGTGCAGACGTGACACAGCAAGCTTATCAATGAAACATCCCAAGAATGAGGAAAGAGGTCCTGAGTCGTTTAACTGGAGTGGAAAATGAGGTGACACCGTAACCATCAGGAGCGATCTGCTGACTAAGCAAACAGCTCATCAAGGTCATGTGGGTAGTTTCCTTTTGCTTCAGTTTCTGGGGCGATATGACGTATCCTTCGTCTTCGAATTTTTTTACCAATATACAGCTACACGGAAAAGTTCATGATATAGACTATTTTGACTGTCATGAGTGAAGCCCATATGCTTTGAGCTACTGAACTACTCTTCTGCTGGCAGAATTTTATGCATCCTCTCAATTGCAAATACTATCCATACAGAAACACACATTCTTTATTCTATCTACAGCCTGCTGTGACGATAATCACAGGCAAAATCCTTTTTCAAACCGCATGCATGGCTTCGTCCAAAAATCCTCCAAAACTCAGAAATTCCTTTCAGAGCTGCTGCAGCCTGTCGAATCGTCTTAACGTGACTGCTCTTTAATGAGCGGGTATGGTGGCGCTTGCCGTGGCCTGAAAATCGGTATGCGGCGACTTTTTAGGACACTTATGGTGCCATTATGTCTGCATTTCCTTACCCATTCAAATATCAATATAACGGCGGCATTAAACAGCCGGTATACGGTAGAATCATTTATCCCTCAGTCAGTGACTAATGCCTTATCACAAAGTTGTATGCATATATTTACTTGTTGAAATCAGGAAAATTCAGGACATGGTCTGACATGTTAAGCAGGGCGTGTTTCGATATCCAGGAACATCAACTGTTCAAAGGACTCCATAGTATACATCGAAGTAAGTATACATCGAATACTAGGTCAAGGGTCATTGTGTTAGGGAGGGGGAGGGTGCGACTTCACGTATCATGACTCAGTGGTACAAAATCGCGGTATCGCGCAGCATTGGTCTCAAACACGTAAAGACATGACCAACATGGTCGGAAGGATGTGAGTTTTAGCTCAAGCCTAGGGAGGCAAAGGAAGCTTTAGGTGAGTGAATTATACTTCGCTAAGAAAGCCCTTCTTGCACTTTGAGCGTGTTTCACCCACGTAGAACCTTTTCCTTTCTCTCTAAGCTTAGGTTGAATTTTATAATCCCTATGTTCTATTAGTCGCTCGGAAATTAATTGTGGTTTTCGACCTCTAATTTGAAATGCTCATATGTGGGCTTATGTAAAACTTTATCAATTGAAACGAGTATCATAAGAATCAGTGGATCTTCAAAAAGAAGCTACTAACTTGCTCATCGCGGGTGGAAACCTAGAGGCGAACAATTCGTTGAAGATCGCTCCAGCATCGAGATGGTTCTTGAACAATTCCTCCTAAAGAAGCATGTTCAGACCTTGAAGAAATGGTACTTAGTAGGGCCGAGCCAGGTCAGATGTGTACGAAGGATGCGACAGAATGTCGTAGCTCAACTCATTCAACTTCTTCAAGGTTGTTTGTGCAACATGAGGCAATGCGTTGTGTGAAAAAAGGTAGATTTCCTTCCATTACACAATACTAAGCTTATGATCTTCAGTTTGCGAAACACCCCATGAGCTCCTCACCGTAGTTTTCAGCCGTTATGGCTTCGCCGGAATCTGCGAAGCTGTGGTAGATTCCCTCACGCCACCTTTGCAACTATTTATTTTTTTGGCTCTTTTCTAGCGATGTTCTATACCATCTTCTCTCTCTATTCAAACATAGCACGGTTTGTGCCCTAAAATGAACTTGGAATTTTTCTGAAGTCTTCAAAACAAAGCGGACAAACGACAGCTCTACACCGTGTCTCGTACATCCTTCTTCTCCGGCTCACAAACGACTCATTTCTCTAAAGCATCGGGACATATGATGAGAACCGGATTCTGCAGGCAATTGAGGACGATCTGCAGCAAGGTTGTACATATGTGAAGCTCGTAGCGATCAGCCTCGTCAACATGGACTCGGTATGGTGATCTACGGTTTCGGTGTAATGGATGCCAATGGCGGAAAAGTCATGCAGGGCGGTGCGACGTCCGTAACGCCGGCTTGGGTAACGTCGCCGTCTGCATCATAGCTGCAGTAATGAAAAGCGCGCGAAAGCACGTCCCTGATAAGGGTGAAGGTAGGAAGAGAGTGTAGTACTTCCATGGTTTCTGATCGCTCCATTCCAGTCTTCCTTCGCTGTCGCGGTTCGCGACTGTCCGTGGGCTCACCGCGCGCCCGGCTCCGCCCCCAGCTGTGGCTCTGTAAAAGGAATCGCTACTGCCAGTCGGTGCTTATACACCTTTCTCTCGGGAGGAGAGGGGCACCGGGCGACAGCTGCTAGGATTCCAGGCCGGACTGCTGGAAGCGAAAGCTTGCCTCTCGCGCTCTGCAGGCCGTCAGGACGCGGTGCGGTTGGCTTGGTTCAGCGCTGGTACGCTCGCGTCCGCTATACCCGAGTACGTGGACGGCTGCAGGGGGGAAGAGAGCCTGCAGGGTGCAGGAGTTATCGCTTACCGCTATAATTCCTTTAGTTGACCCTGTGGAGGGGGGGGGGATGAAGCATGGTCGGACCTGCGATCCGGCAGGTAAATGATGGAAGGTCGACTAATGTGAATAGTCATGCACATAATAGATATAGTTGTCGTAATCCTTGTACTTGCTGTCGTACTTACGAGGAAGGTCTTCCAACTCATGACGCGCTTTTTGGAAGCTGTTTTTTGCATGTATGAGGGTACGTACTAGAATCGTATAACAGATGTTTTTCATTTTCATTTTTGCTGAGCGGCCCTATGAATGCCAAAAACGGGGTTGATGGTCCAACCCTCACTGAGGTCAAGTTTTTGCAAAATTTAGATTTTCAGTTTTCGGGCTTCTAAACGTTTGAATATGAAGATTCAGTGCAGTAATCACATTTAGATCTCCGAACTGCCCTCTATTTCCAGTTTTCAGCAGGTTTGACAGTCCAATTTTTTGGCCTTTCGGCGCTCATAGCGCATGAACGAGGCGTTTTTGCGCGAAACGGATTTGATATTCGTGTTCAGGAGGTCGAACTATCCTCAGGGGTAAGTTTCCTGCCCAATTGAAGTTTTGACCCAAATTCGAAAATTTGAGCTGGGCATTAGCATACCTTCAACTGCGCGTTCAACGAAGGAGGCAACGGTATCACTTGTCAAAAAATCCTGACTATTTCTCTTGCTTGATGCTTGGTAGGTGAAGTTCCATGCTGTGCATATTCCATGGGTCTTCATCGATTTTGTGAGTTACTCACTTCTACAAGTAAAAAGGGCACCCACCATGTACCCATGACCATGATGTACCTTTCCCGACAACACCTTTCCCGAAGTTGGGGTCAAAATTTGGATTCGGCTAGAAATGTGTCCCCAAGGGTAGTTTGACCCCCTGAACATGAATATGGCACTCATTTTGTGCGAAACCGCGAATTTCGAGCGCTATGGGCCCCTACGGGTCCAAAAAAATCAGACCACCAAATTCACTGAAAATTCGTAAATAGAGTCAGCCTGGCACGCTGACAACGAAAATCATAGTCATTTTGTATAAACAGACATATTTGAGGATAAGAAGTGAAGGCAAAAGAAATGCAAACGCTTTGCAAGATCGGGATCTGAACCCACAACCCCTCCAAAGTTGCCCGTTCGCAAGTCCGTCGTCGTATCCAGTAGGGCATTCGACCGCTGCATCGCCCTCACATCGAGGAACGTCATGAAACTGCTAGGCACTTTTATTACGCGGTAGAGATAACATTTTGTTCTTTTTTTTCCAAATTTAGCTTCGTTTTGCATGTGAAATAGAGGAATACCTTCGGATCTGCACATGATCAAAGCTACAAGGAGTGTGCATTACAATAAGTGGATTAAAATCACTCTTTTTGAAAAAAAATATTCTTCACTCCTTTTTTGGCATTCGTAGGGCTGCTCAGCAAAAATGGAAGTCAGTTATATGTTTTATGTACGTACCCCCACATAACGGAAAAAACCGTTTTCCGAAAGCGCGTCATGACCTGAAAGACCTCCCTTTTTAGGGTAGTATACAGGGTAGAAGCGAGAGCCTTCACCTCTGGAGTGCAGCGGCCATACTGTGGGGAAAGCAGTATGGTCCCCGGGGAAGCTCACGTGGGCAGTGACAGCGCGCAGGCACAGCGGCCGGGTGGCGCGGTTTCCGGAGACGTGGAACACTATGCTGTTGCGCCTGTTGCACTACTTACCATTTCTACCTTCATATTATACATTCGGTCAAAATTGCCCATACAGGTGCCTTGGACGCAGAAATGGATCAAGATGAATTGAGCGATCATTTCTAGCGTTAGTCTCCTTCATTCTTGGCAATATCACAGTACTGTTCGATTCACATATTCCGCAATGTACAAATGTTACTGTAGAAGCTGCTGACAAGTGCACCATTTATTAAATTTTTCCAATGCCCTTTCGTTTCACCATGACCAATCTTATCTTAAAGGCAGCAATAGGTGAAATTCGGACGACCAGTGGAAAATATAGTGAATATGAAAGTCGAGGTGGTTCGTAATACGATGGTGAAGAAAAACGAAAGCAGATGGCTTGAGACCAGAGAAATAGGATGCCTTTCCCACCTTTAACTCTCGACGCTGACGACCTTTCCGTCAAGAGGCGGGTCGTCCGGACTATTCTTCCATTGGCATGTTGTCAAGTAAACACAAGGGAATGGTTCAAAATACGACAGCATCTATTTTGTGCAGTGAGCTTTGAGCTACAACTGGGAAAGCACGCCGCAATAACTTCGATGTTGCTGCATATCCTTGGCCGCTCTCATTTAGTCAACCAGGAATCACGTGGCCTGGAGGCAGGGTCTGCCATACACCGGGGGCCTTGTCAACTTGCATGGCGGCCTCTTTATTTTAGGGAGATTTTTTGAATGCTCAGTCATTACCATGATTTCATGCTCTCCGAACAGTAGAAAGAGCGTGAGAGATGCATGTTGTTCCCCGTAGGCATACACATTTCTGACCAGCATCCTGATAAGTGAGGAGGAGCTGAGCTATTAATCTACCATTAGGTTGTCCGGAAAGTTCTCAGCGCTTCGTGTGTTTCACTTCAGAAGGTCACAATTTTCTTAATACTCATCGAATCCATCCGAAATGAGCACCGTCAGTATCAGCACACTTTTGTCAGTGTGACACTTGTCGATAAACCTCATCAAGGAAAAAAAAGAGTGGTCGAGAGCCCACGAAATCACAAAGGCTTACTTTGTCTGGTCCTGATTGATGAAGTATTTTCCAGCGAGGAAATTCTGAGAATGTTTGAAAAGGTGATAGTCGCTGGTGAAAGGTGTGGAGAGTGTGGCGGATGAGGTGAAACTTCAACCCTCAATTTAATTTATTGATAGTGATTTGTGAAACGTGTGGACGGGCGTGGTCATACAAAAGAATCGGACCTTTTCTGTTGATAAGTGCTGGCTGCAGCTGACGCAATATTCGGTACATTTCATCGATTTCTTCACAGTAGAGCTCTGCTGTGATAGTTTGGCCAGGTGACAAAATGTTATAGTTGATCACACAAGCCGATGACCACTACACTGTGCCCTTATCTTTTTTCCGTGAAGTTTCGGCTTTGGAAATCGCCTCGGTGGTTCATCGGCATCTAATCACTGTCCGGAATGTCTCCTGTTATTATACATGGTCCACTTTTCATCACTGTTGACAACTCGGTCCGAAAATGGGTCGTTTCTGTTGCCCAAAAGCAGTGAAGAAAAAACTCGAGACGTGCCAATTTCTGCCGGTCACTCAAATTGTAGGACACCCACTTGTCGAGCCTTTCACCTTCCCAGTGCATTTCAGACCATCCGCAACAGTGGATTTGCCAACGCCTAGCTCTTCTGCAATCTCTCGCACTGTTTGGGATGGGTCAGGCTCCACAAACACCTTCAGATCCTCGTCACATATTGCTTTAGTCGAACGCTACGAGGTTGATCGTCAATGCTGAAATCTCAGGAACCGCAACTTGAACCATTGTCGCACGGTACTTTCTCTACTACTACATAGGCCTCCACATCTAGTTAACTTGTCGAGCTGTCTCGACTGGTATGTAGTTGAAGAAACATATTGTCTGAAGTTGCTCTTTTGACTTGCTTCGAAAAGTCTCCGGAAGGAGGTTCATTAAGCAAAGGCGAACCGGCAATCATACCATCACAGAAATCTCTCTTCAGGATGTACTTCTCTGACGCAATGGAGCATGTGTTTTTAATCAGCAATGAGTGTACAAATATAGTAGCACAAGTGTTGAGAACTTTCCGGACAACCCAATACATACCTCACCTGTTTCGCATGTCGTCCCGATGTTCATAGGGAGTCTCGAGCAGGTGCTAGCAACGTTTCCATTCGTCTCTGTCGCGAGCCACAGTGGTTCAGTGAGCTCTACTGGTCCTACGGGTACGTACAGGGTCAAGCGCGGCGACGAGAAAAGTTTTCGAAGAATACGACTCCCTCCACCTGAAGGGGGCCTGAATGCGACCCTCCCTCCGTCCTCCCCGTTCATTCTTCAAGTTACGCTATTTCTGTGGCTTCTACTCACTCAAAGCGATTCATCAAGGAAATCAGAGCCTACATCAAGAAACCTGTGGCCAAACCCACGGAAAAGCAGGATCAATAAGAACCCAACAAAATACAACACTTATATTCATGAACGATCCCGTCGTCGACCATGGGATATGTAATCTTCCTGATGACCGAGAAAAAGGATTAAAAACCATAAAAGTAGTGCGGCAGAAGTAAAGGTTGAAAAAAAACGATAAGAAAGTCAGAAACTTAGACGAAGCCAGGTAATGTACTTCACTGCAATCACTACTACATCGCAGTGCAACGGCGACGTGGCAATGGCGATGGAGCGCGTATCTTCCCAATAGTAAATTGAATCATTTTTGGAATACTTGTATGTTTACCGAAACTTCTTCCAAAGTACTGTTAACTACTTTCTTTACAACTTTCTTAGACCAATCTACTGGCTACATGATTTCCCTAATGGTTTCGTAGTTCTCTATGTGGAAGTCCAGTTGCGAGAAATTTTGAAAAATTGTGGAGTGTCTTACTTCAAATGGTCGTAACTTCCTGCAGACTCAACTTTACGAGTGCTTTATTGTTGCCCGAGGTCTGCGAGGTTGCCGCGTTCCGAAATCTACTTGAACTCTACCATACCTCCGAGAAGAAAAAATTTATTTTGAAGAGAGCCGCTCAGGAAATTTTTTTTTATTGAAGTGGCAAGGTGTTCTCACGAATCTTTGGAAAAATGATCCATTGTCTTTGAAATGCCTTCAGAACACATCCATCTCTTTCACAGATCCAACGTGATGGCTTTAGCGTTGGCCGGCCTAGTTGCGTGATGCACCATGTATGAAGTTTTCATCCATATTGTTGGTAATATAAGCTCTCATCCAGTCTGTATAGTGGCTTGCTAGTACCGCTTCATGCTCTTGTAATCGTAGTAAGATGTCAAGAAGCTCATATCAGTTCTCCTAGAATACGGTGAATTTCGAAGGTTTCTTCGTACGTTTTCCGGTGCCAGCGAGCCATCGAAAGGACTATTGGTGTTGGCCGACTCATTGCCGTGCACTACTACGCTAATGTTTGATCATAACCATAATCTGACCTTTGGAGAATTGCGAATGGTGCTCCAAAAAGTTGAAACTCGAAGAGCTCTTTGCAAGATTGTATGATACATATGTGTAATGCCAAGACAATTGGTAAGGAAATGAATTACAGCAGTTAGCATCGGAATGCTCAAGGTTATCATCATACTCACACAAGTAAAGAAGCTTAGCTTTGGGTTACCTCCAGCGGATTTCACAGGAATATATGTGAAGTGGTCCAGAATCATGTACCAGCGTATACTCAATACTGCAATAGACAATATATTCACTAGTATGTACGTACAGTTACCCAAGACTACAATAGTTCTACTCCCTAACGTCAGTCCCGCCCCTCGCAAGGTCCGCTTCGTTTCTGTAGAAGAACACGCATGCTCAGGTTTGTCAGTACACCTAACAATTGCCTTCAAACCTGCCCTCACTCATGTAATTAGTGTTTCTGGGTCAGATGTTTTTTTTTCGACTGGAGTTTGCATTAGAACTTTGAGCAAATTGATTCATCAAAGAGTCCGAAGTAATGAGAATATTCGCAGACACTACATGTCCTCCTCCACTGACATGCTCTAGACCTTGAGCAATTCTGATCAGTGAACTCTAAGAAGTGTTACAACACTAAGAGCTTACTGTTCACATTACTTCCACTCACAAAAGCTGCCTCTGCAATTCTGAACCGGGTTCAACGGACGAGGCTCTCCACCTCATTGCTACAGTCTTGTGGGATGTTGAGATGCGCAGGTGCAATGGCTGACGTTTTATACACAGACCATCGGTCGTCCAAGGGGCTCATAATCGTTGATGCTCATACCTCCGTCTCCAGCGAAGAACAGTACGATCGGTAGTCCTGCTCTGGCTGAATTCAGTTGACCTTGGCAGCCGTGTCCCGCCAACTGGTGCAGAGTTGGTAAAGACGCGTAGAAGTCAAATTTGGTCCTTTTTGATGTATCTGATTTGCGCACTCACTCGCTTTTCTATGCCCATGGGCTGAAGCTTCGAGAATCTTCTCCACTGCACTGAGACCATACCCACAATTTTCAATTTTTTTTTCGTAGCTTGGAAATTCTTTAAAATGTTATCAGGGGACAGAATTCGTGAGCCAACTGATATATGTGAGTGCTTTAAGATAATCACCTAACAAGCAAGGTAGCACAGATTATCATCGGATATCGATACTGGACTCAGAAAAAACAGATATAAAGGTCACACTCAGATTTTACCCGATTATATTTCAGTCAACTGTAACGGAAGCGGAAAGGGTTGGATTCCCAACTATTTGTTGTCGACCCCTTGCCGAATGAGAGACCCTTCCTTCGGTGCTATCAAGTGTCGTATCCTATTATGTCCAATGCAGCATTGTTATCACTACTGTTAGATTGAATTCAGAAGATCCCAAATGCATTGGATATTCTGAAACACACATTTTGAGCACAAATACTATTCAGCCAATGATGGCCACTTTACTACTACTGATCACACTAACTAATGATACGTGAACGAGGCTACACAGGCGAACACAGTGCATTGCACGAGCACACCATCCCATACTCGGTAAAACTGCTCAATAGTGCGCTCAGGACAGCAGCAGTAGAAGTCGTTTGAGGGCCCTGTGGATATGAAGGAACACTATAGTGGGCGTGACACGACAAGTGGCAGTTTTGCGAAGGAGGGTTTCTTCTGTCTCGTTCAAGCTACGAGCTAGTGGATCCACCTTGAGAAAATCGGCCGTCGGCTTCGCTCTGCTAGTACGCATATGGTTCGGCAGTAATCTGTGCTGTATCAAAGATAATTCTACTGTAAAACGGTTCGCGTACAGGAAAAGATGGGTGGGTTTGAAGGTCATGATAGTTCAGGACATCAGCAAACACCGTTGCTCAAAAATATTAGGTTGGTGCAAACTCTCAGCAAGTTGCTACTTCAAAACTCCCAGATATACACTAGCGCTTAAACCTTACTGAATGCTTGTTTGCCACAACTTTTTTCTGCTGGACCAACTTGGGCAAAATTTTAGTAGATAGTAAATGCTAGTTTTTTTATAAAATTTTAGTATGTTGTGCCCTAACCTACTGAACTCTTGCAAGTACTTGGGTGTCATTATACTCTCTCCGTGGTTTTTTACAAACGTTTACCACAAAATCAACGGAAAACACGGAAAAGGTTGGACAGGTAAAGCATGTTGCTTCCGAAGCACAAAACCAGCAAACCGTAGAAAGCATAAATGTTCCGTAGAAAGACTACAAATTTCGATTGCAGCGGTGCATGGGGACGGCATCGAGTCCATGACCTTCTCAATAACTGTGTACGGTGAGGCATGTATTCTCTGTTCCTAATAATTTTCGGTTAACAGCGTTTCGAGCTTTTCCCATATGTGTTCTTTCGGACTCGAGGGCGGGTTTTTGTTCACAACTACTCACAACCGTAGAGATAATCTTTGCACTAAAACGTGCACCGAAGAAAGCAGCAAACAACAAAAACAAAGTGAAACAAGGCAAAACAGCAAGGAAGTGAATTACTCCTTTCACCACCCAACCCCTCTTCAACCCGAAAGAATGGGCAGTTAAGCGTATATCATTCTTCTCACATTCCAAAATTCCGTAATCGATCGATTCCCACCAATTTTCGTAGCCGGGTTCGATTCCGAAAAATGTCAAATCGAACCAAGCTGCTCTTTCTTCACGATTCTTCTAATTCGATTTCGAGACTCTTCAAAAATGCTTCGGGGGGCTCTCCAGCCTATGACACTTCAATTCACGAGTCCAAAATGTAAATAACAGTTTCTAGTAACAAATACTGCATAATGAAATGGAACGGATTCGTTGATGTCGCTGGATGAAGGGAGTATGCTACCCGCAGTAGCTCTGAAGACAATGGTAAGGGTAATGTAAGGGGTGTATGCCATTAGGATAGGAAATTCTCGTGGCCGCATTCAGCGCGGGTTGATGGTGCAGGTGATGAGCGCCGTATTGGTTAAGTTTTGAGGCGGTTACACTCAAAATGAGGCGTAGAGCACCTTCATCGCTTCAGGACACATTCAACACAGCGCGCATGACTCGCACCAAGATGAATGCCGCGAAGCGAACTTTCCGTCCTAATGACATACACCCGTAATGTATGTAATCAGAGCACGTTAAGTGGGTAAATTGAAAGCGGGTCCAGGGCCCAAGCCTACACATATGTGGCAAAATTCCAATAAAAGGAGCCCCGGGATTTATAAGAGCCGTCTTTTCCAACAGCTGGTATTTGTTTCAGCAAAGCCCTTCCCTTTCGCTAAGAGGGTCCTCCTGCCCCCTGAGTCAATCACGTAAATGGGGTCTCACTTTTTCTCTGGTTTTCGTACCCTTTCATTCCTTTTTTCACCCGCGTGCTAGTAGGCAACTGGGTTTCATAATTTTTTGATAATCTTCTCTGACCACGCCTACCACTGACTTTGAGGGCTTGCTGTGTTTATGTAGAAATTCTGTCAGAAACATCAGCAACAACCCTATCACGGTGCAGACACTTCCACGAAAGTTCATTGGTCACTCATGTGATGCACGGCACTTACTTCTATCTCTTTTGTGACAGTGGGACCGAATAAGTTTGCTTTGTGCCTTCCGCTATTTTCTGTTTCAATTCGACTGTCAACTTTTCGAGGGTTTCGGTTTTCGTTCTTCGGTGTTGTGTGAAGAAACTCTAGTCATCTTGTGTTCATGCAATCAATGGTAATAGATATAATCACAATAACGGAGGTGGTGCAGTGACAGGAGGAGCACACTCCTACTTCTACGGTGTGGGCTCAAATTCTGCATCAATGCTATAACAGGCCAATCATGCCCTTCATCCCTGCGAAGTACGTGACTTGGTACCAGACTCGTCTGCGAAGATAAAAGCATCGACTTGTGCATCGCTAGCCTCCCACCCCAACAAGCGATACCTTCACGCCGAAAACTCTATCTTTTCCCTTGAATTACAATAATAAAGTGCAGCACAGCTAAATCAAAAGATTGTTCCATTTGGTCAGGTACGTACATAACTGGCAGGGCATATGTAGCTAGTGAGTATAGTAGTAAGACTTGAGTACAACAGTCTGAGATTCTTTTTCAGCAGGCTCCTATTGGGCAACCAAAAAAGTTCGTGCGGTTTTTACTTATTGATTATCTCTATGCAATTTATTAAAAAAACTGATTGTGGTAGCAGGGTAACATTGCACATGCTTCGAGGTTTGTTTTATGCAGGATCATTAAGTAAGTTTCATAAGCTTAAGTAGTGCGTTCTAAGTTTAAAATTTCAAAGTGGACTATGGCTGTGTCGAACGAGATTTTCAGAAGAGAATTTTTAAACCCCTTCCCCAAAAGAGTTTAAACTCGTAAAGTAAACAGGCGCAAATCATCTCATTCGACACAGCCATACTCCACTTGAAAATTTTAAACTTAAAACGCACTACTTAAACTTATGAGACACACTGAATGATTCTACATAAAACAAGTTTCAAAGCATATGCAATGTTACCCTCCTACCACAATCAGTTTCTTTTTAAAATACATTGCATAGAAATAATCGATTTTTTTGAAACCACACGAACTTTTTTGGTTGCCTGGTAAAATTTGTCTCTCTGTGCATATTTCGTGCACTTAATTAAAAACTGAACAAATTCCCTTCAGCATCAGTTAATTTAATATGTATACTACTGTATACAGTATATAGTTTGCGGCACTTTGAAATTTGTCCGTTTAGCCTTTTGTGTTGAAGGTTTGCTCTTTGAATTTGAGACTTGAATTTTATAATGATTCTCTAAGTGACTGTCTACGCATTTGTCGCTCACTGCCGCTTGGAATGGTTCTCATCCGTTAAGTAAAAGTGAGGTGACAGTAAATGAATGGGTATGTGAAATCGTTCACGCGTTACAGCAATTCCGATTCCAGTTATGGTGAACGCAGTGAACGTTTTCTAATGTTTTCAATGACTCTTTTTCAGGGAGAATTGTTGGAGAACTTGCCTGACCTCGTTAAAGCCGGCTGGCGGGCTCCGGATATATCTGTCTCCCACGCATTTTGTCATGGAACATAAAGTGCGGCTAAATACTGTACACTTTTTTGGCGTTGATGGCGTAACTAGTACTTTGCCTTCTTTCCCAACAGGTTTTTCTTTAATCGGATAAAATTCTTTCTCGAACGCATTTTCTTTATTATCGGAGAAAAATTCGCTTAAGAAATCTGAATTCAGTGTGAAACCCATGCCGTTTGAAAAAATTGCGCAGTCGTTGACCTATTTAATACAATTCTTGAATGTTAAGAGCGCTTCATACGGTATTCATGTAATGTTCACTTGCCGCTTACTCTGCAGTCCTCGCCACTCGACTATAATACTTCCACTTGGAGGATTTTGTCGGATGTATCGCCGCTATGGGACAAGGACAAGATGGTTTCAGAGAAATCAAAGCCATTTCCTAGATTTCCTTGATCATTTCAAAGATTCCGATGCCGCTTCCGTGGGCCGTCATAGCGGATGCCGCACAATCACTCGCGTAGATGCTTATCCGATGGATTCTGGCTTGCGTCGAGAGTGAGCGATAATGCGAATTCATACATGTGTCAAGGTGTAGGCCTCGTGGATCCGGTTATGAGTCGTAAATTCCGGGATGCTCGAGATGGGAGGAGTCGAAATGAGCGATGGACGGGATTAGGGCGGAGAAAGTCGGAGGATGGAATCAGATTTGAACATTGACCAAACCACACACCCACACCATCAACCGACCGATCCCAACAGGGCGACCACCCACATATACAACGACACCACAAACCGATCAAGGGGAGCCAGCTAAGAAGCAGTGATCGTTGCGCCGCGAAGTGGGTCAGTGGAATCGAGGACGCAGCATCTCAACGCCGGACTGGCGCTCCGCCTCGAACGTCGCGCTCTTCCCGCCTTATCCCTTATCTCCACGGACATACACTTGGTCTTTTACTTTCTACAATGAAGCACTTGCTTCTACTTCTAGCTTCTTTAGAAGGTTTGTGAATCTTTTTCGAAGAAATTGCTCCTGGAATGATTTCAACGTCCATTTGGGCATCTGTCATTGTCCCAAAGCTCCCAGCTGAAGCCTCGTCGATATAGCTCGTCATTTCAAACTTTATTAATTTTATTACCTATCTATCCAGTTTCCACCAGAAATCCTACGTATTCAAAAACTGTAAAAGCATAAATAGGCGTATACTGCCGTTTTGAATACAATGTGCCCGACACTAAATGCAGTGTTATTTCCAGCATTTGAAAGGACATTTTTGGGCCCTCCAGTGAGTTTTTGATCCCTTCCTGTATGTTCTCCCGCACTTCCTTCTTGAGCCGTATATTTTTCACACTGGTAAGCGCAACCATAGAAATAAGAATCACGGATTCCTGTACGGTAAAGGCGTTTTTTTCGTTTCACGCTAGTCGTTGTCATTCGTGACAATAACGTCATATACGGGGTCATGCCTTTCATTTCGAGTTCATTGACGGTTCATCGCGATCACCCAGGCGAATTAAGACCGTTATCCTTGACGTGAATCGTTTAAGAATCTCACAGAGACCCAATATGCAACACATAAATACACATATTGAATTCAGTAATTAGCAGTAATGATAACAAAGTAAACTTGTAATTTCTTATTTATCACCAAATCTCTTTATTGAAGTTTTTCCTCAATCAATTTCACTTGCATTTCTTAGACATGTAGCTTTTTACAGTTGCCACTGTACATGGATGTTTTCCTACAAACGAGCGCCAAGCCCAATTTGGAGCCCAAACTGCTCAGTTTCAACAACCACCTCCGGCTCCACAGTCTCAGGTGATTTGTGGGATTTCAGTTTTTTCACATCTCTCATCAAATGAGCTCTAAGATGCTACACATTTGCTTTCACCCTCTTCTGGCATTAAATTATGAGTAAAAAGCGAAACATTCTTGAAATCGTTCACACTTTCGATAGCCACAAATCGTTATTCACCGTTACCATTACCCTAATAGGTAACAATTACCGGAATTGGTAGACATGTGGTAAGTGAAGGTTGTAAAGGTTGCAGACCATCGTTGCTGAGCATAGCGACCAAACGTGTCTATATTTTGGCTCCAATCACTATTGATATGTGGTTATCAGTTGTCCGAAATCTGAAAATACTGCTTCTGAAAATCATTTCACATACACAACCCCTCTGTTATATCTATAAGTTGATATTTTGTAAAAAACGGCTATTACTTTTTAGGGTGTTGTACTTCAGCCAACTTTCCAAGCAGCTCGAGTTGCCGCTGCTGGAAGAGCTCCTACAGTTCCAATTGCAGCCAAATCACATGGTGAGTGATTTGTCTCGTTGGATTTTGTTCATTCATGAATTCGAGCTTCATACTCATTGGATTTGAGACCTATTCATCTTGAAAAAATTTTTTGTCTCATTTTTAACTTTTTTTTTGAGGTTTTCTTGAGCACATCTACGTGAGGGACATAACTTTCACTACAATCATCAAGTTGACCACCGGTGTATGTGGCTGAGGTGGTTGTTATTCGCGCGCTATTTTCTCCGCCACTTCGAGTGCACCTTGTCTATGTCTTTTTTTTTCATCTCCTATTAGAACGTAAGTAGGGCGCATCTTTGAAATGCACCAATATTTATAGTACCCATGTTTCTGCTCATTTAAAATCTGTTGAAGATTTCGGGCTAGAGACTGAAAAAATAACGATTTTTCCAAAAACTAAAATTTGTAGGACACCTGTTCCCTTTCAAGTGATCCTTGCCATCTGGCTCACGTTTATTTTTTCCGTCTTCCCACGTTGCTTGAATCACTTTAAATATGTGGGTGCACTCACATACAATAGCTTAGAATGTCCCAAACAGCTCGCGAAGGTGAATTCACAAGGGCCTTGCTCCCGTAAAATGTTATTTCATAAGTTCAACTTTTGTTTCCATGGGTCTGGTTTATAGTCAAGCCAAGTAATGAGCTGGTTGGGACTGATTATAATGTTGGATCCCTTGCTAAGGTGCGTAATGAGGTACATCTGTCGAACGAGATCCGACAAGTTTACTCCAGTTATCAGATCCCGGTAGATGCTCGAAAATTGTTGTAAAATGCATTGCTATAAAAGCCCCTTTTTTGTGGTTGATGAGCAAATTGCTTTTTTGGACCATGATTAGGGTCCTGCCTGAGGAATCCGAACTTTTCAATTAGACCATTGACGAAAACAAATCTCAGTGAGCTGATCACTAGCATGCCCATCGAATTGCAATTTTTCAATTTCATTCTTTCAACAGTCTCTACGACGCTTTCACTTTCGCGGCCTCTTTGCGGGCTGAATCTCTTCAATCAACTTCGAGATGAAGGAACAAGACGTCGGGGTTATCGTCGGCGACACCCGCACTTACCGGGTTACCTGTGTGTTCTTTTTACGAAAACGAAAGTGATGGTTTAATTCGAGACTGGACGAAGACCCGTTCTGTCCGGTCCGCTTCCAGCTGCGTGTCCCACCCTCGGAAAAAAACTATCTCATCAGCCCGAGGACCGGGATAAAAACTGGGTCGAGTATCATATAGATATCATCCTAATCATATCTGATCGGCTCGAATTCATAGGATGTGCATGGTAGCATTCTGTGAGATGCGGTATTTCGCTGCAGCTATAGTGCTGAGTGTAATTTCAGTTGGTCTCGGTGATCACGTGACATTGACTGAATTCGGAGCCGATGGTTACAATGCCGAAGGAGGAGGTCCTGTGAATTCCGGTTAGTGTTTTGACTTGTTTTGATTTGTATTCCCAACCTTAATGTCTTTTGCGGCTTTATGATTTCCTGTTGTTCGTCTCTTGCGCTATCGCCGCGACAAAGGATTTTCTTGCTGAGCCGGAAGCTAACTCGGTCACATTAAAAGTGATGGAATCTGCTCGAACCGGAATCGCCTGGTGTTCATCAACACCTTCATTTTGTTGGCGCTGTTCTCTCGACTAGTGAAAGTGGAGCATGCGCGGCGTGGATGATTCCCCAACGCACTGATTAATGTACCTAATCCACTCAAATTGAGTCGTTTTACTGAAAGCGACCGCCCTTGAGAGCTTGAGATTGATAGTTTTCCAGCCGCGTCCTCTAGTACTAGTATCATCCATCCTACTGTTCTAAGAAGCAGAGTCATGTAGGGTTTAACCACGTAATTACGTATTTCTCGAAACTTCGCCGTCATTTTAAAGCTCACACTGCAAATTTTGAAATAAAATGGAGAATGACCTCTACTCTACACTCACATTCTACAGTAACCAATAAGCATGAGCTCCCTTCCGTAGTGCAATACCACTCATCCAAAGTAGCAGTAAGGAAGCGTTATTAGACACGGAATCATAAAATTTAGAACATCTAAAACTTTTGCATCTGAAATTTTTCAGGAAATGCGCTCACGTGTAAATTCGATGGACGTCCTTGTTGCTGGGCTAACGTTCCACCTCCAGACGATCAACTGGATTGGCATGTTGGAACTGGTGCACCAAACAGTACAGTTTTCAGAAATGCTCCTGCACCTGGTAAGAAATACACTTTAATAGATTTATATTGGACTTGTGAAGATTTTTATGCCCTTTTGCTTACGTAGTTTTCAATTTATCGATATGGCCATGCAGTACCATGAAGCAGAAGTGTTGTGTCAGTTTTCATTGAAATCATTGAATTCCAAAATTTTCCTAGCAAAGAAAAGGTTCAGACTTTCAATGGTGAGAATTGTACAAAAATATCGTAAATTTCAAATAGAACCGCTTAATAAGACCTTGAAATTCGGCAATACGTGCTCATGTGAACCGGGGCATGGCGCACTCTGGAAATCTGATGGTTTTGCTTCCGAGTCCATCTGTTAAATTAGATCAGAAAATAGTCAAACATGGATCTTTTTATCGCAAAGCCATACTCAGATAATCCAAGACAGGGATAGACTAAAGCCTATTCGCTGAATAACCTTCGGGATATTCCCCGTTTCAGCGTTTTTCAACAGAACACCCTCATACGCTTCGAGTGCTATTCAGGCCGATACCGGAAACTCCACGTCGCTAAGTGGGTGTACGCGCGATCGACTGTCCTCGTAAAACTACGCCTATAAAAGTGCGAATAGATTTGTGGCGCTTTGTGACATGTATCTCAGACGGGTCAAACAGTCGTCAACGGCCCCGCGAATTCAGAGCGAATCGTGCATGGTGAAACGCCACTCAATCGCAACGGAATGCGGATAAGCGTGGCTCTCCGTCATATAGACAACCACACGAGGAAATCCTGGCCATCGGATGGGTTATCCCGTTTGTTCCGTGACGCTCTCATCACCTTATCGGAAGAAGCCACCCACAGATAGTAGATAACCTGATTTGCGAACGTTTTATAGGAAACCACATCCTATCGTCGGCCTTTTTTTAATGATAACATTGAATTCACGCCACAGATATGCGCTTGGACTGATGCCAAATCGGGCAATCAGTGATACTTGACATAGTGGCTGATTAGAACTATAAGAAGGCTTTTCTTAGAGTTCTCTTGCAATTGAAAACATCATAGCGTTTACAGGGACCTTCCGGTATCAGGCTTTGGCCCATCCAAAGCATCCATAGTCTCTCTTTCCTCATTTGAGCAATTCCTTTGCTGATATTGAAAATGGCAACAAGCTTAACATTGTACTTAAGACCCATTTAAGGTTTTCCCAGAAAACAGCTACTTCACCTAGAGAATCCTATTTTTCCGAATTTCCACAGAATCTACTCCGGTATTGGTTCCAGTGGGGGTGGGGGCTGTAGAAAAACGTGGACAAGTGCTCGTTGAAGAAGAGGAAGTGCAAACATTTCCAGAAATCAGGGCATTCTACTCAAAAGGTGTGATTCGCCACTTGAAAATGGTTTTGCAAGCCCTTCTTCGAACTCTCCGCTCCTACCTGGAATGCTCATGAAAATCCACCTGAAAACTCAAACAATTAGGCAAAATTCCATTGAATCAGCGGAACAACAGCGACGTATTCCGATTCACTTTCATGGTTGCATTCGGTCTCTGACCTTCATAGGGCTTAAGTCGTTACGGACAGCTGTGGGCCCACCGATGTGGGTTAAGATGTCGGTGGATTCAGTTGATTTGGGATGTGGTGCCATTGTAGCATCAAATCTGAGTTAAAAAGCATCCTTTAGAGCAGATGCGATGGCTACTGTCACGCAGACAGTAGTGGGACCTTCAAGAAATATTTTCATTTTCGTCCGGAGCGCGTTACTGAATTTCTGAGCGATTTTTATAAGACAGCACTGATTTCTTCCGTAAAAAATTTGAAACCACTTCGCTGGCCATTATTAACCAGTTTTTTGGAAAAAACATTTGAATGAAAAGTCTTTGAATTTTGATCTAAGCGAACTGTCGCTATGCATTGAGCTCCCCTACCAATATTCCTGCATGTCAGACAAAAAACCCAGTCATTTGCTAAATTTCTGGAATAGCAATCGCTTGGATTAGGTTCCCAGCACTTTTCGCATGTTCATAAAGCAATCAATGTGTCGTTTTTCAGTGGGAAGCTATCTGGTGACGTATGCCCGTGGAGCGGCACCATCTGATGAGGCCCAGTTTGCTTCCTGTTCGATTGGATGCACAGCTAGTGATATTACCGTACGAGCAAAGTGAGTACACTTCTTTTCTCCCGATGTAACACAGAGGAAGCCGACGCGGCTCGCGAAGAAGTCGAGAATCGCGCGGTGCGACATGTCGGCTACTCCTGCACCATGACTTTTTTGGGTATTCAGCAGTGATAGCAAATTTGGTGTGGCCGTTTTTCATTTACCAATATACGCTATAATGACCTTTTCACAAACAATTATTTTAAAGTATTTTGCCTTGTAATTTTCCTAGTGAGATCCAGATGGTTCAGAATCCGACCTTTCAGGCACTGGACATCAGAGAATGTTCTACTTCAAGTCTGTCTTCGGGAATCGTTCCCGAACGCTGGAGTTGTCCACAATCCACTTCTTAACTGCCAAGAATTCCCCGCTTCTGACGGATTAACAGCTACCGAACTTGTCCTACCAAAGACGTCTTTAGTTGATGTGAGTTCTTATACGATTTCCTTCAGAAAGGGAAGTCCTGTTGAATCTACGAGTTTTGTTCAGATCGTCTTCGTAGCATCGAATTTCATTGGAGAAAATGGTGATATGGCAATTTTGAACGATATCGAAGTATCATATGATAGAAACGGTCCTGAATGCGAAGAAACGGTATGTACTCACTAGTCTCAAAAAGTGTAAGGTTACCAAAACAATGGAATGATCGATTTCGATCGATTTGCGGTGAGTACCGAATTAACCTTCACCGACCGTTCAGCAGTTACGAGATTTAACAGCAACATACAAAAAGTGGGGTTCTGCAGCCTATGGTGGAATGCGTTGTGTTTTCTGAAAGTTGGATTACTCCTTCTCATTTTTTTGTAGTTTGAGTCCCAAAGTCTGTACTGCTTACATCCTGCAGTACTACTAGTAAGATGAACTGTACACATTTAGGAGGACGAACAACAGTTACAAGGAAGTATTTCACAATTGGAACGACAACCAGTGAAAAAACCCATCGAGGTTGAACCCGCTGAAAATCGTAAATCGGCCGCTCATGGAGAAAAGACTCTTTCTGGGGATGGTACCGAGGATGCTGGTGTGGAAGAAGTATGTTCTCGTACTACTAAATTAAAAATAAATCATTTCAATATTGAATTTCTCTCTTCCTCTCATAGGGTGCGAGGAATAAAGTACTTTTGGATTTTTGTCAGTGCGGCACAAAATATGTGAGACCAGCGACACGGCATACGCATCGATTGCTGGCGATGGCGCGCCACGCGTATCACAAACTTATTAACTGACAGTTTTGTGGCGAAAAGTGTGGTTCACTTATGTCGAGCGATGCTTCTGCACTACAGTAATAGTTCTAGATCGTAAACGTGGTCTGCGCGGTGAGGCATCCATGCCGTTGTCAGCCGAAGAATATTCGGGAATCGTAAAATAGTTTGGTTTTTTGAATACTTCTTTTTCTACAGCTATCTCATCATCTGTCTGAATTCTTTTTTCCATACTGACACTTACTGCTTTGCCAACAAACACAGTGTGCTCTATAAGGCACTGGATGCACGATCATTATTGTCAGAATTTTCCAAATCTCAAGTTTGCTTTGCATTCACTGATTCTATCTACTCGTTTGCTTTTTTTCATTTTTTCTTCTTCCAGTTCTTTTCCTCTTTCTTTCTCCTCTTCTACAATCCGATATATCTGATGCTACTTCACGGAAAGTAGCTGGTCTATCTAAGTGTTCCGTCAGTCAGCGCCTTGTTTTCTTATTGAACATCTAAATTGAGTAAGATTCATGTAACTCAAATGGCAAAAAGCCACAATTTTTCAAGGCACCCGGTAAAAACCGTAAAGCAATCCAGTTAGTGCAGTCCTTATCGTGACGGAGATAGGATTTGCTGGTTCACTCAACGGCTTAATTCTATTTTCAGAACAAATTCGAGACCGCACTGAAAGAGACTGAGAAGAGTGCCAAGGAGTCACGTGCGAAGCTCACATCGGCTGGCGAAGGCTCAAGTGCCAAGTCGGCCAGCGAGCGATTCGGTGAAGGAGGATTCAAGGCGAGGGAGATATTACTTCGACTTGACCTTATTTTAAAAGACACCTACGAATCACTCAAGATTTTCTGTGGAGCATTTGGAAAGAATCAAGTTTCCATCTCTATATATAGATTTATCTCGCACACGGCATGATAGAATTTTCGAAACCTTTTTTTGATATCCGAAATCTTCCCTCTAATACTTGATTTTAAGGGAGGTCATGCGGCATTCGGTTCACAGAAGCAGGTTCCAAAGGAGGAGATCGAGGAGCCTGTAATCAAGAGCACCAAAACGTAATAGAAATCTCTTAATCTTTATATTCCAGTCTGTACGTACATTGATTGTAATGGAGCTCTTAACTAACTCACGCCGAATTTCAATCTAAAGTAGCTACAGTATGCAAGACTACAGTGTATTTAGGACGTGCAATAACAGCCCTCATTGAATTACAGGTCCAGTGGACAAAATCATGCCAAGGGAACAAAAACACAGAAATTCAGCGAGAGTATATGCTCAGCAACGAAGTGTGACTTTGAAAACGGTAGGTGGCATTTGGGTTTCCATAATTATTTTCAATTCAATGAAAAATCTTCAGAAGATTGTAATGTGTTGCTATTTGTTATGCACATTATTTTAGGACACACGTGCCATTATAAGGACGCTTATCAATCACAATCGATTCGTGGACTTACAACGAAATTCCAGGTCGTTAAGGGGCAATACATGAACAGAGTGACTGGTGTAAAGGAGAGCAGTGGTAGGAATTAATTCAGATAAAAGTTTAATTGAGGTTTGAATTGCTTATTGTGACAATTCGCTCTCTGTCATGAATGTAGCGAGTTCACTGTTATAGGGCTCATTTTTTCAGAGGGCGATTATTATGCGGCCACGTTCCTATTCCCACGTGAAATGGCTGGCCTTGAAGCAGTAACGGAACCGTTCACCGAAAAATCTCGATTACGTTTCCAATACTATGAAGGCACGCATGGCGTACAATTGAAAGGTGGGTGTGATACGATAAAATTAGGAAAAAATAAAAATTCAACCAAAAAAAGTTGTCGCATTGGTCTTTCCGGAAAAAGATTCCGTACTCTTTGTATTTGTACTTTCCTGATTCATGGCACATTCCATGTTTGCCGGTAGGTGAATCGTAGCTAGACTGTCATCGGTAGGAGAGCAATGGTTGACGTGTCACTCTCGCCCTCTCTCTCGACGGTGGGCGTGACGAAAACGCCCTCACGGCTATCCTGCCAATGACGATCTAGTTGAGCTCCTCCCTCTGGTGATCATGGAGTATGCTTTTGAGCAGCGAGCAAAAGCGAGATAACTCAAACCACTCAGAAACGGAAGCTGGAAGATAGCTTTATCAACGGCTCTTATAGCTATGCTACTCCTACGTACATATGTTACAACTGTTACCACTGAGTAGTTTTGATTGAATACTAGTAAGGAATAGTTCTGACCAATTTCCTTTGATTGCAGGATGCTGTAGCTCTATCGAGACATGTCCGTTCAGCTCTGATAAGTTTGTCAGTGTATCCGATCGTGTATGGAAAACGGCCAGTTTCCGATGCCCAAAAGGAACTGATAAGGTTAGCTACAATTTTTATAATCAAATGCTTGTCTCAACAGAACAATTTTATCAATTTTTATTTTTATCAGTTTCTAGAATTCCGGGTAGAATTTCCAATAGTTCTCACGATCAAGTAGCTACACACTTTTTCCACAGCCCTTTAATCCCTTTTTAGCTCTCTCGTTTTTTTCGTAAAATCGGTAGAGGCTTCGAAATAATTCACCAGTTTCCGAAAACTTCAGTACAGGGTCAAGCATTCAGTTGATAAAATTTTCCGTGAAATAACACCCCATCCAAACCTACTGCAACATGGTCATCAGAGTATTGCTACCTAATGCAAAGTGTGATAATCGATTGCCCTTTGGCGAGCTCCTTTTACAGAGCACCTTTGATTGTTTTGGAATCCGTGAAAAAGGCATCTTTGATTGTTTCAAAGCCGGTGAAAAGGATAGGTTTTTGCGGAATCTTCGAGGAATTTTTTTCCACAGATAGGACAACTGACCATTATTTTTTACACCTTAGATACGATTCATTTTTGATAGTTCCTCGTCCTTTGTTGAACCCTTCCTTAGGGGTAGAAGCTCAGAAGTTTCTTAATGATGATCCATTTACCATGTGATCATTTCAGGTGATTTTCTTGTGCGAGAACACACGAACAAACCAAGGTGCATGCGCTATAGACGACTTGGGTATGGTAGAAACAGAAGGTTCACTCAAGGATGTTCGACCTCTATGCTAAAAATGATATTCCATACAGTAACGAATCCAGCTCAAATCAGCCATATCTCTTTCATTTTCTTTCTCTTGTGCTCTCTAATTTGTCTTTTATTTTGCATCTGATTTCTTATGTTGATTGTGTGCAATATTTGTTTACGATGAGATTGTTTTCTTTTAGAGATTATGATACTTTGTGAAGTTAATAATACATTGATTGTTATTGCTCACATGAAGAACAAAATACAATGATGCTGATAACATCGTACAATGAATTCGGCCTTAATTTGTGTGTTCAGACTAGGCTGTGTATCACCATATAATAAATAGTTTATTTTTTAACCTATCTCTTACACATGTATTCAAGCGATCAAATGTGGTGAACTGAACATGATACCGCATGTTGATACAACAATGAATATACTGAAAATAAATAAACATAGTCTATCCACAACCATTGCAGCAAACTTCCAGTCATTCTCTGCTTGCTCGTCCTAAAAGATGACATTAGTGCGATAGGATAATGCAGCAAAAATCAATGTGTATCTTTTTTATGGTAATGAGCAGCAAGCATTCAGTGATGATATCTTATGAAGTCTCAGCCTACGAGAAGCGAGAGAGAGAGTCACTTGAGGAGGGCACAGACGAGAGCAGAAAATTGCGATTTGCCTGCGAATTTCGAATTGAGTTCAAGATCTCCTTGGGCCGCTCAAGTATGGCACACCTACCAACAATTAGGACGGGAGAAAATGAACCGTTTTGCTTTTTTTTTTGAAAAAATAGTTTTTTCAAATCAAAAATTTTTTGAAATTTGATTTCGAAAATTCGAAATTTTTGAAATGTGGAAATCACATGAACTCGGATTATTCAGTGAATTCATCAGCAGGCTTTATTGGGTACGAAGGTATAGTTCTCGTACGAATGTAAGGCAAAAACAAAAAAAAAAAAGAGTTCGATTACCCTTTCATCTTCCTCCATTCGTTTTCGCATAATCTTTATCTGGCCGGAAATCGTTTTCAATTCCAAACAAGCTTTCTGCATACATTTATTCACCTCCAGAAGAGGTCCAGCTGAAACAAGGCGAAGCATTATGGATGTTTCTGAAAGTGAATGACTAAAATTAGTATGGATTCTAGAAATCTTCTCTCTTTGTCCTGTAGATGACATTTGAGCGGAACCACGGCGACTTAGGTTTTATTTTGAGGACTAGAGAAAAAACTGTACTTTGCTCCTGATCCGAATCGTAACCGGACATTTTGTACGATGGTGGGTTTTTCTGTGATCCTCCTCTTCCAATATGCGAATTCGGAAGCTGTTTCATCGTTTTTTCTTCATGAAGATTGCCTGTAACGGGACAACAGATTCTCTGAATGTAAAATCGAAATGATTCAAGATTAAAATACTGCATGAAGTAATCATGTACTTTCAGTACTGCTAAGTTGTAACATAGTATAATGGATGACATAATGACAGCAGCTAAGTATGATAGATTAGGATTATGAAGATTCTGAGGCAATGGTCATCCGTTATTACTACGTCATTCATTACATGATTTTAGCTTGGTACGCATTTTGCAGCATTTAGTGAGTGATCGTTTGGGTCATCCAAACGTGATAGTAGCTTGTAGTCAGAATCATCGAGCGCCTTGCCTTCCTATGACAGCATGACGTGCCGCGTGTGCTGCCATGCATCAGATCCATGTTGTCGTGATCGATAGACAGATAACTCATATATTCAGCAGACTTCTAGACATCAACTTCTTGAAGATCTTAAAGGCATCACTGGGATAAATGGGTATTTAGGAAGGGAAATGTCGTTAGTGTAAGCAAAGCTAGGGGTCCAGCGATACCTCATTATTTTGCAAGTGGACGAGAATGACATGGCGCACTGCGTATGGTGCTGTGCAGCATAGATCTATGCGGTTGCGATCGATCTCAGCATTCTCGAGACGCCCTCACGTTCATGCAAGACAGTGAAATCAGGGTCTCATTTCTCGCGCTTTTGAACTTGACATTTTGTTTGTTACCCGTTTTTGCACTATTGTCACCTCTACTTTCATAATCGCCATCAGGCAAAACTACTTCCCGTGTACAGTTTATGATAAAGATATAATACGTCGTTCCTGGATATCAGTAATCTCACAGATATACCTTTCACTAATTTCCCACCTATGAAGATTTTCCTCAAACGAATTACAAGTGGAGAAAACGGTGGAGACCGATGATGAGAATAGCGAAGGGTGAAAACAAAAGGGGTGGAGATAACGGGCAGGATAGCAGCGGGTTTCGCTTGCGACAAGTGAAACATACAGTCAAATGGTGTTCGTGGTATTACATTCAGATTTCTCCTGCAACTTTACTGACATATTTAGAATACTTCGAATGCCGTCACCTACAAACTGACGCATGGGATGGAGTAAGCAAACTAGTATCATTAGAGCGAAGCTGACGTGTATCTACACATTTGTTTTCAAGAGATAGTGCATTGAGAAATGGGTTTCGCTGTCGACCATATATTAAGGTTGTATGTGCTGGCCACATGCAAATTTTCACGTGAAAGAATTGAGAATCCGGCTAAGATACAAGTGGTGGCCGAAGGGGTGGGGCCTCGTAGTGAATGCCAGCTCCCTGCGCAGTCGAAGCCAAAGAGTGGAACTGTTCACGTGATTTTCTGCTCCCACTCTGCGTCTCCGTCTGCGACGGATGACGGGGAGGGCATCTACCCCGGGACCTCGCCCACTTGGCCACCATTATGAGGCGCTGTATCCCGGCAGGATTCTGTTTTTTCACATGGAACTTTGCATGGAACCCTTACTAAACAAGTACAATATAAATATATGCTCAACAAAGAAACTCATTTTCCGTATACGATTGCTTCGAGAATAAGCGTTATTCGGACGAAGCAAAAGTGCGGAAATATGAGTGGGAAGAATAGCTGCCGATGATTCACATCCGCATGCAAAAAGACAAGAATGTGACGCTTGACCTCAAATGTAACACAATTCACCTTGCTTTATCGGAACCACTGGTTTTCAATAGAACTATTCGTCATATGCACGCGGATGTAATTTCGCCGATGAAATGTTGTGTCTAGCCGGTATTACTTTTTAGAGATCTTCCTGCTCAATAGTCAGCACAGCAGGATTGCTGCAAGGCATCTTGGCGGAAGTAAAAAGTTATAGGTTAGTGCATAATTAATGCGGCTTTTTATTGTTGCGTTTTTCTGTAGTGAAAATTTTGACGTTTTGACGACTACCGAGTGGGAAGCAGTCCTTGATTGCGATGGTGAAAACGCTCCCAAATAATCAATTTCAGCACGTTTTTGTTGAATTTTATAATTGTTTCTGCTAAATGAAATGGTTGCGAAAGAACCTCATTAATTTTGCACCAACCCAATAGTTACAGGTACGGAAATGCGCAGAACAGAAGTCGTAATGAATTCGACTTTCGAATTCGAAAAAAATTCGAAGAATTGGATCGAAAATATTTCTGTCGTTTTGTCCATTGACTATTTCTTCGTGATATTTCAGTGGTACTTTTTCAGTAGTATTTTTAGATTGTCCATGTAGCTGTTTGTAGAGATAATCCTGCTTTTTCTCCAAAATATGAAACATTGGGAAGAATACTAGAAGAAACGCTGCTTTGTGAGATATTTCAGACCACAAAAAACTACGATTTGGTTGTTGGCAGAAGTTGGCCGTTGGTTGTTGGCGTTCACGAAAGGTAGCACGAAAGTAGCCTTACAGGTATTTGTATCGTCTAAAATGGCAAATACCCAATATGACGCACGCTTTGATCAGCCTATTGTAAGCGTAGCCTGGTGAATTCAACGGATGAGTTCGTTACAAAGCAGCAGAATCTTACTACAAGAATCGCCCATAGATTGCCCGAAATATGCTCTTCTCCAATGAGCAAGTACGGTCCGATCGCTTGCGGTGAGGCCCATCCCCAACACTGAAAGACGAGCTATCGAAAAATGGTGCAGGAGTTTTGCTCCGTTCTTTGCCAGTCTTGGATCGATACGACTACGACTCTTTGGCTGTTAGAAGCTCCTCAAAAGGAGAAATGGTCCCAAAAAAGAAAATAAGATCAAATGCTTTTCCAACAGTTTTCGGATTTTGATATTGTGCTGTTCCTGAGTCTCATGATTACCTGAATGTTGCTCAATTACATGATATATAATTGATCCACAGTTTTGGGCCTGAAGAAGGTGTAAACGACCGATCTCACTTAATCACAGTAATCATTCTTGGTCACTGCATGATTTTTCTCATATCAAATGTGGAGCCAGTCACATAGCGTCGTAGACTATTCGAGGGTACGATCGGACGAGTTGATTTTTTTGCACCATACGTCTTTGGCAGGGTGTGTCATGCCAAAAATTTTTGAGACGATATGTAAGCTATTGATATACAGGGTGTCCCAAAATTATGGGCGCCTGAACTCGTAATTTTTCGGATTCCTGCATACAATTGTATCAATCCTTTTTCTTTCATTTGCTGCTCAGTGGGTGCACAGGATCTTCTTCTACCAAGGTGCATGCTTGTCGGGGTGAAGCTCATGGTATTTTCGAGATTTCAGAAGTTTTTCAAATACACTTGGTGGTCATTCGCTTCAACGGTGACACGCACCTCGCCGTACTTTTGTTCGAGCGAAAAATTTTCCACGTCCTGGCAACCCTTTGTGGCCAACAACGTCTGGTAGGGTATACCATGCCGATAGGGTGTTTGGATTCCAGCAATCGGATCCCAGTAATGATTGAGGGTCCATTGATGACAAGCTGTTGGTTTCCATCAATTTCGGCGTAAAGCTTGCGGGAATGTGAACATGAGGAACTGGCTGTTGGACATAATAAAGCACTGTCCTCACTAATCTTTCGCAAAAATACTTGGCGAGTTTAGCGGCAAAACGCTTTAGTTTATAGAACCAAATTGATACAACAGCGCTGCCGACTTGATTTTTCCGAATTCATCACTTTTCGAAACGTTCGCCAAATTTCTCAAGACATGATTCCATTGATCTACTGCCAGGGTCCCCAACTAGAGGCATGGTCTGACGAGTCAGCCATGCTAGTATGGAGTCACATAAGGTAGCCCTGAGAAAGATATGGGAAGGAATGTATGGAAAAAGCAGCGTGTCAAGGACGGTTGAGTGATAGAGAGACTTTGAGCTTGTATCCTTGTCGGGGCAGAGAAACTTATGATATGACTGCTGTGTCTTGTTGCATAAGGGGTGGGTAAAGTTGTGAATGGGTTGGTTTTCCATCCACTCTATTGACGCCAACAAAATATTGCAATACATTGGCGCCCATAATTTTGGGACACCCTGTACAACGTATATCATATAATCGGGCTAACCTCCTCAGTTTCAGGCCTGAAGCAGGCGCTAAATACCGAAATATTGCGTAAATATTCCGGAAATCCTCGAGACTTTCGAAGGGTCTTCGGAGTTTTTTTTCAATAAATATTTTGGAGTCTCAATTGTTGTTGAACATTTAGCTTTCGGAGTGTGAGGAACCTAATTTTCGAATGAAAAGATAAGATTTGTTCATGATTGTTGGGAGAAATATGTTCAACCTAACGCTTATTGTTTGGTTGCAGCAACTGTGTCTTCAAGTAAAGTTATGATCTTCCATAGTTAGGATACTCAAAACGACGCTTACTTTTCTACTGACGTAGTAATTCATATGGGAAGATTCGCGCCAACTGACCAAGACGGAACCATCAGCGCCCAATTCCAGAAGCACCTCGAAGAAGCACTACGCCAGTCTGCGAACTCGATTTGTCCATGCTCCTCTCACAAGTGAGCTTGTTACGTGCTGCCCATGACCGCCGCACACAATAGATTCGCTCGGTTGCTATCAATATGTACGCCATTGGTGGAGGAGGGGAGAGGGAGAGCTGAGCCGAGCAACACCTCTCACGAAAAAATTAAGGGATTCATCGTTGGAGTTTCCACCATTTCATTCCAACTTATTTCACCGCCGTATTGCCATTCACCTTTATTCTCAAATTCGGTAACCAATCAAGTTATCCCTCTTGCTAACTTTGATTACTTATTAAGTTTGGTTATGGATGAAAACTCTCCATTTTCCTCAAAGTGCGGACAATAAGTACATAACAGTGTGTTTCATTTCTCATGAAAGAGCTCATTGAGAACACGAGGACTTCAATATCTTTCTATTTGTTTTCTTGCTGTCGCTTTCGTGCTCTTTATTTAATCGTGTTCTGCTCAATTTACTGAAAAAGCCAATGGATGTTGAGAAAACGAACCAGTTGCTATGTGTCCTAATTCGATGTCCTGACTATCGTTCTTACTTGCTCGAATACTTCTGATAAGTGTTAAGCTGTCAGTAGCTGTCATGACACCTTCCATTGATCGTCCATTTCGCAATTCTGTTCTCTTGGCCATGTCTTCCGCCTTTTTCGCCTCAAACACGGTAGATTTTTCGTAAGAACTGAAACTCACTCAACTCTGTTTAGTGTATGTCTACCTTTACATCGAAATAGGAATTCTGACGAGCTTCATATGATAAGTAGGCACTAAAAGGCAGTGATAGGGGTAACCAGGGCCGGATAACAAAAGATTACGGTATACGGAAAACCAGGTGCTTACGTGGTACGAAAGAAAAGAAAAAAGGAAGGAAACTTCTAAAAATCCGAGAAACCAGGTCCTCTTCCCGATGTTTTCTCTAAAAATAGGAGGGCTCTGTCAACGAAAGGGGTGGGCACTGCCAAAACAAGTGAGGCTGCCGAACGGCTCTATAAAGCCCGGAGCGCTCCCTTTCATTGGAAATTTTGCCATCATACAATCTTCCTGGACCCGTAGCTTTTACACTGATGACTCATTTAAGGAGTCTTCATCATTACCCCTACCGCTGCTTTCAAAGAAGTCCACTGACTTTTCGGATGGCATGAGTGGTGAGGTGAGAGTCAAATAAATCCCCATGTACTCTCATCCAAAGCGAATCTATAGCTACTCTGCCATGCAACGGATCTCATGAAAAATGGGAAGAAGACCACTGCTAACTTCCTTATCCGTACTTCGTGAATGAATGCTGTCAAGGGGGGCCAAAGTAAGAATAATCGTTAGTTCTGCATTTGACAAAAACTACAAAGCTATCCGAACAAGGGAGCCGAGTGTGCGAAAAAGCTGTTGAAATATTACCAGTCTCTGTACGCCAATGCTACTTTATTCATGGCAGCTGTGACATTTGAACGAAGAAATGTTCCATGCCGAACATACTTTTATTTCGCGACGATTGAAAACGGTGGTGCCGGGTCGGCGCATCATCAGAATCCATGGAAGCCAAATCAATAAGCATTCACGTAGCTGCAACATAGAAAAACAGAAGTAATAGCAGGTGGTTTATATGAATAGCAAAAACTGGTAATTTAGGCGAAAATGGTGATATTAATGTGCAAACTATGATTATGGATATCATTCCACGATGTCTTGAGACCATAGCCCCCAGATTCAAAGTAGAAAAGGAAAAGAAATTCCCAATATCCCAAGCCGCTTCTTCCGGTTGGTTGGAAGCAAAAGGTGAGTTGGGTGTATATGCTTAGGACGAAATTTCACGCGGCCACCCGCGGCCAGTGCGAGTTGTTGTCTGCGGCCACGTTTGCGTACATACATCGCCCATTGCTATTTTTACTGTTGTTGCGATCTCTTTCGTCGAAGAATCTCTCAACATTAGCCCTTGGCGTCGAGATCGGACTTCCAACTGGCCGCAGCATTGCCGCAAAGCGAACTTTCGACCTAACGATATGGCCGCAGCATTGCCGCAAAGCGAAGTTTCGACCTAACGATATGTACCCGTGTGAGAATGAGAATATCAAATGCAATCAAATAATTTTAAGACCAATTTAAAACCCTTACAAATGGGCTCATTTCATGAGTTTCTGGTTTTCTGTTGTGCAGATTGAGAACGAGCACGGTGAATACTACCGATGCCGATACCACTAGCATGCAGCATGAGAAAAATGCACCTGAATAGTGGAAGTTGGATTCTAAATTGAAAGCAAAACTAGAATGATCTTTTTAGAAGCACAAGTAGAGCTCTTCTTTTCATATCCTATTGCTCACGGATTGTCACCTTTTTACACTGCTCCTCATGCGATGTGTCATATAAGCCGATTTTTTTTTTTGTTATCAATTAATTGCACGTTCCACGTTCGACGCAGGGAGGTTATCTCCTGCATCCGTCATTGGCGGGAGCTGCTCAGGAATGTGCACCGCCCCCGGTGAGCAAAAGGGCGGGGCGACACTCTTCAAATTCTTTCTTACCGAGGACATCAAGAGAAACTTCTTCCGGCAAGTGTGCATTTAAAACTTGTGACTCGTACCGATTAATGGCACTGCTTCAGATGTGGGTGGAGTCATATCGGCAACCATGCTGAGGAAAAAACAAACGGACAGAAGAATGGTAATTTCTGAAGAAAGTTCAATTACTGATGATGATTTCCAAAAATATGGTTAGCTCTTTATAATATACTTGAATGGACAAAAGTAGGAAGCTTCAGGCTGCACTACATACCTACCCAAAGTGATTTTTTCTCCTGCGTCCGGAGGCAGTGTGAATCCTAGAACCGTCATGAGCGATATGAGAAGCGAAGGGATAATTAAGTTAAGACCTAAAATTAATACGATAAATACATATTGCTACATGAATACGCTGACTATGGCGTAGCCTTACAATAATAAGTACACAAGAAGGATATTCGAGTTTACTGTTTCGAACGTACCGTAATATAATGTTCTCCTTTGAATAACCAAATAGAAATACAGAGAAGGATATGGTTGATCATCGAATACGTTTGTCTCATTACGAGCAGGAACGGCTGAAATATTAGGCATCCATTCCGTACTTCGCAATATCTCATGCTGCTATATCCATAAGAGGAATGTTCTCCGTTCGATAGCACGTTTCTACGGTTTCTTCGAACACAATAGAGGCAGCAAGGGCCACATTTTAATCCTACTATCCGTCATTCCAGGGCATACCACCCTTTTGCACTTCGTTACACATCCCTTCAGAATCAAAGTATTATATATTAGAAGGTAGGCGGGAACATAACCTAGAGAGACTTAGTGATTTTCAAGCCCGGTGTATAAAGGCATGCTATGAGTTCACAAAAAGGATTGCATTCGATGGATCGTCATTGGTTGAATCACTGCGAGTTATAGCCCCGCCCCTTCGCACGTTAAAAGTCGTGAAGCTTCAAGGGTGTGTTCATTGCAACTCAAGCGGCCAGATTGGCAAAAGTTATGGGTTTTTTTGAAGCTTTGTGCGCTTTTGGTGATGTATGCATCAGATGTAGATGGTGAACACGTGGCGCACTCTGATAGCTCAAGCGAAGAAGATTATTTTCACCCTATACATGACATAATACGTCACCTCCTGTGAATATGTACGTGATGTTTCGGAAATGCAAAACCACTCAGAGGTGGTCACCAGAGCCCCGAAACACTTTGAAGAGATTAGTGGTGCAAGGCAGAGTGCAAAGTCAGCTATACCCTTGAGGCTTCTCGCTCCCCAAAATAAAACAAAAGGCTCCCGAAACAGCACACAACTTCGAGATCAACTTCCATGGGGAGCATATTCCAGCTGCTGCGAATTGATTCGCAATTTTCGAAAAATGAAACATTGGTGAATTTAATCAGCTGTGTGCCGTTCTCAAGTGAACGAAGGAAAGTTAAAACGTGTCTGCTTTTTCTTCTACCACTAAACTCTGAAATGAATAAGGCTTCTGCCAGGATGAAGCCATCGAGATCATTAAGGGGGAATGTCTGGTAGTTTGAAAGGAAATTTCATGAAAAAAGTTCTCAAGGAGTAATCGGTTCCTGATGATTTTGAAGGCGGTCATATGGTCTCTAATCTTAGGTTGTTGCAAAATTAATTTCGGAAATGGCCCGCATACTTCAAACTACTATAACTCAGCTTAAACACAAGTTTATTAATCGAAGTGAAAACCATCAGAATCTACACACTTTTGCCAACGAACAGGCAATAAATCTAAGCCTTCACTATAAAAACTACTACCACGAGAATCAACGAAGTCAAGGAAGGCACATTCAACATCGTCTAAATTAGTAAATTGTTTCTGACGCAGATGAGAATTGAGGGCTCGAAAAAAGTGATAGTCTGTTGGGGAAAGGTCGGGAGAATACGCTGGGTGAGGGAGAACTTCTATACCCAAGTGGGTCAATTTTTGCCGAGTGATTTGTGAGGTGTGTGGCCTTGCGTTGTCCTGCAACAGGATCGGCCCTCCTCTATTCACCACCGCCGGCTACAATTTTTGCACTTTCTATACATTTGCTCCAGATCACAACAGTAAGACTCTGCTGTGACTGGCTGACCAGGTTGCAAGAAACTGTAATGGATTACACCTTTACAACACCACCACACAGTAATCATAACCTTTTTAGGGTGAAGGTCGGGTTTAGGAAAAGTTTTTGGAGGAGCATCCTTATCTACCCAGACTAATCCCCGCTTCCTGTTATCATAAAGAACCCATTTTTCATCTACAGTTATAATACGGTTTACAAATGGCTCATTTTTATGGCGAACTAGGAGATTAGAGCAGGTGTTGAAACGCGCCAGACGCTGCTCATCGGTCAGGTCATGAGGGACCCACTTCGACATCTTCTTCACCTTGCCGATTGTCAGCAAATGTCTGGCCACTGTAGAGTAATGTACGCCTAGTGTTCTGCTAACGTACGAGTATTCGTCTCCGGATTTGCTTCGACGGCTCTCCTTAAATCTTGATCATTAAGCGATGACCTGCGGCCGCGACCCGACTTCTCTTCGAGATCAAAATCGCCAGAAGCAAATTTTTTAAACCAGAGCTCCACTGTTCGTTCGCAAGGACAATTCGTCCCAAAAACACTGCTGAGATTACGAGCTGCCTCCGCTGCGGAGTGTTCCAATTTAAACTCATAAAGCATGATGACTCGATAGTCGCGTCGGTTCATGATTATACGCAGCCCTGGAAAAGGCCGGCTGGAAAACTTAGAGCGACATTCTTAGAAGTTTCTGAAAGAGCAGAAAAAAACCCACCAAATGGTATGCCTGGCGTTCCTTGGGATGAAATAGTTTAGGGTAAAAAATCTACTTATTTATACATACCTTGAAACCGAAATTAATTTTACAATAACCTAATACAAAAAAGAGTTGTTAGCCCATAGGGACCACGATAAATTTTGGGAGAGGGTAAGTGCGATTTGTAGCATTCCGGAATAATATTAAAAGAACGAGCTTACATCAGGAGCTTACAGCAAACAGGACACGATGCTAGGACGACAAAGGATGATGAAAAGAGGGTTTTTTTAGTAGAAACGAATGGCGTGGAATGAGGAATGCGTGTCGTGCACTCCACCAGTCACCTCATTATTCCCTTTCTAAAATTGCCTACTGATTGTTTTCTGGACCTTATAAAAAATATTCTATCGAAGGCTTCATCGTTTCCAGACTCGATACGTATGTACTTTTTGTTTTTGAGTATAGAGTTGTCTGGAGCCTCATGCTTATCTCTGTACTCAGCAATAATATGACACTCAATAGCGCTTCTCAAAAAAAATCATGGCTCCACAAAGTTTTTATCTGATTCCCTCCATTTCTACTGCTTTTCTGCTTTCCCATAAACGTTTTTCGGAGGCTTTCCAAGGGAGGCAATGAAGGAAAGGAGAATTAGGAGCGATGACCTCTGTGAAAGAAAATTCAGTTATGGAGCAATGATCTGTGGCAATACTCGCGTTGTAGAGCACGTCCTTGGGGTCTTTATCGTGATAACATTGCGCTACACTTCGAGCTACAGCGCTCCATCAGCCGAGTTGCTGCGACGGGGCGGCACATTCGTGGTTGACTGGCATAGCCCGTCGCCGTCTGTTCCTACCTTTAAGCGGTAGTCATGCAGAGGGGACGAAATAGAAGAAGTGAGAAATGGGGTCTTACTTCTCGTTTTTTTTTTCCATTTCATTCACATCTTTTTCTCTATTGCACCACCTGGCGCCTCAACTTTCCGAATTTTTAGCAGGCCAAAATCGCACCTTGCGATGTAATTTTGCACTTCTTCTATGATGACATAGTGGCACACACTTATCTCCTACGCTACCCTCCCAGAGTCCTCGGAAATTTTCCCAACCGCAAGTTATACGTAAGGAAATCGACCTAAAGAAGTTTCACTAATCACGTGACAATGATATGTCAATAATGCTCCAATTTCTCAAGAGAACGGAGCTGAGGATCTCAGTGACGACGTTGTCTGCATTCCCGTAGTATCGCACTCCACAACAACAGAGCTTTCGTCACCCTGGGAATGGCTAATTGATACCCAACAACTAGTCTCAGTGAGGAGACACAAACGCGAATATGTTTCGTTGAACGACGTGATTTATCTTTAGGCCAGAACCGTATCGAAAGGTCTAGGCAAGCAAGACCCGGACTATGGGTATTCCAAGGTCTGAGAGGCTGCTGTCCACCACTTGTGTAGTTTTTTCTGAGCTCGATCACAGTCATTGCAGCATAGTGGGTGCGCGACAGGGCATTCGAACTGGGGTTCCTAAACCACGCCAGTGGCATTACGTGCCACAGTTCTACTGGTCTACCTATGAACTGACCAAGCCTCATGGAGCGCGACTACCGCCTTGTCCGTGACCTATACGAGTGCCCTGCCCCACACCCTAGAGTAGGTTCTATCCTTGAGTTTGTTGACCAAAACCTACAGTATCGCTATTTCAGATTCTACGGGTCCCCTTTTACATTTTCTTTATCAGCTTTTGATACTACTATTGCTATTCGGGCCAAGATGTGGTAGAGAGTGACCCCTTCCGCATGGTTCAGAGATGAAATCCTGAATCGGTACCCGCCCAGACCACCCACTCCTTCTATCCCTCCAGGGCAGTGGAATCGATTGCAGACTCGTGCGGGAAGATAAAAGATGGACTTTTATTTCGGCTGCTGAAGCATTTCAGCTTGTATAAGCCAGTCAAATTTGTCACCACGATGCTTAATGGAACTAGAATGCATGGCGCGACTAACAAGAGGAGTGATTCACGCCAAAGGGATTTTCCTTGGTCCTTATTACTATGGTCTTTTTTTTTCTTACAAGCAATATTGTTCATTTTAGATCACGCGTATGTATGTTTTGAATTTTTGGGGGAGAATTTCCACAATTCCGAAGCCATATAATTACTTGTATGATAACTGTCAGTGAACACTGATTTCTACGGCCCGCTGCAAACCACCACCGTTATTTTAAATTCCACCTATCCCGTGAAAGTACAACTCAGCGAAGTCTCACATAGGAGTTATGTCACACACATATTTTCAAGCAAAAATCCTGAAACGGGAATTTCAGTGAGTACAAGTGCCGAGAATAACAGAAAATTATTAAGTAAAGTCAATTGTAACTTATTAGTAAAAAATCGTTAGATTCCATTGACGAACCTAACAAATTCCATTCTCCGTTTTCAACATAATACGATATGTCCATTCCTTGTTCCGATATGTTCATTCCCTCGGGCCCGTTGATGCGTAAATCAATGAAGTTGCCGCTATAGGTCCAGGAACCAAACTGAAAATGCTTTTTCTACACCTCAACATCGTGGATGGATTAAATATGGGGCGCGTCTTTGATGCTGCCGTTAGTCGTGTACTAACGGACAATGATGTGTCCGATAGCAACTAGGCTTACGGCTTAAGCAAAGTGATCGCTACGTACTCGATCATTTTGGCGCAAAAGGCACAATAGTAGGAAATCCTCACGATACGTCTATGCAAACGATGTGACACTGACAAAACTGGGATTTATTCCTCTCCCTTCAATGAATTGGGTGGCATAAATCAAAATGACCATAATACGAGCTCCGTCAAAATGGCACACAAACAAATCATTTTTCCTACTTAGCTCGGCTGTTATTCCGATACTAATGGCTCGATTAACATTTAACTCGTAAAACTGGTTCAGAAATTTGATCAGCAAAAGTGGCTGATTTGAAATGCCTCCACGGGTATCTGTGACGAATCTATTCGAACTACACAGTTATTTTACCCAAGAGGTACTTCGAGGGACAGGGCGAAATGCCTCTCAATCACATTTTTCGAAGGCGAGCTTCGATCTCTCTGTCCTGTGGATGCGAAAGTGAGTAGCGTATCGGTGGAGTCTAATAATGGCTTGATCAGATGTTTTCTTTTTGCTATATATCACGAGTACCTAACAGCACGAAAAAAGTGAAGAGCGACTGTGAAAGGAGCCAGTCCACCTCAAACAGGGCCAACTCATGATTGATACAGTGATGGTCAAAAAAATATGCGGTTTTGGATTTCAACCATGACTTTGGTCAACGTTTACAGTTCTCATTCAATTTTTGTGTTTGGAAGGCAATCGGTACTCAATGAAGCAAAGCATATCAGCCGAGTGGGGTTCAGGATGAAGAATGAAACTTATTCATCTGAAAACTCTGAGAATGACCATTTACATGCCTCTGAGCTGCTTCATTGAGTACCAATTGCCTTCAAAACGTAAAAAAAAATGAATGGGAAATGTAAACGTCGAAAAAAAAGGTATGGTTAGGATCCAAAACCGCGGGTATTTTTGACCGCTGCTGTATGACTCATTCCTTAGCTTCACCTTGAGACAGGTGTTATATTTTCAAAAAATTTGAATTTGCATGATAGGCTACTGCTGAAATACTTAGAAACGTGCGGAAAGGTGTGCGACAAGATGCTCGAATTGGGTCAGTGCTCCACATAAAGTGAGTTACAGGGCACGGCTAGCGTTCTGCCGGTTCTATGGCGAACTGCCCTCGTGCTGAGAAGCCGACATCGCCTTCTCGCCTGGCGCGACCCAATTCGAGTGTCATTAAACACCTTGGTAGAGTACCTAGTAGAGTTGTCACTGTTTGTATAGTCTTTGCTGAGCTGAGTTCAGTGGCGATGACATCTATCTATGCCCACTTCAATGTAGTACTTCTCTCCTGCTGGTCCCATCGACCCTCACTTGCGTAGAAGTACGTTAAGCAGTTTTCATTGAAATTAGCAATAGCTCACTTCCAAAACTTCGCTGGTTAGAAAGCTTGTAACCACCCACCATGACGAAATAGAGTTAAGTTAATTCAAATGGCGCTATAGAGAGAAGGTATATAACAGGCGTCGAGGTTTTACATACTTGCATAACAGTATAGAGCATATATTTTTGGGAATTTTCGAGTTCTACAGAAAAAATATCGAAACGTCAACTGATTTATGACGGCCCCAAATACTAAAAACTAGTTCATAATTGATTAACTCGAATGTTAATTACCTTCAAATGACACATTTGATCATCGAATGGAAAATATGTGATATCAATTTTACAAGAAAGTTTCAATATTCCTGGTGGAACTTGTAGAACATGACCAGTGTGGCTAACTACATAATTCACTGGATATGTAGAGTCGAAATTTTCATCGGCACTGAAAATACAGTCTTATTACGAACGTGTTTTTTTATGTTGGATGTCAGAATGCTGAGATATGGGCTAAAGCTTTGATGTCGAACGGGACTCGAACCCGCATTCAAAGCTCTCCGGGCATATGAGCTGATGAAGTACACTACACATCCTTTTCATCTTAATTCGACTTTTAAAGGGTGTTTTGAGGGTTGCGGGTAGAGTTAACAGCTATCAAAATCAAAAATCAATATTTACTTGAGCTTCCAGCTCACGGCTCGCTATGGGTATTGGCCAAGTAGCTCAAGACGTTATACCTGTGAGTGCTAATAAGCCATGGTAGATATACATTCAGAAGCTGAGTTAGGGTGAAAGGGGTCGCGATAGTGTAATGGATCAGCACATGTGCTCCGAAAGCATAGAGTGCGGGTTCGAATCCCGTTCGGGAACCGAAGCTTTAGCCCATAAATCAGCATCCTAGTAACAACCCCTGCATCGCGTGCTGCGTCAAAAATCAGCAACTACCAAAAATCAAAAATTAACTTTATCATGGTCTATATTTGCCTGTTATAAAGAAGGACGTCGGGTTTCCATATGGCGTTTGCATTACCAGGTACACGAATGTCCTTGATTCCACCGTATTCCGATGGTTGCCATTTTAATTTGTAGTCCGTCCACTGATATTCGATCCAGGCAACGAGAGTGATTACTTGATTCTTTTCATCCTAAAGGTTGAACCACTACAGAGAAGAATCAGTAAGGCGAATTGCAAAAAATTTCAAGATGCTTACTACGTCAAGAATTTGTTGAAGATAGATTTTGACGCTAACAACGAGAGGCTCAGAGGCGTTTGCCACAGGCCTTTCATACGGATCGTAATTATGACGGAGATCAGACAGAAGCCTGTATTCATCCGGACTAGCGAGAGTAATGTGGCATGACTGTAGATAAGCCATAAACAAGATGATAGTCCGGAATATGAGCTAGAAATGGGGTATTTTCAAGTGAAAAAAGTTGGTTGCTCTTGAAAAGAACTCATAAGACAGGAGCCGTTCTCATCAAACTCACCATAATGTTGAACGCTTGTCACGATGTCACATTATGAGTATAAGGCGAAAGTGATTAGTGAGGTTCGATAACCTCGCACACGACAGATTGATGAGGTGGAAACGAAAACAATGGGGTAGAAGAGGAACGAGGATCTGAAGAAAGCCGAATAGACGACGCCCTGCGACTCTCCTGACTGGCAGCCAGTTCTCGCGCACACGCCCCCACCCCCGAGAGACCATCAGCAGCACGCGTTTCACGAATAGGCCCATTACACCTCAATTCGTTTTTGTCGCAAATGCACATCCAAATCACGGACTGCACGGGTAGCAATGCCAATCCGTCGTACTCAAGATGAACTACGGAAAAAACTTCCCTCTCACAGGCTTGCACGAAAAAGAAGCTCGATTTGCTCTTCTGTGCGAGATGAAGTGAACGGAAGGCCATATAAAAGGTGCAATCGCAATTACTGAAGACGTACTAATTAAAAAGCTATATCAGCCATCTGTAGAGATCTAGAAGAGTGGACATAAGCAGGAATTGCAACTATAACCTTAACAATTCAATGAAAGTTCAACCCCAACAATTCAACGGAAACTGAGTGCAAAGAAACGAATTTCAATACACTTGGTCCCCTGAGAGTTCATGTGGGTGACTGTCATTCAAAGGCAAGTGAAGTCCTAGAAGTATGGGTCTGATCGGATCACACAACAACATTAGAGATATGGTTATCAGATTGGACTCAGGGGTTATAACTGGTGATAAATGGTAGGGGTAATAACGAAAGAAAAGATAACTTGAAGAAGGTCAGTCTCTATTGTTCACTGTAAATGAAAGAGCAGCACGAAATTCGAATAATGACATCGGAAGATTAATTAGAATAGCAGATTTTGCTCAAAGTCACCGGACAACTGCAAACACACGTTCTCCGAGAACAAGCCTTCCACTTCAGAAGAGGTGGTGAGTGACGAAACTCGTCTTGAAAAAGCGCTGCTCGAGGTCTTATCTCGATCCTGCTGCATGGCGTGTCACTCTGCAGTGCGGGCGAGTGCCGGCAAGGCAAGACAACGTTTGCGGCCTGCTGATTCAGCCTCTCAGCCCGTCTGCAGTCTACCCGGCTAGTGACGCAGAAGAGTACCAAATAGAAGGGGTTCTTCGCGTTACTATTTCTTGGGTTTTTCGCCGTTTTGTCTCGTTCTTTCTCTACTGTGCATTGCTGAGCACCCTTACTTTCATATTCCACAGTCTACCGAATTTACCTCTTGCGATGTCTTTAAAGGCTGAGTTTGCGGTAATATGGCCACTCTAATTCCATCCGTGAGCGGATAGCATGCAGCCTTCCCGCAACAGAAAAGTGTGTACCTTCACTGGAGTACTGGTATTTGTAGTAAGCATATATAGAATAATCAAATGCATAAATAAGGTGGCTCCCACCATTTCAAAATGCCTGACACCTGTCAATGATTTGACCTGTCTAGCGGCAATGGTAACTACATGACAAAAAGACTTGTTATCGATAGTGATAAGATAGTATCAACAAAATTCTGTGGGCAGCGATAGTGCTATCGGGGGGAAGAAGTACCATAGCTGACTTTAGAGCACTCCTGTGCTGTGATTTCGTCCAAGCCGCAGGTAGCAAAGGCCCTATTTTTAGGGTTTTCAAAGACTTTCCTGGATATATTCTTCACTTCTGAGCTGTTTAGTATTCTCAGAAACTTAACTGAGAGCTATGACCGGCGAAGATTGTCATAAATTATGCCTCCGAAGGGGGGATAAGACTGTGCTCGAGCGTTACATCCTTCCTTAGTGTCTCTGTGCGTGGGAACATGGTGCATGCATTACTCGCGGTGGCGCGACGATCGCGAAGTCGCACTTAGTATGGGGTCACCGCAATTGGCATCTACTGAAACACATCCCATGCATTTCCTCGAAGCACACACCGAAATTAACAAGTGTAGTTCTGTACAAGGGTTACCTTTTTTGACCTTACATTTTTTTATTCCAGAATCTCTCTGGACTGATGAAATGTCTTGGTCTTGTCTTTGGTATAGCTATATACATATGTTGGTGCGTTTATGTTGGATATTCATTTTGGTATAGCTATCTTCATCAGAAGACTGCAATTGCCTGCTTCTCTCGTAGGAGTCCCGATTTGCTTATGTTTTTCAATCAATTTTTTTAATTAATCTTTCTCATAATTTCTTCCACTTGTTCAAATTTCTCTGCTATTCCGTTTAAGAGTGGAAGCGTAGCGAGCCCAATGACTCCAGCGCCTTCTACGGTTTCATGAATTATTTTGAATTGGTATTTCTTTAGTAAGATTTGGTATCTTGTTTTCGGAAATGATGATCTCGCAATGCTCCTCTTATTAATAAATATTTATTTACATCATAGAGATCCATCTGACCAAAGCAATTACACAAATGAAACGAATAAAGTGAGGCAAAAAATGATTACAATGCGCGAAATGGTCGGTTTAGTAAAGTACTGCGGCTAGTAGTCAGTTCAAGTGCACAAACCATATTCGCCGAAAATGATCGTTCCCTGATCGTTGGGAATGTCATTGGGGCTTTATGCAACACCGTTCTGCGTTTGAAGAGGCGGGGCGTCTTCATGATCTGGCTCACGTAGAAGAAACCTTCGCTCAGGGCTAAGACCTGCGAATTTTGCTAGGTACCTGAGAAGAAGTCAAGACTGACGGAACCTCAACATTTGATATTTCTAATTACGGTGGTTTGTGAGGGGTCACCGACGCTTCATTCGGACCAGTAGAACCGTCAGGAAAATGACGAAGTATATAACAGATATATAAAGGGATATACTATAACAATAGAAGGTACCATCAACCTATACTGACTGTTTAATGCAGACCATCGCCTTTGTGTGACGCAACAGTAACTGTTTTCGCTCGTTTCACTGAAAGCTGAAAAAGATTGGTCAGAATGGCTTGAAGCTTCGCTCCCTCTCGGAAAAAAGTGCCTCCTCAATCCTTATAGATCGCGGGCGAAAGTGGGTGTCGAATGCATTTTCTCACTCTCCACGGCTTACGCAGTAATACCACTCACCATTGCGTCGCTATTCTCCGACTTGCCAAGTAGCACCCGACGAAAACCCTTCTGAGTGGTCAAGAATATTATGATGTTTACAACGCCCTGAAATAATTGTTTATTTACTCAGAACATTACCTAGGCGACACTCCATCTTCATATGCAATATCCCTACTATATGTAAAACGCTTCGTCTGTCTGTCCCTTTGTCCGTCCCATCGTCTCTCCCTCCGTCTGTCACGAAATTAGATATTATAAGAAAAAACGACCGGTGGAGATGGGGACAAGTGTGGTATGGGTACAGCATGGGACAAGAAGTAAGGAGCACACATGGACCAAATTGAGCTCCGCCCCCGATGGGCGAGGCGAGGCGTGCCCTGAAATGTTCCGTTTCCAGACCGGAAATTTGCAAAGACACCGGGAGGGGTAAATTTGGCAATTTGGGATTACGAAAGTAGATGCTTTGCAATATAATAGTAGAAAAAGAACGACATGAAGCTGCGAAAAAACCGAAGAGTAGGAACCCGAAAATCTGCCTTCTCTCTCTCGTCCTCTGCGTCACTAGACGGAGTGGACTGAAGACAGGCCAGAGTCTGAACCAACCGGCCGCGATCGTAGTCCCGTCCCTCGACGGCGACTCGCCCGGGCGCATGACCGCATGACGGCATGCCGAGCTGCGGGGTCGCCATAAGACCACAAGCCGCATTTCCTAACGCGATTTTCACCACATGTGACCTCTTCTAAAGTGAAGATTCGTTCAAGAGAACATGTACTCCCAGATCTCAGTTTTCCCTTACCCCTACTGGTGCCTTTGATTTCGAATGTGCCCAAGCGTAGGGAGAAGATGATTTTAGGTCAGCGATGAGTTTCTGAAGATCATGAAAGAATCCTGGGCACAATGGAGAAGCATGTAGTGGTGTGCGGAGCTTGGTTGTTACATGAAAAGCCACCTGTTTAGATAGGGACAGGTTTGGAATGGGTAGGGCATGGAACAAGAAGTAAAGAACACACATGGACCGAGTTAAGCTCTTCCCACGGTGGGCGGAGCGTGCGCTGAAGTACTCTGTCCTCAGGAAAAAGAGTAATTTCGATCGACCCACTGACGCGCATGGTGTTTCGCGCACAGTAGTGTGCGTCAACCAACTGGTCCATGGAAAGTTTGAACCTTTCCCCGGTGAAACTATTGTCATACGACACTGTTGTAATTCTTATAGAAGAAAGACAACATCACCTCGAAGGGTGTTTCGGTCACGCCTCCTCACGTGATGGGCGGCGTAACCACTGCCCCACCAGTAACGATAAATGTAGTGCTTGCCTCTACGTTTTCTAGCTTATGAGTGCATCTGATAGTTGATTGTTTCTTTGGTACCTTATTCAAATTCATTATGAAGAATAGATTACTGCTGTAGTTTGGATTAAATAGCGTGATAATGTCAGGTATAGTGAAAAGGATAATCGTGTTTGATGTAATAAGCGCTATAGTGAATGTCATTCGCAGTAACTTCGACTGATTTCGTGCACTTTGAACGGTCATTTCGTAGTGTGCACGTATATTCTGAAATATGTGGATTATTTTTTTTCTTTTTTCATATTTTTACAATCTTGACTATTTACCTTATACATCCTTACAAATATTGGTATGTAAATTAATACGCAGGATAGTGTACATACTACACGAATAATCCTGAGCATTAAGAAGTTACCGGCTGTTATAGCGTTGGACAGACTGCACGTGATTGGTTCCTTGAAAGCTATATTATACTCTCACTCAGTTTTCGTTCCCGAGTGAATCGCTCAGTGAAGGCACACACGAGAGCAGAATAACATTTGCGGTTTGTGCAGAATTTCAAAACGAGTTCAAAATGCGCTTAAGTCGGAGGTCATAGCTCGTACGATCGTATTAGATTGTTCCAAAAGTCTTGTAGTATTTTGCCAAAAAAAAATCAGTAACTCTTGTTCACTTCGAGGCAAGTCCAGGCGGTTCAGGAATATGGTAGAACGTTTCCTAAGCTTTCTAGGAAAATATATATTGACCCACCAGATCCCGTGAAGAGAGCTACAATGCCCGTTGTCGATACGCACCCAACTCGCGGTGTCATCTATTATGAGCGGTCTTGCGGCACCAAAACGACGGAAGCTTGCCACTCCATCAGCGCTCATTAGGCAAGGGATGTGTGAGCTACGTGACCGTGCGCCGCTGGTTCATTAGCTTCAGCAACGGCGAGATGGACATGAAGGACAAACCACGCTTGGGACTGTGCTGGTTCTAGGACGCGGAAGGAATGCTTTTCCGCGAGGTGCTGGTACAAGGCGAGACCGTCACCGCTGCCGTATGCACCCACCAGCTCCAGCAGCTCGCCGTCGCTGTTCGAGAAAAGTGCCGGAAAATGTCCGCGGTCACCCTTCTTCATGACGACGCCCGCTCTCATTTCGCTCCCATTTCGCGGAAAGTTCCCGGCCAAGTTATAGGAACTCGGCTGGGATGTGCTGCCCCACCCGCCATACTCTCCAGACATTGCCCCTTCTGACTATCACCTTAACCATCCTCTCGAATCCTTCCTGGCCAAGAGAAAATTCGTTGATTATGACTTGCTTGCGAAGGCGATCGCTGACTTCTTCGACTCTCAGAACCGAGAGTTGTGGGAGAAGGGAATCAACAATTTTCCTATAAAGTGGCAGAGGGTTGCCGATAACAATGGTCAATACGTTGTTGCCTAATTGTTATTTGTTGGACGAAAAAAAAATAAAAAGTGGTGATCGAAAAAAATACTACAAGACTTTTGGAACAACCCAATATAATAACGTGTGTCGTCGCACACACTCTTACTTAAGCGTGCTATTTTCCCTCCGCAACGCTTGTCTGTCATCACGCACGGGCTGGACGCCGCGAAGGGAAAATAGCACGCTTAAGTGGGAGTGTCCACGACGACACGTGCGATCTCACCACCGTGCGAATCGCAGTTTCGCTAGGTATAATTCCAGCCTTAACCCCGATGAACACGCCCACGCTCCGTTATCGGCGAAGACTTTGTTTTAGACTGGAAAACGCTTAAGCCAACGCTTGAGCCATCAGACCCGCCTCCTACAGCCTATCAGCAGCAACAGTATTCAACGCTCTGATAAATCAAGCGAATGGACAACTCACCGTCTTAAGTTCTCTGTATGGATAAGTGTCCACAATTGACTTGATAACTGGGATCAATGCTATAACATAGGCCGAAAACATTATTGTCAAGGCGTAGGGAACTCTTCGCTTGAGGTATTTCAAAGGAAACATCACACAGTAAAATCTATCAAGTGACGTGATAAGGGCAAATAGTCCTGAAATGTCGACTATACTCTAAAAAGTGGAAAGGATGGAAAGGACGAGCGCCATGAAGAAGCTGTACCACAGCATTCTCTGTGGACGGGTTTCATAGTATATTCACTTGAAGGAATCGTCCACGGAAAAATGAGTTTTTTTGTTACCCACATGGTTATGTTGCTTTGCTTAATGAGGGCCGCGGGCAAAATCTCACGAGAAAAAGTGAGATTTGGCCAAGATACAGCTCCTTAGATTCTTGGCCGGATGGGCGGGGTTTCCAAGTAGAATCCCCTTGGCTTCTAAGTAGAATCCCCTTGGCTTCCAAGTAGAAGCCCCTTGGCTTCCAAGTAGAAGCCCCTTCCCGTCGTTCTCCGCGGTCGGGAACGGAGAGTGGGACTGTTCATGTAGCTTTCTGTTCCTATAATGCGTCTCCGACCGCGGCGGACGGCGGGGTGGGCACCAGCTCGAAGGATCCGCCCACCTGGTCGAGACTTTGTGGTGCTGTATATCAGCCGGGTTCACATTTTTCGCGTGGAACTTTGCATGCGGCCCACATTAGGCAAGTACAAAATAAATATACGAGTAACAGAAAAACCTATTTCTCCGTGGACGACGCTTCAAAGGCATGGTAAGGTGGTTTGGGCCAAATATGAAATGCTTTTGCGTTATAAAAACGAAGTTCTTAGCAAAATAAAAAAAGAAAACGGAATGAAAAGGTCAAAACTGAGACTGCCTTCACACCGTTTATTGTGGAAGTCAGTAGGCTACGCTCCCTCTGAAACTCAAAGGTGCTCCTTTCATCGGCAATACCGCACATATGGTCGCCTTGGACTACATTAATACTCTGCTGTGCCGTCGGCAGGGTTAGCGGCGTGCCTATGCGTCTCCCCTATGCGACCCAGCCTCGTTGCCTGCGTCGTCTCTGCATATCCCCCCTGCCACCCTCTGAATATCTATTAAACTTCGGCGAGCTCGTTGGCCTTGGCGTTTTCTTACGCGAGCATGTAAGCGTGCAGGCGTGCTGGATTTCTCTGTATGGACCATACTGAATCAGCGGAGATTTTGATGATGACTGGATTTCGCGCCTTCTCACTTTTATTCCTTCAAAAGGTTGCTCACTATGTCAAGGTGATAATGGATTTTAAAGGCTTATTACATACGTATCAACCTGGATCATTATGGTAGAAGAATGTTAGTGTGTCTCTTTTGCAACTCTGCACACCACAGAGTGTGGCGGAAGTGCTTACCGAACTTCCACCAATGATGGTATCGAGAATGCCCCCGGACGGCTCATTGGGTTGGAATGTGATGGTAGTATTTTTCAGAAGTTTTTTCCGCGAGGTTTGACCCTGTGCTCTCTTTCTACTGAACGTGCAATACACCTCTTTTTGTCTGGGAAAACTATGTTGCACACTACCTCACTCGCACTCTCGCCATCTATAAACGTAACAAAGTTAGATGTTAATATAAATTTAATATATAACGAAACAGCTATACATACACAACATAATCAAAATAGTTACCTGCGGTAGGTGTGATGATGATGAAGAGTAATGCCGGCGTTCCTATACACTGCCATTTCGTTACAGCAGGAAAATCTGAATCTTCACTGGAACTCATTTTAATGCCGTTGTAATGTACTGGGCCTGATAATTTTTCAACAAATGTGATTGTCAAGAAATTTACCTTACAACAGGGATCACAAAGGCACGCGCGCGGTGATTCAGATCACGTGGCATGGTCAATCTATTAGACTATCCTGACGCCCACCCCCTCTACTCCCCTTTACAACTCCAGTAACACCCTCGCTGAAGGGGCCACATTCCTTATGAATTGTGAGCGTCAGAAGTTTCTCACACAAGCTCAATATATAGACCGATTGAGAAAGAAAACGGTCGGTGGTGGTGTAGTGGCAGGTGGCGCGTATTCCCACTCTCATGGAGCTAGGATCATACACAACATCGCCACGCTTTCTTCAATTTGTGAGATAGTCGGGGAGAGGTAGCAGAAAATTACAGGAATTAATGTGGGTATAAGTATAGTGCACCGAATTTTCAGTTTAAATGAATTAACCTAGCGAGATTTACTGAAATAAGTATACCACCGGATAATTTTTGCAAATTTTCTGAGACAGGGAGTGTAGTGACAGGTGAGCGCACTCTCACTCTCATGGAGCGGGTTAATCCGCATCAACGCCCACCCAGCCAAACGAAGCCTTCCATCCCTCCGGCGTAAGTGAGTTGGTAACAGACTCGTCCGAGATAAAAGCACTGACTTGTACGTACAGCGACTGGTCCCTGCCAGTCATTTTACAGGCCAAATCGCATTCACCTGCCACCGCTATTCTGGATGGGACTGGAATGCTCGGCGCATCCTACAGAAGGGTTTGATTAACGCCAAATCTTTATCCTTTTTTATCTTTTGGGACAGGCAGGAATTAGTTAATACATTGTCATAGGGCCCAAAGGAAAGGGATTAAGACAACATGAAAGCGAATGAGTCACTGGCATGAACTATAGGTCGGAAATAATTTTTATGACTAACCATCCGAGAAAATCGAGAAACTGATAGTTTGCAAGTAAACTTATGGTGAAGAATGTATACAAGCCTACCAAAATCACCTTACCTTTGTACTTGAATAGAAAAGGTATGCGATAAAATCCAGAAGACATATACGTAATGCCAAATAATGTATCGAAAATTAAACAGCCTGAAGGTGAATCGAGCAATACACGACCAGCTAAGTACATATGTATGCATAGAAGGAAAACTCATGTCACTTTTAACACATAACGTACCGAGGCTACTTTTGCCGTTCCCGCCTGTATAGCCAGACGTTTTTATTTAATATTCGAATCGTGCAACACCGTGTGTTGCACTTGGCCAGCCAGGACCGTCTTTTTTTAGTGTCACATGAAACCGTCGATTTGTGAAGGCTAAAGCTGTCAGGATACGTTTCCGGACATGTAGAACAACATGTCTGTCCATCATTGTACCAGGAAAAATTGGTTTGCGTTCTAATGTCACTCCTAAGCGAACTGAACTTTCGTACAACTAGACAGTTAGGTCCGCAGTCAGAAGAGAACTAATCTCAGTCGAATTCTCATTTGTACAGGTAAGTTATTGTCCTGCTATTTGCTTTGTTATTGCTTGCTATGGTGTTCAAAAAGCGTGGTGACAAAATCCTAGCTACTTTTCGGAAGGGAAAGGTCCAGAAAGATATGTCTTTCTCCATTTTCGAAATTATGAAGTGACAGCTTTAGACCACGATACGATTTTAAAATACGAAAAATATTGTGGCTTGATACCGGTGCAACACCATGTGTTGCACTTGGCCACTCATGATCTACTTCGGGTGCAACATCATGTGTTGCACGCGGTACGTTATGGGTTAAAACACGAAATCAAGGAAAAACAATAAATAAAATGCGAACAATAGCGCTGTAATAAAATGCACTAACCAACTATGAGTAGACTGTCTCGTTGCACTCTAAGATTACTGTCCCTCAAATAACGAAATACGGCAAACGAATTGAAAACGAATAATACTGATCCTTCTACTGCATAGAGATAAGTTGAAACCTGAAATGAGGAGCATATGATCAACACATAGTAATGCGATACAGTAGTTAACGTAGCCGTTCGGTGGTATCCTTTATTTCTCTTTATTTCCCAACTAACTGACGTAATATTAGGTGTATGCAGAATAAATGGCCGTTTCATGATAAGCTTTTTTTCGGCGCTGTTTCACAGCTCGACTCAACCTGAATATACCATTTTGTGAGTCAAGCTCAACACTTTTCGATTAACACTTCCTTTGAAAGCAGCTTTTGGTAACAGGTTTTTTTACAGGCTTTAAAATTTAAAATGGAAAGGTACGGTTTTCGCATGATCATGCTTCATGAGTTTAAACTGGGACACTGCGAGGCCGAAGCCACTTCGAACCTCAGCCGTGTGTGGGGTCAAGAGTCCCCTGCCGAAAGAACCGTGCGCCGCTGGTTCGCGAGGTTCGCTTCTGGAGACTTTAGTCTTCAAGATGAGCCGCATCAAGGGTGCTCACTGTTTGGTGGCGATGTAAGGGCGTAATCCACTCCAGCCTACTGCAACCTGATCAGACCATCACAGCAGAGTCTTATTGCCGTGATTTAGTTCTGATGTGGTATTGATTGCAAAAACTGTGGTCGGCGATGACAAACAGAGGGGATCCTATCCTGTTGCAGGACAACGCAAAACTCCACACTTCGCAAGTTACCCGGCAAAAACTGTTGCAGTAAGGCATCGAGATTCTCCCTCACCCTTTATTCCCCAGACCTATCCCCAACGGATTACCACTTTTTCCGGGTTCTCGATGCAAACCTGCGTAACAAAGAGTTTGCCGATACGATGTAGCTTGAAAATGCCATTATTAACATTATTATTTCTCGCAATCCAGAATTTATTATGAAGGCATATTTTCTTTACCAGATCGTTGGCAAAGTTCTGTAGATTCGAGCGGTTTTTAATTCGACAAATAAAGTTGTGTCTGAGCGAAGTTATGGCGTTATCAAAAAAGTGGTTTTTGGCCATTTATTCTGCATACACCTAATATTACATCGCCACTCTCATATACGGGCCAACCATCAGAAATGAATCTCGGGAAATACCAATCGAACATATGCAGTAATGTGAGGACCGTGATCTGCAATGCAAAATGGATGAACGTCGTGGTATAACACCACAGTAGTAGCAGTTGGATTGAAGTGTTAATGCGCGATTGGATCTGGGCTCCGCCGCAGTATGTTTTAGTTTTTCCTACTTATAGGCATATTCCGCGCACAGAAGCTACGATTATATTATCATTGGTCGGAGAGCGTGTTGTCCCGCCTCTCTGCAGGCGGTGAGGTGTAGTGAACCCGCCCTCAATGCTGGAACACCAATGGCGATATCATTACGTACGATCCCTCCTCCAGCATAGGAATGTGCTCTAGAACAACGCTGCTTTATCAGCTGGAATGAAAGATATATATTTCACCGCATAAAAGATAATAATCTTGGGCTATATCGACCCAGAGCAGCTCTGAGCCCGTATGCTTACCACAAAGGAACATGTACACGATCATGTTTTACCTCATCCTTCCTCCGGAAAACAAGCCATCCTCGTAATAGTTATATCCTAAGATTGAGCTGCTCTATATGCATTTCGCCATCCACATCTCGGCTATTTCAATGTCTGAACTGCCCTGCAGGGGAAAACGTGCCAAAGACCACACAGCATCGTGAGCCCAAAGTCTTGTGGATATCTTGGAGCTGCGTATCGAGCGAGAGGCAGGACCTCAAAAATGATCCCACAGAGCTGATGCTCTGGCCAATGTCGTTCTCATCCTGAATCACTATCGGCAGAAGGGCATCGGGAAGTGAGTGGGTCCCGCCCTTTGCGTGTCAGGGGCACGGCAAAATCATTCCTCGACAATGCAACACCAGTGACAGATCGGGAGAAATCTTGCTCACTGGACGTGGAATGTATTTCCTCACCGAACGTAGATACACCCATGATCAAGTACTTTACCTGATCGTAACTTTCGATGGATATGTTTGTAAACATCAGTGGACAAGCAGCTCCCAAGTGTGCAGAGGAGCCTAAAATAGAGCTAAATTAGTCCAGTTAGAGGGTAAGCAACGATTGCTGGACACCGTAGAACGAGCAGAGGTCGATTTCAAGTAAGTTTAATTCGAGATACCAATATGGAACTGTGAAGAAACGAAATCAATATGGGACGTTAATATGAGAGGGATGGCACCACATGAAGGGTCAAGCGTGAAAAGGGGTCGTATGTAGTTTGGATCGCTCGGAAAGAAACAGATTTATCGCAGAAGTTTGTCAACGCGAAATTTGACGATTGCATGTCGAACACGAATACAGTGACGTTAGCGCTATAGCGACGATTGGAAGGGAGGTAAATAAAAATTTGAAGGCTAGAAAACATCATACATGACCAAAATGGACAAAACTCGTTACCAAAAATACCACAACCACACATCTACCGAATACGCCTCGTACACCCAAAATTCAAAGCAAATGAGGAATGAAAGGAAGAACTGAAAGCACGCTTCACAGCCCTTTAAATATAATTATATGTATTCGGAGAGAAAATTTGTCTCCATTCAATTCTAATTGTTATTATTTTGCAATTGTCTTTTTGATTGGATTCTATGCACTTGGCGTGGGAATTGTCGATGTCCTAGAAGGTTACAGAAGCTGCGGACCAGTGAACGTAATAAGTGGCGTGAATATGAGGCAGTATCTTTTCCAAATTTAGGTAATTTAATTTTGATAAAGTTTAAAGTTTAAAAAATCAATTTCCTGTCTAGGGCTTGTTTATAGCCATCCCCGGGACTATGGCAGAGTCTTTATTATAGGATTTAACCACACAGCTTTATAACTTGCATTACCCGTATGTGATTCATGACATAGTTAGCCAATGTTCATAGACCCCTCTCGTAGATGTTGAACTGCTCAAACGTGGTACAAAATCTGGGAGTGCGTCATGACACTTGAATTGGGCCAATTCAAGCAAGTTGTGGCTACGCCTCGCACACCCAAAAATCTGCGGCATTCTTCTAATCAATTGTAGGCTTTATTTTAGCGAAGGTATAGGCCTTATGATAACTGTCCGAACTTTCGTGTGTGAGAGTGTGTACTCCAAAATCTTATATTCTTTGACTTGTTGTCGTCAACAGCGGTAGTCAAAAAGGCTTGAAAACTGGTAACCGATTATAAAAAGCAACAAAAAGCATGTTCTCTCTACTTGATGTTGCAAGTGTAGTGAAGAACTAGCCAGGAAATGACCAGCCCCAGCTACTACTAGTACTGTTTGTACTAGATAGTTACGTCAAATGATGAAGCGAGCTCGGAGAGTGCCCAAGTGCCAAAACATTATTATTCTATTCAGTACCTAGAAATGAGGGCGAAAGGTAGTGCTGTCGCAGATTCGATTAACCTTTCTAGCTCGATTATCCATTTTCTGGTTGAGCGTATATCCCTTTGTTTTGTCCTACGCCTAACCAGAAAATGGCGTAAACTTCCCATGGAACTTTGAAACGAGATCTATGGTCGATAGTGTCTCGAATGCTGATCACTGGCATGAGAACCAAAATTTCCGAAAGCGTTCCGAAGCCCGTCAAAAGGGGTCAAAATTTCTTTGCGATGAATCATTGACCGGGTACTTTGCTTTGTGTGACCCATAAAGTCTGATCGAGGGGCAAACCCACTGTTCACCAGCTCTCGAGCAAGAGCGCCACCACTGAGCCACGGCCGTCACTGCCAACACGATTAGGCTGTTAATGCGCTACTTCATGCAAAGTATATTGAGTCACAACAAGCAAACGTCGACCCTTCTCTCCCTGCTTCAGAGCGACATTTTGAAACTTCTGTTTTTATAATTAAAATCAGCACTTGAGAACCTGTTGCTCCACCTAGATCTCATTTCAAAGTTCAATAGAAAATTGAAACCCTTCCCTAGTGGGACCGTTTTCATACTTTGCGCCGGCATAACGTGGCTACGTTTGTAGGCAGGGAGGAGAGTGGCACGGAAACGTGCAAAGACACGGAGTGGAAGAGGTGGAGACGCAGAGACATGCAGCCACGTCCTGCCGCCTGCACCGCAGAGTGTGAACGCGCCTAAGACATCACACCGCCAACCTTGCAACTATGTACACCTAAGTGACCACATATTCTGAGAATGCGGCACTACAGATGAGTTGTTTTTTTTCCGTTTTTATAGGGTTGACAGAAGTTCAAAGCTGTTAGCAAAGTTGTTATCCAGAATGCATAAAAACAAACCTCAAATAGGTCTTCGCCTATGCGGTACGGTTGTAGTCGATGAACGATAATTTCCTACATTCGAAGCATACATTTACCTACGATTAGACCATTCGAGGACAAATATGTGTTGAATTGCGCCCAAGAGGTAGCGCACGAAGAGCCTCACTGGAGTTGCAGACGCGACACCTGCCGCGTTCCCACAATGGGGGGGGTGACAATTCAAAGGCGAGGATAGTAAGTATGACGCCACACCGCTTTGCTGTGTTGTGTTGTATCGTCAAGAGGGAAATATGCGCACATAATGTCAAATTCAACCGAGACGTCTCACTAACTTTCATTTACCGCGCGGATCAACTGCACCTCAAAAAGGGCCTTTGTTCCAGTCACTCTCCTCCCACTCCAGTGAAAAAAAAATAGACCGTGAGCGGCATGCCGCGATTTCTCAACGACACGAAGATGTCAAAATTTGAATCAGCTAAGGGCAGAGCTGCACTTCGAAAGGATGAGAAACCCAGCAGTTCATGACCAGTGTAATGCAAAGAGGTCTAGCATTTTCCGAACTACGTATTTATCTCTATCTTCTTTATAGAAAGACCACTTCTAATTTCCAATGATATCCATGGCTGCTAAAATCAGGAACTGCGCTTGAAGGACCGGAAGTGGTCGGGAAAAAGAGGAAGATGAGAGGACATGATCGTTTTGAAATGAACATTCGCGGTTAAAAGCTATAATCGGTAGGGAAACTCGGCTTCAAAAGCGTGACATAGTGGTCTGTATTCGCATCTCCCGCGCATCTCTTCGAACTTCAACGTCACCTTTCCGAGTTGCTCGCTGTAGAAGACGTCATTTGTTATTCCGTGGGGTGCATTTCAATCCAATCATTCATGTGATGGGAAATAAGTGAAACAACAAGTAACAGCAGTCAAGTGGAACAATGAATGGGTGAATGAATGAAGCGAAAGAGTGAGAAAAAGTGGTCGAGGCAAAAAATTCATTGAATTCTCATACGACGTCAGCAAGGTGTCGTGTGTGCAATGTCTGCAACCTAACGAACAGCAATCGTCACGGTAGGTCTCTGACAGTAGGTGCCACCTTACGGTATCTTCAGAGGTTGAATGTTAAATGTTGCATCGAATTATAAATGCTAATAGCCTATCATGAAAGAAAAAAATAAAAAAAACATTCGAAAATACACTTGAAGTATTCAAAATGGCAGGACCGGAAGAACGACTTACTGATCATTGGCTCAAGATGGTTTTTTTTTATGGTTTGTACGGAAGACTTAATTATTTAACTAATTGTGGGACATTTGACATTTGCTAGAAAAGGCCCATCGGCGGTACTTAGGTGTTCGTCGAATGGCATCATTGGTATAAGAACTTCTACATAAACGTAACTAGGGATAGTACCACTATGACCTCATTGGGGATAACAAGCATAAATATCTAATAAGCAAAGATCGTTTCTGAACAAAGGTTTTTTTTTTGCCGTCATGGAGGGCTCCTCAAGAGCGCCTTCACTAAATCGAGTAAACTGTTGAGGAAATCCCATGGGACTTTACTTGATCATATCCATTACAGACTATATGAACATATTCATTCGGTATCTGCATATTTTAAGGAGAAGGATAAACAAGAAAAACATTGGGTTCGTCACTGCACACAAAGGGAGGCCAGGAATTCTGCTTCCACTCAGAATCGAAGTGGTATTTTAATGCACTTCTGCCTGCACAGCGAATTTGGGGGTCGAGCAGATGTACGACTCAGCCCTTTCACTTCTTAGACTGGTTTGATACCATTTTTCCAAAAAGGGCTGAAGGCTTGATTGCTATGAGGAAGCCACGGTTCGGATGGGAGTGGCGCCACTTGTCCCAGCACCACTTTTTCATTTAGGCACGGTAGTAGGGCAGTTTTGCCCCTCATGTTTCCTCTCGCTTATTTGCTAACGTTTTCCGAGTGATTTTCCAAAATGTCGCTGAGAGGTGAAAGGATTATAAGAGCCGGGAGAGGAGAACTGCACAGGATGCGAACCTAACAGTGCGCTGATGACCAAAGTATAATTGCTTGTGACCACTGCAATAATTCCGCCCATTATTTTTCTTGCTTCTGAAATTCCTTATAAATCTGTTCAGCTGCCAAGAAAATGCGATCTCGCTATGATCGAAGAGAGGAAAGCTTTTCAGTTAGCCACTTCACAAAAGTTAACAACAAGACTTTCTCTAACCAAAATTTGAGAAGCTAGTACCAAAGAGCAGTCAATCTCTGAGCAATGCAGGAATTACTTGGTACTTTACAGTAGGCAGAATACGGCCAAATGATCAAGAGTATGAGCGCAATAAATAAATCTCAGTCATCTGACGTTGGCAATCTTTTGAAAGTTATTCACATACGACGTCAACCATTAAGTCGCTTGATTACATTGCCGCCGATGAAGCTGAATGAAATCTGAATAGATAATGATTTGTGATAAAACCCGATGATCCAGAAATCAAATGACACTTCCTTATCGCAGAGAACAAACGTAATCCTTGATTTCTTCCGTGTTTTTTCATTATAAAGGACAGCACAGACACTTCCTGTTAGTTTCACGAGATTTCAAGTCAGCGCTCATTAACTCTATGGGAAAGGAATTACGTGGTCACTAGAAACTATTACCTTCTGTGCGCTTTAGGGATTAAAATGGATTGGCGCTCCATGGGGTGCTGAGTGGATAATCGAAGTCATGAGTTCATTGACAGAAAGTGGGAATTTCGAAAGCGATATAATCTAACCACCCATCAAAATTCAGAAAGTAATGGTATTGAAGACACACCACGCGATAATCAGATCAGTGGCTTGCTTTCCTGGGACAAACAGGTCTTTGGATGACTGCTAAGGCTGTACTTTGCTGAGGCTGCACTGTGCACCCTTGTTGTGTAGTTCTTGCTTTAACACAACCAAGCCACGCCCACCCGACCAAATCACACCTTGCCTTGAACAAATAAATATGCGACGTGACGCGTACGTGGAAGAGGAAACTTGGAAAAGAGAAGATGCTTCAGTGAGACAGTCATTCCGGTGTTGAAGGCAGCTACACATTGGAAATTCGTTCGTTAAGAACAGGTGCGATTTGGTTGAGCGATTGTGTTTAAGCAGGCACAACATCGTGAGGGTGTACCGTGCAGCCGCAACAAAGATGCAGTCTGAGCAGTTATCCAAGGACCTACTCGCCCCAAGAAAGAAAGTCATTGATCCGATAAGCGCGTGGTGTGCCATTTAACGACTTCTTTTGAGTAATGTGGAAGGAGATTAGTTGAAAAAGACCAACAGCAGTTAAAAGTAGCAAGCTTCAATCCATTCATCCGCATAGCTAAAACTGTCAAAACAACAGTCTTGCAGCTCGCATAAAAATTCCTTCCTACCAGATTATGTAGAGCACTACGTAGTCAAAAGGCATGATGCCCTCCTAAAATCACCCGCTCATGTCGTTCTAGCACAGGATAGCTGTAGGAGTGCGAAAATAGGTTGGTGGTTGTGACGCTTTGACGGTGGTACAGCTTCGCGACAGTACCATGGAGTTTGGAAAAGGTGGGAAAGGGCAGCAAAATAACATAGAAAATCATTTAGTTGGATTAGCTTCATCACCTCCTCTGAGGTAGTAGGTTTGTTTTCAGAGAACATGTATTCATAGCTGTCATTTTATTCTTACACCTCCCGGCGCCTATAACAATGTGAAGGTCACTGACTTTGATATTTTCGATTTTTGATAGCTGCTGATTATCGCCGCGGCTCGCGATGCGAAAGATACTACAAGGATGCCGAGTTATGGCCAAAAGTTTCGGTGTCGGGCGGGACTCGAACCCGCACTTCATCCGTTAACTACCGACTTTCAGCTTCACGGTTCGATGCCGACACTGGCCAACCTGCTCAACACGTTATACATGTGAGTGCTGATAAGCTATTCTAAATATACCATTCAGAAGCTGAGTTAAGGTGAAGGAGGTGTCGGCAGTGTAATGGATTAGTACATACAGTAGCGCTCAAAAGTCTTCGGCGAAATGGTCTTTCACTTGGGGTTTTTTACTTGTAACTTTTTTGCAACTGCACTGATCTGAGAGAAATTTTAGTATGTTGTACTTGGATACACTGCATACTTAACATACTAATTTGGCGCGCAACGGTGTAGGTTACGTGGTTATATGAAATTTTTTAATTTTGGCATGCCATCGCTATGCCGTCCCGCTGTGCCGCTGTCATCAAAAGTCGTGGTCTTTCTACAAAATATTAATGTTCTCTGAGGCTTGCTCTTTTTGTTTTTGTAAAGAAAGCCGTTCCCCTTGACCAAGCCTTTTACTTTTTTTGGGGTGGTCTTGTAGTAAATTCTTGTAAAAAACCATGAAAAGTGTCAAGCGGCACTCAAGTAGAAGGAAATGTTGGCAATAGGTTCAGGCATCACATATTAAAATTTTGTTAAATTTGATCAAGTAGAAAAAAAGTTATGACAAAAGAGTTTTGGCCGAAGACTTTTGAGCGCTACTGTATGCCCGGAGAGCATTAAGTGCTGGTTCGAGTCCCGGCCGACATCGAAGCATTTCCCCATAATCGAACAGGTATCTTCTTGTTTATGGATACGAGAAAGATCAAGTTCGTGCCAAGAATCCGACAATGATTCGAGCACTCGAAGATGCATTTGTAGCGCAATTAGCTCCATACAGCCGCCATTGAGTAACCGTCATTTGAAGTGTTATTCAAAGAACCGAATACTGCAGAAATACCTTCAATTACGATGCGACTGTATAGATACGTATGGCTGGAGTCATTAGTTCAAAAAAAGTGGGACTACAAGGCGGCGAGTGAAATAAGAAGAAAGTACTAGCAACTTAAGGAGTGGTGATTGACAGGCCAAGCCGCAATGCACATGAGCAAGACCTCGCAGCTGCTCAAAGGAATCGTTAGTGGCAATGAGGAAAACCATAACTGAGGAGACATGTTCTTTGTAAGTATATTGGCCAGTTCCAAAGAGATGATCTTGAAAGGAGCTCGCGTTGAAGGGATAGCTTTAAAGACAGCATTAGGGGTAACGTGGTCATGGAGAAATCCCTAGAAGAAGTCACTCACATAGTAGTCCTGGACCTAAGAAGGCTACCTGTGACCAAATCCCGGTGAAAAAGCGCCCCTTCCGAGCTGTAGAAATGCCGCAAAACGCCGCAATCGCCTATCTGTCCCGCCTTTTTGATTTGTCGATCCCGCCTCCCGATGACGTAATTCCCGATTGACTGGGGTGGGAGCGGCCAAAAAGATGCGGCAGGATCAAAGGTTTTGCGGCGCGCTTTCGCAGTTTTGGCTTGGAGTTCACTCCAAAAAGTAGATGCTGTCATATTTCCAAGCATTCCCATGTGTTCACTTGGCAACATGCCAATGGAAAACTAGATCAGACTATCCGCCTACTGTCGGACAGGTCGTCCGCGTTGAGAATCAACAGTGGAAAGGAGGTCCTATTTCTCGGGTTTTTGGCCATTTCCATCCGTTTTTCTCCACTGTCCTGTTACTAGGCATCTCGACTTTTATATGCACTTCTTCTTTTACTTTTTGTCCGACTTACCCCTAATGCTGCAATCTCATCGCGGCCTCTCCTAGGTGTTTGGCGCGAGGGGTGAAACAGCGGAGCAGCTGTGGCAGGTAAGCAACGTCATCAAGCAACTCCGGTTTGACTGGCATCGCTGCTTGCAGCGTGTGCTTCGGGACACCCGGATCGGGTCATCGCTCAATGCAAATTCGATCACCGCGCGCGACTTGCTCGGGTCTTGTCTTTTCCGTTGCCCACTGATCGCGTACTGAAAGGAGCAGTCGCCGCCTCATCAGATGACCTGACCCAGTTCCAGTGTCTTGTCCCACGGTGCAGACGGTGCGTTTGTCGTTAAGGACGTCTCAAGGAAGAGTCTTATTTCCATGATTTTTGACAGCCCTTTTTCCTCTAGTGTTGCACCGGTTGCCATCTCTACTCCCATATTCCGCAAGCGGTCGATGTTTTTTTAGGGTGTCCTAACGTGGTTATAAACTGTATCCTCCAGTAAACTGAAGCTTACTGCGTGCCGTGCCCCCCCCCCCCCCCCGTACATGCCGCAGCTTTTCTTATAGCTCCCGCTCTATTCATATCAAATTCCTTTTATTCTTTTATCCATGATTGTCGCACAACGACAAGGAAGGCATCCATCTTTGAAATCCCTTGAACTGGAGTCCTTCTATGACTACCTATTCTGAATTGTATTACCGAAGCTGCTGAATCGTTTAGCAGAGTAAGCATTGGTTTATTTCGATGGGAAAGTCCATTATTTTTATTATCAAGTTGAAATCGGACTCATTCATCAACAATTTAGGTCACTACGTTTTGCACGAATTCATTTCTTTTTCTTCTTATCCACAATATTATACGGGCAGTGCCAAAAAGAGTAATTTTGTTCGCGGCTCACTCCGCCAAGTATACAAAACAAATGGTAATGAGAGGGATAAAACCATTCGGACAAAATATTTCTGAAATGTTCCTCTCTAAGCAGGAGCAAGCTGTGGCTCACTACTTTCACCGTCATGAAAATATGGAGCCTTCAGCCGGCACAGTCGGACTGTAGGGCACCTACGGCATCAGGGTCCGCCTCAAACAGCAGAGCCAGCTTCCGTTAAGGATCTCTCGTTAGAGGCTTCCTAAGGACTGGTCCTTGTTACGGAGCTCTTGCTGCTTGGAAAACGCTGTGATGATCCGAAGTGTCATTTTTCACCCTTCAAATCCACCTCCGAAGGGGTTTCAGTGGTAATGGCATTCTGGTTTTCGGAAACGAAGGGCGTTGAAAACCCGTGGAAAACGGAGTCTTTAATGATATCACCTAAACAGACTTAGCAATATGTGAACGAAGGTGACGAAATCTCGGATTTTGCCTGGTTGGGGTGACATATGATATTCACCGGATGAAGCTCCGATCCTGCTCGTGCAGAAGGCTGCTACGGAGTTTAGTGATAGTATGAGGAGTGTTGAATTCGGGGACGGAAATACCTCGTCAGCATCCACTGAAGCTCGACTAATGTAGTGAATGAGAAAAAGTGACTTTTTTGGCACACGCTGTATAGCGTGCCTTCGTGTTATGTTTGATTTTGTTTTACGTGCTTCTTTTTCGCATGGTAATGGCGTTCAGATAACAAATCTAGCATAAATTTGTTGTTTGGAACTGGTTTCCTATCACTAATAAAGTGTAGTGTCGTTATGTGGCAGGCTAAGGTCAGACCTACCTCAAATGTTCACACGAAAAAAATTATCAAACGAAAACAATCAGTCATAAAAATGTCGAAGCTCACACGGTAACAAGGACAACATTTTTCCCCGGTAATTAATATCTAGATTTTCTTGGGATATGTAAATGCGGATCCCGATAAATATGATTCTAGAAATGCTAATGCTCACGTATGACATTAATTCGTAAGAGCAATCCCAAAAAACAAATGTTGTTTGTGCCCTATTAAGTTTCTGCACTTCGGAGCATTGGGGAAGCTTAAGAAAAACTGTCGCGATATGTATCTTTCTCGCCAAGCTGTAGATACGAACATCCCTCAGGGGGGGGGAGCAAATGAATCCCCCCTCCCCCTGAGGGATGATCGTATCTACATTTGTACGGAAATTTGAGTTTTCTTCCTGCACCCACAAGTTTAAGAAAGGGAGTAGCTAAGCTGTAGTGTTGACGAGTGTTGAATGTTACTTCAAATGTCCTAAACTATAGGGTGATTCATAAAAAATGCAACACGGTTTTACGGTGTACTTTCTTCGAGTGAACGTAATTTCGCGCGTTTTTTGCACAAACTGAGCTTAAGTCTTCACTTAACACATTCAGCGGTACATATTTTATTATCACTTCTTTGGCTGCGATTCCTAAAAAAGTAACCTTCGAGTAAGTTTCTGCTGAGGTCGATATTGCACCCTGTGGTCTAATTCACGTTGTGATACCTCTGAGGCTTCCAGGTATCTTTTAATATTCCCCTCCTAAAGTAATCGTCCACGGAAAACTGAGTTTATGTGTTACCCATATGTTTATGTTGTATTTGCCCAATGTGGGCCTCATACAAAGTTTCTTGCGAAAAAATGTGAATCCGGCTAAGATACAGCACCACAAAGTACGTCCAAGTGTGCGGGGCCTCCGATTAAAAGCCTCGTCCCGTTGTCCGCCGCCGTTGGGAACGGAGAGTGGGACTGACCGCGTAACTTATTGTTCCTACAATGCGTCTCCGACCACGGCGCACGACGGGTCGAGGCTTTTACTCGGAGGCCCCGCCCACCCGGACATTTTGTGGTGCTGTATCTGAGCCAGATTCACATTTTTTCGCGTGAAATTTTGCATGAGGCCCACATCAGGCAAATACAACATAAATATATGGGTAACACAAAGACTCATTTTTCCGTGGACGATTCCTTTAAGTGGCGAGTGAACCATGAGCTGTTGTAATTACGTACCTGCTTCCAGGTATCTTTCACTGCTTCCCTCTTGAAGGCCGAGTAGATGAGTTATGGGAATTGGTGGCTATATCGCAATGGCATTATGTCAGGCTCTGATATTCTGAGCCGTTGTGAATCTTAAGTGGACCAAAAGAAATAGGTTGTAGTGCACAATCTGTTCACGAATTATGGTTCACTCTGTACACCATGTTAGGGAAAAACGCTTTTTTGGCAATCAGGGATGGTTCGGGCTCAATATCAAAAGATCATTCGATGTGAAAGTAGGGTGCTCACCCATACGAAAGTAGAGCAAAATGGAATGAAACGGTCAAAAACCCGAGAAACACGACCTCCGAATCATCATGAATCCGGACGGACCACGTTAGAACAGCTGACAGTTGTTAAGAAGAAATGCATTCTTCAAAACTGAGGGGCGCTCCTCCATCAAAAATCCGCAACATATAGTCTTCCTGACCTTCATTTTCATTTTGACTCACATTAGAAACTATCAATACCACACTGCTTCTACCACGTGTCTTCAGAAAGGTTTCACATCTGGTGAGCTGCAGTTCAGACGAGCAGAGTGCACCATGGTGTGTTTCCGTGATTGGGTAGTGATTGGTGCACCGGTAGCGAACATCGAGTAAACGAAAAATAAGTCTAGAATCTGTGAAATCTGTGTTTACTTTCAACCGCTGATTTTCGATAAGTATAAGCTATACTTGGTTGGAGGTGGTGTAGTTACAGATGGCGCGCACTCCACTCTCATGGTGCGGGGATCAAATCCCGCATCAACGCCCGCCCAGGCCAACAAAGCCTTCCATCCCTCCACGGGAATTGGTACCAGACTCGTATGGGAGGATAAAAGTACTGACTTGTACATCGTCTGGCCACCGCAAGCCATTGTATAGCACATCACATTCACCAGCCACCACGATTCTGAATGGAACTAGAATGCGCGGATTATCCCAGGAAGAGATTGACTAACGTCAAGAACTTTGTCCTTTAGCTTTATAAGCTATAGTCGAAAACAGAACAGAAGTCAGAATGAGATTTTTGCAATAACCTCAAAATTACCTTTTACGGTTCCCATGCGCTTGAAATTATTCCACGTACTTTTGTATAACCCTGCGGAAGGTCGAGTAGCGTCATTGCCGTAATACCTAACTGACTCCATTACTAAATCGGAAATCATTTCTTCACAAAGCTAGGCCTTCTCCTTCCTCGGACGAAAGCCTATTTCGCATTCCGGGAATTTGGATATTCCGGTACCGTAGCTGTTAAACTCAGTTGGCTTTGAAGGAATCGTCCACAGAAAGAAGAGTTTTCTGTTACCCATATGTATATTTATGTTATATTTGCTTAATGTGGGCCACATGCAAAGTTTCACACGAAAAACGTGAATCCGGCTAAGATACAGCACTACAAAGTTTTTGATGGTTGGGCGGGGTCTCCGAGTAAGTGCCCACCCCGCCGTCCACCTCGATCGAAGACTCATTGTAGAAACAGAAAGTCACGTCAACATCCCACTTTCCGATAACAACCACGGCGGACGACGGAGCGGGGCTTTTACTCGGAGGTCCTCTACACCTAGTCGAGAATTGGAGGAGCTATATCTCAGCTAAATTCTCGCTCTTTCGCGTGAAACTTTGCATGCGGCCTTCATTAGACAAAGACAACATGAATATATGGGTAACAAAGAAACTCATTCTTCCGTGAACGATTTGTCCGTTCGACGGAAACACTTCTTTTACGAGTTAGAACTAGAGAGTGTCGTTGGCAAAGATGTTTTCGGCCGGATTGGAAAAGGGCGGTGGCAGGGAGGCGAGTGCACTTTTCAATATCTATTTTCACTTATATAAGGTAACACGAGTGGGCGCCAAAAGATCTTGTCCTAGTTACTTCTTACTTTACGCTTGAAAGACACTTAAAGTTGATATGAAAAACCAAGTGTTGTGATCGTCACAGGTTGACAGGGAAAAAATGATTTGAATTTAATATTATTTCACTGCGTCATCCACCTACAGACAGAAAATGGCAACTCCTGAGAGAAATAGTGACGTAAAGTAATGTGCACAAAGTAACGATACGCTTAGGCCGCCGTCAGACTTCGCGATTTCACCACGTGGCGTCGCACTTGAGCACGCGATACCGAGATCTTGAGGCCGCGATACCGCAAGATCGCAAAGTCGCTAACTTTGACGACGGCCTTTCAAACAGCACGAGACGTGATATGTACGATTCCTACTTTAATCTAATCATACGAGCTATTCGGAATTGGTTTTTAAGGTATTGGGTCATTCCATGAGCAGTGTCGTTTTTTTTTTTTTCAAACGGAACTTTTTCCTACAGAACTGCAAGTTTTTGCAGTATGTCATATATCACTCGCAAGAGATTTTTCTGCTCTACAACGGCTGGTTTTCAGGCTGGCGAAGTGGTTGGTTTAGTCGACAAAAATTGACCACACCGTTGATTGATTCAAACACTATATTTTACTTCAGAAAAAAAACTTCTGAAACGTTAATGAGTAGGGATGGTGAAACATTACTGACGGCATTTCTTGAGTTTCTGCTGGAAAAATAAATAGCGCAATAATGTCAATTGGGCCGCTATCACACAGTTTTAAAATTCAGTATGAATCACAGCCAAAATTAAAATGAATTCCATTTTTGATAGAGCAGAAATCGGAACTTCTCGATCAACCATATATTAGAAATTGCAGAAGAGGTCGGAGCTGAGTTGGGGAAACCTAATTGGTTGGTTTTCCTAAAGCGAAATATAGTGTTTTGATTAATTGCAGGTTATTTTTGTCGGCTGGACCCACGTCTTCGCCAGCCTAAGCGTCCGCCCCATTCCAACATACTCAAGAACTGAACATCAATTTTTGCAGAGCAGAAAAATCTCTCTCAAACGACATATGACGTGCTGCAGAAACTTGTAATTTGGTAGGAAAAATTTTCGAAAAAAATAACAGTACTATGGAATGACCCAATTCACCATAATCTTGCATGCGACGTTTTGCGTTTGAAGTAAATTAAAGGAGTTGAGAAATAAAGCAGAAAAATCAGAGCGAATTGAAATCACTAAAAGTAATCCTCCGACTCTGAGAGATACCACCTAGAACATGGAATTTGGACAATCCATCTCTTGCAGGAGACTGTACAAAATTCAACGATACCACTTTTCTTTTCTGTCAGCGTTGTCTTTCCTAGACTTACTGGCGTAGTGGAGCATCAGATAGAATAGCACAAAAACTAGATCGTCTGGCACTAGAACCAGTTGTGAATGCCACCCGTCTGCTTACTACTCTGCCATATCTGCAAGGCTTGAATCCTTTACGCGTATCCAGCACCACATGAGCAACTGAGCTGTTCAGTCTGTAAAGTTACTAACTAAATAATGAACGAATGGACTAGTGAGGAAAACGAGGCAGCGGAGGGTGTATGAGTAGAGGACGTCGTGTCGTGCAACAGTTCATCTGCCGGGCGAGTTGCGGGCAAGGGTGGGACAACGATCGCGGCCGGCTGATTGATACTCTAGCCTGTCTGCAATCCACCCCGACTAGTGACGAAGACGGGCTCGAGAGAGGAAGGGAATTTTCGAGTCCCGATTTCTCGGTTTTTCCGCACTTTCATTTCGTCCTTTCTCTACTGATACATTGTTGAGCACCCCTACTTTCACATTTCACAATCTGCCGAACTTATCCTTTCCTGTGTCTTTAAGGTGCCTCTAACGCCATAATGATTCGATCTGAAAATGCGCTCGCTTGTCCGCAATGGACAAAAGCCAATAATAAAGAATGAGACAGAAGAGACAGCAAGAGGAAAAGGAAGTTTCAGCTACGCAGATTTGAGACGGATTAACAGTCATGGTTCTCACTGGTTGCTCTGAGTGTTTTGCATTTATTTTCTCACTATTTCTAAGAACCATTTCAGAGCCTCCCACTTGGCGAAAGATTTAATTACTTTAAGGGTATGGACTCGACAAATTTAATTACTTCAAGGGTAGACACGTGTGAAAATGTGGTGCAAACAACTATAAGGAGATTCTTGACAAGGGATCGGAATAAGGAAACCGGAAAGCAGGAAAAAAATAAGCGAAAACATATGGGAGGGGCAATATGTAGACACCTAGTGACTTCCAGTATTTATTGAAGGCACTGGCAAGGGGCAAAAAGGGAAGCGCACCTCAAAATCTGTCCTCCGTAAACGGACATTCGAACTCGGAAAAAATGATGGGTAGCGTAAATGCTTTGAAAGACGCGCCTTTGGGGCGCTGCTGCGATTCTGCCGCGCTTCGTCTCAAACTGGACGCTTCAGGCGAGCGGACGTCACTGTCATTCGATGTCGCACATGGCAAGATGATTCCATTTATGATGATGTTAAGGAAGGGAAGCAATACACAGCAACAAACAAGTGAAACGATGGAAGGAAGAACAAGCGAAAGAGTGAGGAAAGAAGTGATTATAATTTGAAAAATCTAACGATTCAACCCTCGACGTCTTGGCCAGGCGTCATTTGTGCAACCAACAAATTGCACGCTACCGCAAGCCCATACAGTAAAAAAGAATGGCCACATCCTGGTGTCTTCAACTGAGCCCTGCACATGTAGCAAATGTGGCTTTGTATATAAACGATTAGAAAGCTCTAAAGTTAAACATGTTAGTTAAAATCAATTAGTAATGTAAATTAGTAAATTAGTGACTAGTGTGAGTTAGTATAATTGCATTTACTCTTCCACTTGTTACCTCGAAACTAATCTGAGGAGTGCTCTCGGAGGATGTTCCAGATGCGACAGTTTTTCAGATGATTCTCCCACTCCTGAATGTAATCATACCGCAAGACCCAGAGGGGCTTGGCTCTCGACTTCCGATTCTTCGCTACTCGCTCCACTTAGTTGACAATATCCGGCTTGTCTACGATTACAATAAGGTAATATTACCAACTTTCCAATAAGCTGCTACCCGGTAATTTTATTCTTCCAAATCGCTGCTTACAATACCATAAACATCGTCTAATACTCATCACAAGCAGAATCCGTCTTTGTGACCATCAACAGAGTTAGTCATAGTGTTATATTTAATTAATAAATATATATTCTGATGGGGCGGAGGTGGTTAGTGACAGGTGGCGCACACCCCACTCCCATGGTGCGGGGATCAAATCTCGCATACACGCCCGCCCGGCAAACCAAGTCTTCCATCTCTCCGGGGTCGGCAAATTGGTACCAGACTCGTTTGGGAGGATAAGAGCACTGACTTGTACATCGGCTGACCACCGCAAGTCATTGTATAGGCCGCATCACATTCATCAGCCATCACGATTCTGAATGGAACTAGAATGTGCGGCGCATCCCAGGGAGGGATTAATAAACGCCAAAAACCTTATCCTTTTTTTACTTTTATATAACCTGATAGTATCCGATTTCTTGTTCGAAGTAGTTTTCACCCAGTCTATACAAGAACCCACTCTTCAACGAACCCCACGCTATAACATCTACAATACTTCGGGGCCAGCGAGTTCTCCATTTACTGTTTTCGGCGAGCAATATTCCAGTACATAGTTAGGCTTGAAGACACCGATAGAGGAGGATTTGGGATTGTACTGTAAGTAACGGTGGCCTGCAGTTCGTTACTTTGCATACATATACGATGCCTTACCAGAACGTCGAGTGTTAACTCTTCAGATTTTTTGATTATAATTACACTTTTTCCTCACTCTTTCGCCTTTCATTGTTTCACTTGCTGTTGTTGTGTTGTGTTTTACAAGTTGAAAATCATCATGAATGAAATCAATTTCGCCATACGCGACATCACGTAATAGTGGCGTTGACTCGCCTAGAGCGTGCAACTCGGGATGATGCGTTCAGTTGGAGGTGAAGCGCACCAGAATCGTAACTGCGCGTCAGAGGGACATCTTTTGACGCGATTTTTCCTTTGCATTATTCTTTCTGAGTTCTAATGTTCATTTACATAGGACAGTATTTTGAAATATACTTCTCTTGCTTGGCTCCCTACCGATGTCTTTGAGGGAGAATTGTTCTGGAAAATCCTCCGATGAATTCACTACAGTACAGCCAACTTCACCATTGTAGTTTATCAAATGAAAACCTTTTTTTTCAGAAGCTGGTAGCAGTTTCCTGATAATGAGCGCGTTAGCGTTTTTACAATCTTGGATATTCCGATGATAACCGCTCAATGAGGCCGAATGGCAACCATGATATCGATCGAAGTGATAGGGCGGCCGTATTCATCGTCTTCCCCGGCTTTTGACAAATTTTGTGACTATTTATGTGCTATTATGTGGTTCTTGCAATTCCTTAAGCACTCGTCTATATAGTAACGCATTATTTAAGAATCTCCTATATATTTCTCTTTCGTCGCTATCCTTTTTATATAAAATTAGCCAAAATGTCCTAATCCGATTTCCTCACAATCGACTTACCTGTGTCTTTCGAATCTAACACCTTCGGCACCTCGAAACATCGGATGAAATTTAGTTGTACAGAAAAGATGCACAATAAATAAATAAATAGTAGATGAACTAATGTGAATAATGCACACACCGTTCAAAGCCACCATATTTGGATCAAAGTCTGGACTGGCTAGGAACACTAAGGGTGGTTCAACTTTCCGGCAAAAATTGATGCTTTCATATTACATGAATTTATTATTTTCACGTTCAACTGCTCGGCTCGGTAACGTCACTTGAAGACACCTAATGTGGGTCTCAAGAATGTGGAATGATGTTTTTATGTAAACTGTGAATGATATCAGTAGTTACAGCATCGAACATTCGCAGGTATGAGTTCAGAGCCAAACTGGTGACCCACCAATTTTGGCGCCGGCGCCAAGCTGTTTCATGCCAGGTTAATGCGATAGTCGTAATCAAGGACTGGGGAATTAAAAATTCAGGCGATTGCATGAGATAAGTAAGATCTGTATCAATCAGAAAATTTGGTCATTAGGTCATAGACAATCAAGCGATTGAGCCATAGGGCGCTTAGGTATTTCGGGACGAAGAAAATTTACTTAATCGATCGATGATGACTCCGCCTAGCCACCATAACCCTAGCCTGATCGCCTACTGGCGTAATTGATTAATCGATATGCATCATTTGTTCTCAGTCAGGCGTCTGCTCTCCAAAGTCATCAACTTCTAACAGTGCCTCAACAGGTGCTATTCACATATATTCACATATGCATATATTCGTATTTATTTATTGCTACATGATTCAAATAATAAATTAATGCTATCTTAAACATGCCTGCCTCCCTTCCCTTACTGATGAGCGCAGGGGGAGGTTATTTCTTAGTTCAACCTCCGTCTAGGGGCCCGTGCGAAAAGGAGGTTGAACTACTTCTTTGTTTTTCCCCCCTTGAATCTTTTATTATAGTCTCTTCGTTGATAATCATTAACTGCTTTATTATTTGTAATTTCTCATATAGAACGATATGTGAAAAGGGGTGGCGAATTTCGCCATATGAATGTATCAATAGTGATCATAAGCGAAATTAAAGGGAAATAATAGGTAGATAGTTTAATACTGTCAAGTTTTGATTCTGGGTGTGTCGATCAGTGGAATCTAAGTAATTCACAAAAAATAAATATCAGAATAAATTTTATTTGGTGTGACATACACGAGCAATAGAAGAATTACCCAACACTCTATTAATAGATGAATGCGATTGCTGAGAAATAAGCTGCTTGACAGAGTCGCGACTAAGTCAGAATAACCAAATTCGTACGTCTGTATGGCAGAGGCCCTGACGTTGGTAGTAGTGATTCGCATTACTTGACCCTTTTTTGAAGAGAGATAAATTTCATGTTTTACCCCGTGATCCGCAAGAATGAGGCCCTTTCCACCGATGACCGCGGAGTCAGACACGATTAAAAAAGGGGAGCGAGCCACCTTGAAACGGACAACAGCTTCCAAAAAGTGTTTGCTTCGAAGCTCAGATCTCCCTTCACCGTTAACTTGCACCATATAATTTTTCTCAGATCTGTAGCTTTCATCCAGCGGCTCACTTTGAGGATTCTATTAACAACAGTACCCTTGTCACCGTCTCCTCAAAACTATATCACCCTTAAAACCTCTATCACCGCCTTTAACTGTTCCAAATTCCACGTTCACTTCAGCCTATGTACCCGTCGTCACCTTCCATGATTCGTTCTTTGTACCCGATAAGACAACATGGAGCGATAACAGATGGCTACGTTTACTCGAGCTAAGGTCTCTGCACTCATGGTTACTTTCCACAACTTGCCACTCCCTCTCAGAGATCCCTTTCTAGGGAACGGGAAAAGTCTTACTGTGTACCCGTCTCATATCTAGGCTGTATCGGCGCCCAACCACGCATTCTTTAAATACCGTCTATTGAAGACTTTTTCTGCCTCAATACGGATGGGCTTCTTTTGTTATCTTCAGAACCTCATCGCTGACCGCATACCATTCTTCCCGACGTTTCGGAAATGAACTGAATTTTTTCGGTCTGTGTGCTGATTATTTCATAGTAGTTAGTAGGCGCTGTGTTTCTAACTTTTCAATGATCCATGCCCCAGGTTTGCATTTTTGCTGTAACCCTGCCCATCAGTCTACGCTCCACTCACTGCGGGAGTGTCTTGACTTGACACTGACTCGACCTTTGCAATTTGTCCTTCAGTAGTTCCGAGTTTCGTGAAAGACAGACGATCAGATGGAAAGACAGATCAAGCCTAATGCACGCCAACATTCCTAATTCTTCCCTATTCTGTGCCTTCTGGGCTTTGGTTGAGTGGCCTCATTGCTTTTCCACTCATACACTACCTATCCCACAGTTGACCCGTCCTATACATGTTGTCCTTCAGATTTTTTGCGACATACAGGCAGACTGAACCTATTAGGCCATTCCGACAGGGTACCGGACTGGCTGCGCAGTCTCTACAAGGAGGGATGGAGTTACTATCGGCTGACCGCGCTACGTAGTATCCAAAAGTCGCTTGGGTCCTTCAATAGCCCACGCTTCTACTTTTGGTGGTATACCCTTCGATCTGACTCCGCATGCCTTTGATTTCAATTCCTTTGCGCAGAATTGACATTTTCGATCGGTAGCGAGAATAGCCTACGACTCTGCACTATCTTTACTTCTGCGACTCCATCTACTCAAGTATACGGTTCAGTATCCGTTTCCTGTTCTGTACAAAACCGATAATATCACTTTTGCCCGGTCTATGGACCATTCTAGAGAAGAATGGCTATTTTGGTGTAAGTATCGTCAATCCCCGACGCGGGGCTATTTTTTGAACCTAAGCGAGGCCTCAAGTTTGAGCAGTGGGCACTCCAGTGCAAGCGTCGCCCACGGTAGACGGATCTGGCCTTAGTTCTTATGTGTCTTATGTCTACTACCCAACTCTAGCTCTCCTGACCTCAGCAGACTCATTCCTAACTTCTGTTTTGTCTGCTCCGTAGGCTTTGGTGATCCCTTAACTAGTTCTCACTTGGGTGACCTCGACCGACCCACTCCTAATCTTCCCAATTTTTGGAACCCAAGCGAGGACTCCAATTTGTGCACCCATCGCTTTTCGCGCATCCCCCGCTTACGATAGGCGGGGCTGGGCGTAGTACTTACAGTAGCGGTCAAAAATATATACGGTTTTGGTCCTCAACATAATTTTAGCCGACTTTTAAAAACTCGTTTTTTTTGGTAATTCGAAGGCAAGTGCTACTCCATGGAAAAAGTATCTTAGCGGAGTAAGATGCAGTGTGAAGGTGATAAATCATTTATCTGGAAGCTCTGAAAATGACCAAACCTTTCAAAAATTCAATTAGCTATAAAAAGCTTATAACTCAACGAAACGAGCCGCTATGCAAAAAATGGAGCGGAATGATGCTAAAACATTGTTACCCGTCCTTGTAATCTTGACAGCATTACAATACTGAAGCAAGGACTTGATCATTTTTAGTGGTTTCAGTTAAATAATTTTCTCCACCTTCACACTGCATCCTACTCGGCTGAGATACTTTCTTTCACTGAGCGACATTTGCCTTCAAACCACAAAAAAATTTGAACGAGATATGTAAACGCTGACCAAAGTTATGGTTAAAATTCAGAACCGCATATATTTTTGACCGCTTCTGTATGTGCTCCGTACACATGAGTTGACCCCTTCCCAATCCTAACTTGCGCGACCTCTACAAGCTGCAGTTCAGTTGAGAATGCATTATGCGTCGATTAGATGAACACACACAGGCAAGTATTCCTAACTTCTGGTTTAGATGCAAGTTATGGAGATATAAGTAATGAGTCTAGGCTAGCCCCTTCCCAATCCTAACTTGTCCGACTTTCTACAGGCCCATTTCTGACTTGCCCGATTTTCGACACAAAAGCTTGGATTTAAATCCGAACACCGGCCATTCTCTCGTAAGGCCGTCTGCGGTGGGCGGAGTTAGGCATAGCTCTTATGTGCTCTGTACGCTCAGGTCCGCCCCTACGCAATCCTAACTTGCCCGACATCTCCGAGCTGCACTTCGGTTAAGAATGCATTATGCGACGAATGGACAGACACACGCAGACACACAAATAAACACCCCAAGCTTCTAGTTTGTGCATGGTTGACAGAATGGACATTCATTATATGCGCGCGAAATCGATTCACACCCGGAAGTATAGGTGTTCTGTTATAGGATCGCAATTAGTATGGACATAAAAGGATCATTCGATGTTATTGTCGTGGGGGCAGGTATATTCGGATCATGTACTGCTTATCACTGCCAGAAACTTGGTTTAAAAGCAATTCTACTGGAACAGGTGGGTTCATCCTTTCTCCTTGTAAGAAGAGGCCTTTAAAAGTCATATCGTCCATGAGGCCAGATGCGAGGCTTTGATGAAAAGTTGTTGTTGCCTATACGTATTTCATAGTTCTCGGGTGTGTGTCACTGGAAGAGGAAATTTACGTTTCAGTGTGTGGTTCCCTTTAGGTCTTAACAACATATGGCGAGCCTAGCTCGCACGCGTTGCGTCACGTGCCTCTCATCATGAATTTTCTTTCCCACGCGTACACTGGGCTTGCCTTTAGCAAATGTGTACAGGTTTGCAACTCCGACAACACCGCAATCACCCCTCCCCCGCCCTCCGCCGCTTCCCGCTTCTGGATATACTATAGATAAGTTCATCAAGCTATTAGTTGTGATATTATTGATTTTCTAGGGATTTATATAGTAAGTTTGTTGCAGTAAGTTGCTTTATAGTTAAGAGTTTCCATAATGACTAATTCAGTAATGCCATGAGAAAATCTACATATTTGAATTCAGGCAGGTTCCGCGATCCCACCTTACGTTCGCCTTGAAAAGAGAAATGTTCAAAAATATCTCCGTCGTTACACTACAGTCCATTTCTCGACAGCTGGCAGGGCGAGGCCTACGGACTTGTATCGATCTCTCTCACCCCGCCATATACTCTCACCCAACTCTGTAGGCCACGCCCTGCCAGCCTTCGGGAACTGGACTGTAGTTCTGTTCGTCATCTGAACCGACGGCAACATAAATTCGTCTGTTGGCCACGTCTGTATCTACTGTTCAAGCGGTAGAGTGTGACTGTTTGTCCTGCGTCTTCTCCTATGCCACCATGCCTCATAGCCTGCCTCGTCTCTGCACCTCCCCGTGCCCGTCTGCCTCTCTGCCCACGCCTGAACCAGCCACGCCCTACTTGCGCCGAGCATGAACAAAGCCTTATGTGCATAAATCACCTAGGCCTGGATTACCTGATCCGATTTGCCTTATAGACTTCGCCGAGCATGTAGGTCGACTTTACCATGCATTTCTACCTCGTCCGCCTTGCCTTCACAGTTGACCGAGAATTTCAATCACTTAATAGGCCCCCCCTTATGTAGTCGCTTACATTCCAAAGCGGCCGATTCATGCGCATGAAGCTCTCTCTTTCACTGTTCAGGCGTACTACATGCCTGTTCGTTCACGTTTATATATTTCCTGGACAACATAAAAAATTCCGTTTCTTCCTGGAAGTTCCTCATTTGATATTCTGTTCCAAAGCTACAATTTGCGAAAGTGGCTCCACTGAACTTTGGTTCACAGCCGATTTGTCTTCGTTCATCTTAGTGAATGACCAGCACTCTGCACCGTGAAGCAGTGCAGGCATGACAGTAGAGTGCAACAGAGACGCCTTCAGTTCTATGGGGAAGTTGTCGCTCAACAGCACAGTTTCAATAATATTTAGGCTGAGCATGCTGCTTTTATAAGCTACTAAATACTCCGCTGATAGAGTGCAACAAAGACGCTTCCTGTAAAGCTGAGTAGTTATCCAAGATACTAGGTTGGTGCATGAGCCTTGCGTCAATTTCAAACTTTTATGCGCTTTCACTGATCTCTATCTTTGTCAACTATTGATTGTCATACTGACAAGCTATTTTCCCAAAGTGTGTGCAAGGTGGTCTCGTTCCATTGTAGCAAGAACCCGCTCAAATTAAGGAGACTCATATTCAGACCCATCATTCATCACAAGTGTCTTCAAGCATCGTAGTGGAGGCTGTAGCTTCTTTTTTTCATGCATTACTCACTTTTAGTGCCATTTTTATCCTACACTGCCTCGCTGCTCCTCGGTTGTGGATCAGGAGACACTGATCATATTGTACACCCACGCACAGAAAGTTGAATGCCCTTTGGACAGGATGATATCCTCGTAGGTTTCGCGTAACATCGCGTCGCACGCCGCTCGTTGAGGTGGAATATCGTGACATAAGGGTACGCTCCATAAGTACAAGTGGCCGAAATTCTACAAGTGTCGCACAGCAAAGAAAAATCCTTCAAAAATTGCGATTTTTGTTGAAAAAAGAACTACATAGTTGGCCCCGACTATGCTTACACTAGCTGAAAGTTATCTTGCAAATTCAGTACGGACTGTGCCACAGTAATGGCAGTTCTCATGGCCTTTCGAGGATCATTCGCTATGCCCACACCGAATCCGAATACGTACCCCTTGTCACCGAGGCCTATAGACAGATTGAAGAGCTTCAGAAGCATACTGGAGAAAAACTTTGGAGGTAAGTGGAGGTGATCAGAGCACCTTTCCACAGTATCTACATGCACATTGCCCTATTCTCTACGTGTAGGAGAACGCTACAAGGGTGAACCACTGAAAAGAACCAGGAAGTTCCAATTCAACACACAAATGATAATGTTCAAGTTTTGTCTAAGAAAAGTGAAAGTGATTTTCTTGATAAGTGTCCGATTCTTGCAGCCAACACCAAGATATTAATTAACTTTATTCGGCTAACGTTTCGGCCTTGTCGCCTTCGTCAGAGCCTTAAAGCACAGCTGGCCGTCGTTGAGACCACCGTTACACCGAATAACGGTGGTCTCAACGACGGCCAGCTGTGCTTTAAGGCTCTGACGAAGGCGACAAGGCCGAAACGTTAGCCGAATAAAGTTAATTAATATCTTGGTGTTGGCTGCAAGAATCGGACACTTATCAAGAAATTACCATGCCAAGATTTATGGAAAGTCGAACTTGGACACTGAAAGTGAATTGTTGGGACCATTTTCTATTCCAGTAGTTTGGTAATCGGAAAGCAATTAGAACAGCGAAGTTGATTTTGAAAGTGCAGCCAAGAGAAACAAGGTCTCTAAACGGCCCAGTCGTATATTAAAAAAAGTGGTTGTATTAACTTCCGTGCTTTGTAGAAGTTTGCAAACGCAGGTGATGGAAGAAGAGAAGGTAATTTTGTTATGCACATAACCCAAGAGAAAGAGTTGTACCCCTGACGATTCTCGACACTAAGCACGCGCAAAGACATGTACTTCTACGCAGGGTCAAGCCTCCGTTGAGGAATCCTCAACAGGGGGGTCGTATTTGGTCCGCTAGGAGGGGGAGGTCGTTATTGTTGAGGTAGGCAGTGATCAGCAGAATTTCTCAGGCTTAGGGTCCAAAGTGTAAGGGGAGAAGTGATTAAATTGATGAATGGGTTCGAACCCAAAACTAGTTTAAGTTAATAACCATGGAAACCTCATGCATGGCGCAATCCAAAACGAAACCGGCCAGTACCAATAACTCCTTCTTTGGTCCGCTGACACCGAAACCACGTACAGAGACCCCTCCGGAATTCACCGATAAGCCGTGGAAAGCGATATCTAACAGCGGGTACCACCGTGGATGGACACTCCAGAAACAATAGGATGAAAGCGGAAAATTAACTTATATGGACTTCTTCCATATCTTACTACGATCGCAAGTACGTAATCTAGTGTTGGCGGCCACTATGCGGACCGGAAAAACGTTTGTATTCATTAAAGCCAGCATTAGGGAAAAGTCGGACGAAAAGTAAAAGAAATAGTGCATATGAAAGTCGAGATGCCTAGTAACAGGATAATGGAGAAAAAACGGATGGAAATGGCCAAAAACCCGAGAAATAGGACCCCCTTCCCACCGTTGATTCTCGACCCGGACGACCTTCCCGTCAAGAGACGGTTAGTCTGATCTAGTTTACTATTGGCATGTAGTCAAGTAAACACAGGGGAATGTTTGGGAATACGACAGGATCTACTTGTCGGAGTTCGTTTCAAGATAAAAGTGCGAAAGCGCGCCGCAAAACTTTCGATCCCGCCGCATCTTCTTGGCCGCTCCCACCCCAGTCAGTCGGGAATTCATCGTCATCGGGAGGCGGGACCGCTGTGTCCAAGAGGCAGAATCGCTGCATGGTTGCGGCGTTTTGCAGGGTTTCTACAGCTTGGAGGGGCGCTTTTTCACCGGGATTTCGCCACAGACAACCTTCATAGGCCCAGGACTACCATGTGAGTGACTTCTTGTTGGGATTTCTCCATTACCGCATTACCCCTGATGTCGTCTTTAAGAATGTGGATGAAATCCTGATGCATGGCGCATCCCACAGAGAAGCTGACCGACGCTCCTCGCCTTTCCACTAGGCCTCCGAGAGCGAAGGATGCATACTGGAAAAATTTCAGTAACAATGAATCGATTTTGGGAAGATTCGTGGAAAGATCTCGCAAATTCGACGAAAAAAACTTTCCTTAACTGGCTTTTTTGAACTTTTCTTGCTTCGTTTTGAAGATATGGCATAGCTCAGGTAGTCATTCGAAAGCGACAACCTAGGAAACCCTGCTCCACCAAAACGAACTCATGCGGTTGAGTTTGAAGGAAGTTATGGCCATTTCCGTGAAACACTTCGAAATTTTCCTCAACTAATCCTCACCTGGCTTCTCTCAAAATAACTTTCTTCGTTTTGAAGATATGGCATAGCAGGTAGTCATTCGAAAGCGACAACCTAGCAGACCCTGCTTCACCAAAAAGAACTCATGCGGTTTAGTTTGAAGGAAGTTATGGCCATTTCCGTGGAACACTTCGAAATTTTCCTCAACTAATCCTCAACTGGAATTCCATATCGAGAACTAAGCAACCATTGAGGAAAGCAAGCGGCCAATAGATAGATCTATGGGAGTTATTAGGAAAACAGTTTACAGCTGCTTGAAAGATGGGCTCTAGGTAAAGTTTGAAGTGTTTTGATAATGTCGGAATTGGATATGGGGAAGATACCGCGCTCCTTCGATCGCCGCGTCGCAGCCGTCGCCTGACATGAGATCCTGAACTTCTGTAGATGTGTAGGGTAATCTGGATTATTATTTATAATTGTTCGATTATGAGATAGAAGCCTGATCCGATCTGTAATCTAGGATTCATAGTTTATATATTGGCGTATATTATTGGGAATTCCACCTGTACCACATATTTTTCGGGTTTTTGCGTCCATTTAGTTGTATATTGGTGATTAGTATTCAAAAAATCAAAAAATGCTAATTTGATGGGTTTTGTGCAAAAAGAGGGGGGGTCGTATTGGGGCCCCCTTCTCGGTGGGGGGTCGTATTTTTTGAAAATTTTCCTCAACTGGACGCTTGACCCTGCTTCTACGCTCATTTAGGGGCGGGAGTCATCTGGATCGCCACTGGTACAAAGGCATTAGGGCACATCGGCTATTTTCAGCTTTGCTATCAGAGGTGGCCGGCGTTCTCAACGCTCCCCTACTATTTGTAATCCAGGTGAGCCTGCCTCCTGACGAGCATTGAATGGGTTTTCAACCTATACAGGGTGTACCAAAATTATGGGCGCCTGAACTCGTGTTTCTTCGTGTTTCTCTACACGATTGTATCAATCCTTTTTCTTTCATTTGCAGCTCAGCGGGTGCACAGAATCTTCCTCTACCAAGGTGCATGCTTGCCGGGGTGAAGCTCATGGTATTTTCGAGATCTCAGAATTTTCGAGATTTCTGCGTTCATATTCCACAGTTGACCAAAATTACTCCTGATAGTATCTTTACAATACGCTTTCTTTCGCACTTTTAGGAAAACTGGACTTCTGTGGACAAGCTCCAAAGCGTCAATAGCATCGATATCGAAGATATTACAACGTCACAGCATAGATCATGAAGTGATCAATGGAAGCCAGGTAAACTAAAAACTGATTCAAGCACTGATAATGTAGTACGTTTGACCCTCGTGAAGTACATTTCGTAACTATTAGGTTGGTGAAAAAGTCCTGGGACACTGAGAACTTTTCTTTCAATTTTTGAAAACTTTATTTCGAGGCCATTTCAAATCACAAAGTAATCACCTTCTGCATCGATAACACTTTGCCATTTTTTGGGCAGATCACGAATGCCTTTCCTCCAGAAGGAAGCTGGTTGTGAGTCGAAGAAGCGGGTCACCTCCGATTCAAGTTGAGCTTAATCATTAGATTCCTTATCTCTGAGATTTTGTTTAAAGGCCCTAAATAGGTGATAATCGGAAGGAGCAAGGTCGGACGAGTATGGAGGGCGAGGCAGTACTTCCCATCCAAGCTCCTGCAACTTCTCCCGAGACATTCTTGCAACATGAGGGCGTGCGTGGTCATGAAGAAAGGGAGTTTGTTCCGTCCTGGCCGCTTTTGTTGCATTGCCTCGCTCAACTTCTGCAGCTGATTAGAGTAGATGCTTGCGGTTACTGTGGTACTACTTTCGAGAAATTCGTGGTAGAGCATTCCTTGTGAGTCCCACCAACAGCACAGCATCACCTTTTTTTCTAATGGGTGTCTGCCTTCGATTGGGTCGGAGCCGCTTCTCCTTGGGGAAGCCACTGAGCTTTCCCGCTATGATTCGCGTAGAAGACCCAGGATTCATCCCCTGTAACGACCCTTCCCAGAAAGTCCTTGATCCGGAATCGAATGAGGAGAGACTGAGCGATGCTCAACCTCGATGACCGGTCTGAATCGCTCAGTTCGTGGGGCACCCAAGTCGAAATAACCTTTCGAATAGTTCAGTGTTATCTACGATCGTGTGCTATTGATCGATAACGTCGATCAGCCTACGGATCCTTTTTTCGAATTTTAACTTTTTTCCATAGTGGAGTAATGTAATTACAGGGCACGTAGACTGTAGTACTAATAATTCGCATTCTGAGAATTCGAGAATTCCCTAGAAACACTTGCATTTCCTGAGACGAGAACAAAGAACGTCCTAATGACATACTTTCCTCTACATTTAATCAAATTAAAGTACTGGTCACAATTCTGTATATTGAAGTCGCGACAGTGGCGGGACAATTCCGAAGAAGTTTTTGTTATGAATACTGCAACCAGAAGCGTATGTCGCACTTACACGGAAGGCCCATCAGGTCATGGTGAGCTTTCTCGAAACGGTTTTTTGCATTTTATAGGGTCACATACATGAAGCAAAAAAACCGGTCTCAAATTTGGCTAAATGGTTTTAGGGGGCCCAGAAAATAGTTGGTGGTTCGGTCCCCATTGGGGACAAATTTTTGCATTTTTCTAGTTTTCATCCATTTGTGCTCATGTAAGACCATACGTGCAAAACATGTGCAAAATCAATTTTTATTCTACCAGGGAGCCGTTATCTCCAGTATTTTTGCGTACTAAGCGAATGATTGGTTTAGACCTGCCAACGCTCATAACAGGGGAACTAGGCGTTTTTCTGCAAAGTACGTGTGATATTCATGCTCAGGGGGTCGAACTACCCTAGATGACAAGTTTTCAGCCTAATCGCGATTTGGACCCAAACTCGGAAAATTGGGCGACCATTAGTACTACTACTGCCATAGTAAAGGGCACTCAACGAAAGGAGCTCGCTAGCCGATATAAGGAAATATTTGCTATCTTTTGCCTTCGCATGGTGTTGTTAGGCCGCTTTCATACTTTGCGCACCGACGCCGTCACGCGCGTGACGGCGTCAAATCAACGGAGATGACGGCGTCGATCGACGCCGTCACGCGCGTGACGGCGTCAAATCAACGCAGATGACGGCGTCGATCGACGCCGTCACGCGCGTGACGGCGTCAAATCAACGCAGATGACGGCGTCGATCGACGCCGTCACGCGCGTGACGGCGTCAAATCAACGCAGATGACGGCGTCGGTGCGCAAAGTATGAAAGCGGCCTTAGGTGCAGTTCACTTGGAATGCGTTGATTCTGCACATGCCCCACTGCATTTAATGGAGGCTGTAAGTTGTTTGTTTGTACAAGTAGAGCAGTGACTGTGTGCCCATGTCCACCCCACTGCCTCGAGTTTGGGTGAAAATCTCGATTTGGATAGTATTTTGTATCTAGTGCTAGTTGAGTCTCCTGAGCACGAATATCACACTAGTTTCGCACGAAAATGTCTGGCGAGCGTGCTAGGGGCGCCGAAGTGTCCAAACACGTCGACCACTGAAAGCTTGTAAATGAGATCACTTTCGTGCACCGACGAAAATTGCAGTCATTTTGCTTGTGCGCAAATAGTATAGCGCTGGACAAAGAAAATTAAGAAAATGCAAAAGCGAAAACGTCGAGGGGACTTGAACCACAAACACCCCCACCACCGTGCCAATGCCAACCTATCCCCCTCCATTCGGCCATCCAACCACTGCAAGCACTCCACCTGTGCATCCCCTATCAGTTTTCTTTGCTTCGTTTAGCAGTTACCATAAGTGATTCTACATTTTTGAACCAGATCGCAGTGGTTTTGGCGTAGGTTTGAAGACAGTCTTCTGATATGCATATATTGAACGCCGCAGCTGGAAAGCATTGCAGCAAACTGGTCAAAATTGTTTCTTTCTAAGCAACTTTTGTCACCCATTTTCTGGGCCCCCCAAAAACATTTAGCCGAATTTGAAACCGGTTTTTTGCTTCATGTATGTGACCTTATAAAATGCAAAAAACCGTTTTGAAAAAGCTCACCATGACCTGATGGGCCTTCCTTGTTAGACTAGTATTACAGTTTTCAAAGGGAATCCAAAAATGATCTGGGCAATGTACCGAATCTCCAATGTAGTACACACCTCGTTCACTTACGATTGCTACTGCAGAAAGCACCTACGAAGGTAAAAGTTTCCTGGGTCATGGTAGAGTTGTTGATTTGGTGGAATAAGGAAACGCGAGTACAAATACAGCAGGCATCGTCGCACTGTGGAAGGTGCATGATTCCTCTGAGACCTCTCGAGTTGATTACAAATGATTTATGTAGGCAATTGAATCAGCAATATATCACATATGGCGTAACAAGTTCATACACCTATAATAAGTAGAGCAACAAAATTAACACGTCGGTACAAGGCAAGAGAGATCACATGCCTCAGGCGTGATGAGGAGGAGGTAACGCCTGATAGGCTACAGAGGATCAACTCTGAGTCGAGGGGCGAGCCGCCATAAAAAAGAACACGATGGAGGGTCGCGACCATCCTCCGTCGTTGCTCCCAGTCGTGTCCTCGATTGTCTGCGCTCCGCCCCGGAAAGAGTTAAGTCATGGAGTTCCGAAAGTCAGCTGGACGCGCTTATCGGGCGCGCTTATAATACCATGTAATGCAACAATGGAAGAGGAGCGGAATGAAACGGTGGAAAACACCGGAATTAGACCTTCAACGTGGACGTGCTTTGGCGCGCTCTGCGTCTCCGACTGGTGATGCAGACAGCGGAGTCGGCTAAGCTAGTGTTACCACCGTTTACTCACCTCCACAACTACTCCGTCGACCCTAACCCACCGAAGCGCCCTCCGATAAAGAGCTTGACGAACGTCTCGCCACAGATCATCTCGTTGATGTCTTCCACCGGTTGAGAACTTGTTTCCCAATTTTGATTTCCCCCATAACTTCCAAGAATATCTTTGTTAAACTGTGGCACTTGTCTGAAGGAAAGTATTACCCAGAAAGAATTCACGTGTTTGCTTTTTTACCATGGCTTGTTATTATTTCATTACTACAGCCTAAGCCGAAGGAAAAGATCTCTTAAATCAATGCCGCGCTTTCGTGTTTCCGGATAATCAGAGCTAGTTAGGACTTCATCTGCAACATCAAGTTTTTGTCCCTGAACTAGATGTGACTTTGTAACACCAAGTTTTCCTTTTAGTAGCGAGACATCCAAACTATCTTTCAGATGGTCACTTGATTAAATGCTACAGTTTTAATGCCCTGCCCGTTTGAGGTGCTCTTAGACTCCTGTTTTGCTCATCGAATCAGGCTCAGGCCTCGAGAAATGCTCGAGAAATGCTCGACGGGGTCGTATATTCAAAATTTTCGATGACAAATGCTCGAGACCCTCGCCACTTTCGAAGAAGTTTTGGGACAGTTGATCGATCTCTAAAAAAGATCGTCAATCCATAATAGTCGATAATAGCAATTTGTATTGGGTGATCCAGGTAATTGTCGTCCTTTTCTGAGGAAACAGCTCGAGTGTAGCGGGTATAGTAATTGCAAGTTGGCTACAGTACTACGTATTGCCGTATATTATGATGAAAAGAAGAATTTCTCCAACTGTAAAGCATCAACGGACAATGATCAGCCGTCAACCTCTTTAAAGAGCCTTGAATTACTTTAATATGCTGATTTGAAGATCGCTCAACGTTATCCTCAATTTGCATTCGATGACGAGTGGTCTGCTCTTATTGATCCGATGGGAGGCGTGATCTTTGCCGACAAATGGATGCGAACTTATCAGGTAAATTTGTTTATCCGTACGTACAGTACATACAGTACCCTTCAACACCTTACATGACCAATACGAGACCTGCCGGAGGTTTTTGGGATGAGCAGGGTACCCAGTTTCATCTCGGAATTGTGAACAGGTCACATTGCGTTACAGCTGTATGCAATTATTTGGGCCGGAAAACAAGCATTCAGTTTTTTAGTAGGTCAAGGGTGAACCATTGAAATGTCGTCAGAAAGGTTGAAGGTCTCATTAATGGGAGACATATAAACATGAATTTAGGTTTAAATTAATTACTCGTAAAAAAGCACATGTCAGGGGAACAATCTGTGATGACTCAAAAAACAGGACAATCACCACTGAAAATACTACAAATACTGAATGATAAAAAAGATATAAGAAACGAAATAAAAGCGTTAGCTGAACGATAAGGTAAAGAATAGGGCAGGAGTGATAAAACGAGAGCATGATAATCTGTATTACTTATTGCAACGTAGATAACGACACAACTCCCTTTTTAAGCCTAAGGGACCCGGTATGCCAATTTTTTTTGCTAATTTTGATACACTCGGAAGCGCTCCAAAGGTGAAACAGCTGCATCTGATTGAGGATTTGGAACGGAGCAGCACAATATTGAATATAGAATCTTCAGTTAAGGAACGATTTAATGAGAAAAACATTACATAGAGTCCATTTCGGAGCACCTGATAGGGCGTGACCTACGGACTTGGGTGCGAGTGTGTCAAACCCTTTCACTCCGCCACACACTCTTACTCTTGCCACGCACTCTCACTCTCGCCACTCACCCATGTCGAAAGGCCACGCCCTCCCAGGCGCTCCGAATGGAGTATACTCTGAGATCTACCGGTTCATGTGAAACTTCGTAGACCATCAGAAGATCGTTACGCTTTCTCCCATTAAAGAGGAGTCAAGACAAGACAGAAGACGTAAGAATTAAGGATCTCGTTCCTAATACCACGAGGAATGTTATTATATGTATAAGCCAGTGCTCGAATGAACAGGTTCCTAGTGAACTTGTTTAGAATACCCTCTATCCTTTTGATTACGGAAGTTTTAATCTGAGAAAGTACACAAGTGGCATACTCAAGCATAGAACGAACATGAATCTTGTAAGCATGGATGAGCAGCGAAGGATAGATACATAAAGATATTTTTGTCAATGCCTCATCGTGCTCCTCTACGCTTGACATACCCTATTCAGGAACTGTGCTTTTCATGTTCACTTTATGAAATCCAGAAAAAGCCTCGTAATGATTTACACTGTTTCGAATCAAACATCTTATAGTTTCTGCCGTGTATCTCTGTCCAGCCGGCTGGAGTACAACCAGATAAAGAATAGCTACTGACTTAGCATCCAACTGTTGTGGGCTTCTGAAGCTTATGCGTGAGCCATGGTAGGTTGGAGTGAAGTGGACCCTGTGGAAAAGATGCTCACGCAACAGAAGTATGGGTGTGGCCTGCTCGCGAAATTCAATTCGAGTCAAAAATATACGTCTACGTCATTTCGAGTATCTTGGCCAGATTTTATTTTTGCATACTGCGCTATCCCGTGAGCGGGTATCACCTCACAAATCATCAGTGTGTGGTGCATTCACCTCGAAGTAACCTGGAGTGAAACGAAAGTTTTTATTTTCATCTCAGCTTAATAATCAAGATATTCTTCAGACGGTATCGCTTGTTAGGGATAGGGTGGCGGAATGGTGAGTACAATCTTATTCCATTTAGAATGAGTTTTTACGTCTTGGTGGAAAAATCGGAGAACATGAAGAAGTCTTGGAATACCATGAAAGTGTGAATGGCGCTGTTCTCGTAAAGTCTTCAAAAGCCGAATATCACACAAAGAAAGTGATTTTTACAGTTGGACCATGGATCAAGAAACTATTTCCCAGTTTACCACTACAAATACAGGTGATTCTCTTGTTTTCAGGTGTCATATGAATTGTAATGTTCCAAGCTTGTTCATGCTTAGAGCTTTCAAATTTACTTGGATGTTGAAAACGAATGATTTAGCTCGTGAAGTGATATTTCCTCTGAATTTTCTCTATCAATTCCGTTTCCTATTACTGGAGGAAAGAGCTACGAAAATGGGGTGTGTACCCTTATGTCAGGATTTCGCACCCCGGCATGTCGCAGAAGCAATGCAGACGAACTAAAGGTGTCATGTTGTTGGGTCCCGGAGCGATTACAAGTCAACTGCGTATCGCGCCCCTAGCATTAGTGTGTAATTGTTCTAAGACCCAACTACCGCGACGCGCATAGCTCGCACACACTGCGTCGTACACTTCTCGTCGTCGTGAGAAATCCTGACATAAGGGTACACACCCACGAAAATGTTGGGACTGCATTCGTGAGTGGCCTGTTGTAGACATCTACCGCACACCCTGGGGAAAAATAGCTTACGAAGCCGGGAAGTAATTTCGAATTTCTACGGTGGGCATGTTGTAACAAATTTTAAAAGTTCGACTGATATTCTCCAAATATCTGACAGCAATTTTTAACCCTGAGTGGTTCAGCCCGAATCGATCGCTGTTTGCTACTGGAAGGCAGCACATGTCGAAGATTCCGCTTTACTGGAATGTGAGAATTTTCCTGTTTTCATCTCATCTGATGGCATGAGCAAGCAGTTTGATGTGTATGGGCTACCGTCGGTTGATTATCCAAACTGCGTGAAGGTAAGCCCATAAGGAAAGAAAGTAATTTACCACCAAGTGGCGCCGTTACTCACCGTTACCGACAGGCCGAAATTCGAATCAGTGCCCGCGAGAACCAGCCAAGCCATTTCTCCGTCGAGATTGTTTGTGCGGTACCAGGCTCGCCTGGATGTATAAAAATATTAACTTGTGCATCAGTAGGTCTACCCGTTCCAGTATAGACCATATCTGCAAGTAGGTGCACTATGTGCCTGTAAGTAAGGTGGCCACAGAACAATGTGAACACCCTGCGAGCTCAAGTAGGTGTAGCAGGAGTGAGATCGAGCAGGTGTAACGCAGCGATGTCGCACCGTGGCACAAAAAAAAAAGGTGGTACAGCCCGGATAGTTACTCAAGGAACTTGTCATTTTGCCTCAGAAGGCAAAATGACTCATCTTGTTACTGTGGGGTGCCCTTCAAATAAAAGCGGTTTCCAATCATGCTGACGCTCTTGTGAAGAATGGGCAGTAAAACCAGCACAGTAAACGAATGGGTGCGCCATTTTTCCAAATGCACACTCACACGTCCGAAAGTTGGTCTCGGAGAGTTTTATCTCCTGGTCAGATGAGCCCTACCGGGCCATTCACTTATATAATTTTCGGAATATTGAAAAAATTTACTTCTGTTTTCTAGATCTGTTCACATCATGGGGAGCCTATTGACGGTGTGAAGCATCCTGAAGTGACGTCACAGGTAAAAACATGCAGATAAAAGTCTGGTTCCTTTAATTATTATTGGAATCTAGAAAGCTAAAAATGGACTGTTATCATTGATGATAGTGGAAATCAATTTAAATCAGTCCGCTCTTCAGCACTCTATTGATGTGGCGGCAGCCTTTGTCGAGGAACACGTTCCGATTCTGGATGCTACGCAGCCTGCACATCTGGACAAGTGCAAATACACTGTATGTAGCAAATATCTGCAAAAAATTCGGCATTGCATATGGAGTGGGGGTATATGGGACATACGCTTTGGGCAAAACATATTTGAACCGTCGGGTAATGTGGTAATATTGAGCATGGGATGCTATCAGTACGCGCCTTGCATAGTTCTATTCAATTGATACGTTTCCATGATGCCATCTGTTATCCCTGAACCGGGATCCCTAGATGTTCATGGGTCTTTATCTGGAATGAGATAGTTTTCGCTCTATTCACAGATCCATTTAATAACGTACTTCTTCTTGAAGCAGGTTTCCGAAAATTTTGAATATTTAGTTATCTGAGGATTGCCATTATGTTATTGGTCCGTACCCCGGTTCAACAAATGTGCTGATTGGTGGATGTGGATCAGGAAGCGGTTTCAAAGTAACTACAGCTCTTGAGCAAAGCTTAAATTACACTTGCTATTCCGATTGCTTTATGATTTAAATACTTATTCAAGGTTGCACCCGCTATCGGCAGAGTACTTGCAGAAATGGCAGCGGGGAAACATCCTTCGGTCGACGTCTCATTCTTCTCACTTGATCGATTCCTGAAGAAATAGGAATTGATAAACACATAAATTATGAAATGATAAACTATTAAGAATTCTCAAGAAAATTCTGAACACTTCCCCGCATACACCGCGGGTATGCGTCAGGACTGTCTAACTGGTCACCGGGCCGCGCGATTGAGGTCATCGGCGTGTCAGGATCTTCGCTGGTCCTTTGCTAGTTGTCGCAATACACAACGGAATCAGCCAAGAACGTGAGCGCGCGGTGCGAGGACCTGGTTGGACAGTCTGATGCACACCCATCCACCGCTTGGGCTCTCTGTGTCACTACTTCAACGTGCCCATCCCACCATAATCTTGCCTCCATTTTTGCACTAACGTGAATTTCGCCAGTGGTTGCAGTGCGCGGTTAGATTGAGCGCACTGACTCGGAAAATCATCAGAAATTGTACATCTTGTCCATCCCTGAACGGTCATATTGTGGTCGTGGTGTAAAAGGAACCAACGCGGCATCCCGAAATCTTGCTCCGTGCATTGAGAATTCCTAAATGGAAGACAGCCCAGCTTTGCAGTACTTTTTCTCCCTTTCCTCTTCTTCCCTTCCACGGAAGATGCACACGAGGTTTGTTCAGAAACAAAAATCGAGTATGAAGAAAGGAGGAATGACAAAAAACGAAAAATGTTTCACAGATGGTATTATATGTAGTAACAGGCCTATCGACTGAAGATGAAGATTTCAGCGCGTCGAAATTCGGACTGAAGGACGCCGCGTCGGCTTCTCCTGCTCTGCAAGCTGTTTTTGCATACCGACTGTATTGATCTCCCCAGCTAAACACTTACACATAAACGAGGCAAGGTAGCACAGGCGGAGACGCAGAGACGCGCAGCCACGCTTTGCCGCTGGCACCGCAAAGTATGCACGCGGCCTGAGAATCTATCACCACGCCCTCTCGAACATTGAAACTCTGTGGAGCTCGGACGATTTACTTTGAGAAATGCTTTGAGGCACATTCCACGTTCGCCGAGTGAATGACGTTCGCTCACGTCCGATAGAATAGCATTAGGGCATGCCATTCCGCCCTATTGTGAGTGTGTACCCTTACGTCAGGATTTCGCACCGCGTTGTGTTGCAAGCGAAGCGATGCGGAGGAGCTAAAGTCGTTCAACTGTGTATGGCGGCCATAGCATTACTGTGCAATCGCTCCAAAACCCAACTACAGCGGCGTGCATAGCTCGCACACCGCGCCGTACCCCACTCGTAGTTGTGCGAAATCGTGACATAAGGGTATACATCCCCCCATTTGCGCAGGCAGGTGTGGCGACAACACTCCTTGCGACAGATGTGAATATCCAACGAATGTCTTCCTACCAGTGAACGCGGTATGAGCATGCAAGAAGAAGTGAAATGGTTCCATAAGAAGCTGGGACGGATAGCACCCTTTTCCACTCATTTGACTGTAAGTACAAATACTTGAAACATATGATTTTATTAAACCGATATTCCACCGAGATTTTACGCCTGAAATACGGTTAACACATCTATGCACATGATACAGTTGTATATCTGGCTATATACAGTCAAGTGAGAGTGGAGGCGAGTACAGTACAACTAATAACCTCTGGGACAATTACTTGTCCGGTCATGAAAAAAATAGATATATGTTACATAAATAATGAAATTGAAGACGTAGACCAGATAAAATTTCCACGTAGTGTTTTACATCAGTACCAAACAAAACTATGACAATTCTGCATTTTTCACAGGTAGATGACAGAACAATGTATAAAACACACACAAAAAACTAGAACACTTGTGACGATCACAACTCTTGAGGCAATTGATCCTTTTTGAAAATACCCAAGCATGGGGGAATTAGTCGCTATGGTACACATACATCCGTAAATATATGTGATATTCATAGCGTTTCTAAGAAATACACCCCATTATGGCGATAACGGTGATACACACACGCGCACGTACGTAAATGACGCGTGCGTGTCGCGCATTACTATTCCACCTCGAATTCACCACGGCGAACACCCGCTTTCGAACGATCGTCGGCGGCCAATCGATCGAGTTTTAGACGCCGTTTTTTTTTTTTCTAAGCAAGCGTTTGAGAAAAAAGGAGGTGAGTAAATTAGAATAAAACAATATCGTGAGAAAGTCCATGGCACAATAGCAGCGTTAGTAACGATAGCAGCGGTATCAACAACAACAGAGCAGTATCAGCAATTAGCAGTAGTAGTTGTACCTTTAGCATGTTTGCGCATACGGTTTACACGTAAGCACTGCCGGCGTCGGGTGTCCACCCCAACTACCGCTTTTTGACGACGGAACACGACTCCATCGCTGGGATGTCGCACCGCCAGCGTCATCTCCACGGCCTGATGAGGTGACGTGAGAAGGGCGGATCTACAATAATCATAACGATTCAAGTCACTGCCACAAATAAATAACAAAAAAAAACTAAAAACCGTGTGAATACGAAGGAGGCCATCTTCATACTTTGCGGCGGCAGGCCGTGGTTGCTTGCGTTCACAGGCAGCGAGGCAGGTTTGGGAGGTGCAGAGACGACACAGGTAATAAGACAGGGATGCGCAGGCGAAAACGCAGAGACACGCAGCCACGCCGCCGCCGGCACCGCAAAGTATGAACGCGGCGGAAAAAGTATCTCACTGGAAGGAATCGATTGTGATCATGAGTAAGCTAAACATGTAAAAAAGTTTTTCTATGTTATGTAAACTTGAAACCAACCGTTTGCACCATATTGTTAATTAGCTGCTGATCTTTACTATCAAGTAGAGCAAAAGTTTTACTTAATTTCGACAAGTGAGCCATCACCAGAGCGCACTGCGGCCGCAATTCAAGTTGACCTGAAAAAGAAATCGTCAAGTAAAAGAGGTAGAATAAGCAAAATAATGATTAACTTGATCGAATAAATAAAGGGTCGAACATTAGCGGCCATCCATAACCTCAGGTTGCGCCATTCTTTCCACCCACTCGATTCAAAATGGTGGAGGTTCTTGAATAGGATTCGGGGTACCACTGAACTGACCTCGGAAGGATGGACGGCTCTGTTGACATGTGCGAGCACTGACCCAGGATTCGACCGCGGAAGCGCGCTACAGGGAGCAGCACTATTCGTCACTACACTATTACCGTACAAAACGGCATGAATTGCAGCCGTGATTAAAGTATGGAGTCTATACAAGGACATCCCTTTCTTAGACGAATTGCCGTTTCTATACTCGTACAACCTACAGACCATTGTACCAGTCAAATTGATTTGGAACTACTAAGGAAATTAAAGGCGATGACCAATTCACGACGACTGCGAACACAACGACTGCCATTCAGTACTCGCAAGTGAATAACTCCTTTGAAGAACACCCGAGACTGGAAATCATGACTGTGGTTACATGTCAGCTTTCCCGCTCAAAACATCATGAAGCGAAGAACAACCGAGGAATTCAGCGTTAAGAATCAATACACAACACGATAGTCCCTCAGAAACTATTCAATGGCTTTGAAAAATACACAAAAAACATTAAAATACAGTCAATCTAAATGGGGGGGAACGCAAAATTTTCACCGACGTGAAGCTCCTTTCCCTGCCTAAGCGAGCAAATGCGATAGATGCTCTTTCATGTGAGAGCCCCACCTGACGGGCACCTTAGCGATTCCCTTCTCCCAGAACTGGGAAGATTGGGAGTCAAAAAAGTCATCGAACATTTTTTCGAGGTAGTCATAGTTGACGAATTGTTTTTTGCTAGAAAAGCCTTGTGGGGCCGGAACAAGTGGTAATCTGAGGAGTAATATCAGGTGAATAGGGTGGATGTAGACCAACAAAGCTCCTCCAGTTTTGCACGGATCTCTCTCATATGTAAAGAGACCCGTGCAAAATCGGAGGAGCTAGGTTGGGACACGGTTCCACATCCACCCTATTCACCCGATATTACCCCCTTAGATTACTTCTTGTCCCTCTCAACCTATTCACCTGATATTACCCCCTTAGATTACCTCTTGTTCCAGCCTTCAAGGCTCTCGTAACAAAAAAAAAAACAATTTGTCACCTTGAACGAGTGGTCGGTGACTTCTTTGACTCCCAATCTTCCCCGTTCTGGGAGAAGGGAATCGCTGACCTGTCCGTTGAGTGGGACAATGTTATAGCTACCGATGGTTATTATACTGTACATTATTTGCTGAGTTGTAAAATAAAACAAAAAAAATCTCAACCCTATCAAAACTTTTCGATCAACCTAATATATTTCTTAAAAAGAACAGCAATTGCCAACAACATCTTTTTCTGAAAAACGGAAGATAGAAATCCTAATTAATGACTCACCCAATTCATCCCAGTGTTTCGATGCCAGATGCCCGCAACAGTGCCATAGGAGGCGGATAACCCGTCGGATATGGGACTCGAAATCACCCGAAAATTGATTACCTGGAAAGCATAAATATTGATCGACTGCGCTTTTCACTGCATACCTATCAAGGGTATTGATTGCAAATGTAAGAATATTTGACGATATGAGAATTAGAAAGGCATCGCTGTCTTCTGTTACAATAGCCACAAGAAATGTAAACACCATCAAATCAAAACAAACAGTAAAAATTCATAACTACTACGGTATGGGAAGTTGCCGTGAACACATGCTATCCAACATACCGTATTTGGTTGGGAATAATTCTTCACTTCTGCTTGCCTTCTCACAAAATGACATCACACAATCCATATATTGCATGGCTGAATAGAGATGCCTCTTTCCTCGTTCATCGATATAATAGGCTTTGCTGAATAGATAAAACGCATTTTATTCGAAAATTATTACTACCATAGATCTTTATTACACCAATATAACCTTTGAAGGTTACCGAAAATGGAACACCATTACCGAGAAATCAATAACTTACGCAGTTCCCGGATAACTCATGTATTGACAGGTGGCTGGGGTACATAATTCTGATAAACTTCCACATAATGCGTTCACATGGTCGAATAATGCTAACGCTGAAAAGGAGAAATCGACTGAGTGAAGGGAAAACATACAGCAGCGTTATTTGATAATGAAACACTGTACACTACGACTTTCGTGAAAATCGTGAAATTACATGTAGCAGCGGTAGGGTAATTTGGTTCCGTCATTCATTCCAATCCTTGATTCTGACCAGTGAACATTTTACCCCGAAAGTTCACACGTCAAACACTACGTTATGTCGATTAATACGGCTTTAATACGATACGATTGATATATCATTATGAAATCATGCTCATTACTCCACAGACCAAGCCAAGAAAGGCGGGTAGAGCTAAAAAGCCCGCCTCTACAGCTCAGGGGCGCTCTTTTCGTGGGGGATTCGCCGCAGACAGGCTCCCTAGACCCCTGGCTCCGTGTGAATGACATCTTTTTGGGATTTCTTAAGACCCAGATTACCCCTATCACTGTCTTTATTTGTACTTCACACACTTCAAGCCAATACAAAGCCTTGAGGAAGTCTTCCGGTTACAAACATGCACTCACTGCCATGCATCTCTAACCAGTGTACCCTTCTATAAAGAGTCTAAGCTAAAGCTAAAAAAAAAAGCTCAAAGGGAGAGTGAACCACTGGGAGAGGGGCAGACGCGAGCTGAAAATGGTCAAATATTGTGCGCGAATTGAAATTTGGTTTAAGGTGTCCATCACGATTCTACCAATGAGTCTAGCAGTAGTAAGTGACCAGGTTAGCATAAACATATGGTGGACTAAGGCGATACCCGATGCAGTAACAACGTATATTCGTGAGCTACACTTGTAGAAATTGAGATGTCTCTACACCCAACGATAAGCGCTTGAAACAACATCCCCATGGGAAACTTCAACAACACGTATTTTGCCAAAATAAAACATTTGGATGCATGCAGCCGCCACAAATATCGAACATCAACGCTCAGACGCCTGCAGTCAAACAGGGCTGATCGACTTTCAACAGAGGGCTGGAAACGCGTACTACGACAGCACTACTGAATCAATCATTTTCTTTTTCTCTGTTTTCCCAGGAAGATATAAAAAGAATGAAGTGCCGTGGAAGATGGTGGTTTACGGCACTGTTGAGATCGATTGCCCTATCAAATGTCATACAACAAAACAGCGCCCATCCGTCTATCTGTAAAACGTTGGAGGCACAAAGTTTGCACAACCCGCAGGGTGCACGTACCATGAAAAAACCATGTTTAAAAAACGCATCGTATATTTAAAAAGGCAAGCTTTGAAAATTTGAAAAAAAATGAAGCACTCACTATGTGTTGCCAACCATTCACGAGGATCTATCCCAGGCGGAAGGGCGGTGAATTTCTCGATTACCTGAAAACATTGGTCACTAACTTTAACCCAGACTTTCTTTCCGACAGACTACCAACTTTAGAAGCTAATCGATAACCGGACATAGCAGAAACCAGCTGGGACTACCATTACTGTCAGGAAAAAAAAGCCATTGCTTGAAGTATCTGTTATTGGGGTGCCTCATAGGTGCCTTAGTGACGTAAGCCTGTGATTGGCAAATTACTTGCAACCACCAATCACAGACTCTAATAGCACGCGCCGTGTTCTTCAACATCTCACTGGTATTTCATGAGCCCCATAAATGCACATGCATGAGTTGAAGATACCAAACTGATTAATAAAGAGGTAAGCATAAACATGGTTCCCATAAACAGTAGTGACAATTAGTACTCGGCTGCTCTGACAGATGAAATTCATCGGAAAAAAAGCAATTTTCCAATAAGAAAAACCCTCCGAAAAATATTTCAACAAAAAAGCAAGAAAGACAAGAAAGGCAAGGCTTACTCCGAATCGAAACAAGCGGTTAAAGTGTCAAGTGAGATGAATAAAGTAACTGGCACTAACATGGTCTTCTATTGAATCACACACGCATAATTCTGTCGACTGAGATTTCCTTGTCGATGACCGTTGTGCTACTGATGCACTTGCAACACGTTTCGTTTTCGCATCCTTGACATCTCGTCGCCGTGATCGACTGAAAATACACGAAAATACTTTGAAAATAAAAGCACGACAAAAATATAAAATAAGTGAGAAACTAGTATATTCCAGTAATTGTCCATCGTACTCTCTATCTATTAGCTTCGTGCTGCGATTGCACACCTGTGTAACACAGGGCAAAACAACTCCCTCCTCAGTCCAGTTTTCCGCTATTTTTATTGCACACATTATCATGACGATAACAACTCCCATCGCACCATTTGATCAACGGTTACCAGTTATGAGAACTGCTTTACTTACCTACTAAATGATCAATTTAACCAGTCGATCACAATTCTATGAATAAAGAAAAATCCCCAAAAGGTGGGTAGAAAAGCAAAAAAGGCGAAAAACGATTCGATGTGCGACAAATGGGATATCGAGCCAATAAGTTCAGATGCGCAAAAATTCTCGATATCGTCCCTCACACACAGAAGACACCAGGAGTCGAGAACCCCTCGACAGGGAGGTCGTATTTGATCGGACAGGATGGGGTCGTATCTGTAGAGGCCAGCGATAAGAACTGTAAACCGAACTTTCAATAGGCAAATGAGAAGCGAAAGCTATTTTACGGCAAATAAGAAGACGAATAGCAATAAACACATTGCAACTATACAATCCTGCAACAGTTATCGATATTGTGAAGGTAAAAAAGGGGTCCCATTCGGCTCCTGCACAGGGAGGGGGGTCGTACTGAAGAGCTAATTTCTCCAGCACCTGGGAATACACTGCTCAACATAAAATCTTGGATTTTATTCACAGCTCGGTACACCCGCAGGTCCGTCCTATCATCAACATTTTAAGGCCGCCGTCACACTTCGCGATTCTGCGGTTCTGCAACCTTGCGGCGTCGCACTTTCGCACACGGAACTGCGACCTTGAGAATTTGTAATGCCGCAGCTTCGCGTGCAAAGCCGAGACAACGCAAAAATCACAGAATCGCAAAATCCCCAAGTGTGGCAACGTCTTTGGAGATCAGGTTAGTTCAGGGGTAATCATTACAGTACTACCACAAACCTGCGCTCTTTCCTCTTGATAAAATTACATCCATCAAAAAGCTGTTTCCATTCACCGAGTACGGTACGAATCGATGTGAAACGTCCAGATTCGGATGCGCTAACTGGTGGATGACTGACTACATCGGCTGTCATGAGATACTGTAACTCGGCACACAACTTGCGCCCAACGTTTCTAAGAGATAGATAGACGTAAATCATGTTTCGAGCACACACATACGCACAAACGGATGATGACTCTGCTGTGTAGACTGAAGATGACGACACACGACGGACAAGGCAAAATTGCCGACGTCTCGATAAGCGATGAGAAGAAAGAGCAGCGGAACGCACCTTGCGGAATCACATAGGACGGCTAGCAATATGATCTGATAAAAGCAGTTATCGAAATAATTTAAATTCCAAAAATAAATTGAACACAGGAAGGAATGTGCCTGAGAAGTTTGCAGAACAGATTGCAAGGCGAACGAGCAAGAAAACATGGCGCAAGGCACGGGAAAAGAGAACATGGGGAAAAAACTGACGAGATGTAACCCACAGAGGAACTGGTACACCACTCGAACAGCATATTTACTTGTAAGCTCTATGAAACCACTAGAAAAGAGCAGATCTAATCCAGAGTTCAAACAGCTCTTAACAAGTGGATTTCGAAATGCACTTCAAAGAGGCTTTCACAGTCAAAGTGCATAGATTAAAAACTCCCAAAAAGCCATTCAAGGAATTTTAGAAATATGCTTACTAGGCAATAACCGTTAGCAAATCTTCCAGGTTCAAATATATACATATCAAAAATACTAAATGCATTTTAAACGTATCACAACCATTTGACAAAATATAATCTAAATGGATGTGACACACTCCGAATGAAGAAGCATAGCTGATTCCATCAATTGAAACGAAGAACGCAAAAAGTTCGTAACGACTCACATCGATCGGGGATACCCCACCGAATACTATGTTTCCAAGAACCTCTACTTTAGGTCATTCCTCGTACCACAACTTACGCCACTACTCAGAGAGTAATTCGTCTTCGACTTTCAAAAACTCCAAAACATCTTAACGAGAAACAGGCTTATTCCAGTAATACCCCTGCTTATTTGATATCCACAAAAAGTTATGCACATAAGGGAACGCCAATGAATAAAAGAGAGGTTGTAGGGGGGGGGGGGGGCAGGAATAACGAGAAGGAAACAGGTGAAACGTCATCGTTGCGTTTCATGACGAACGGCCGGGTCATGGCGGCACGTTAACGATGGCGGTGGGGCTGACGCAGTTCAGTCAGGTTCAAAATGACTATTGCTACATCGATTGCGCTGCCTTTGTGTCTAAGTGTCCGCTTTTCGTGTTGTGATAAAATACAAAAGCACGTCAGAATGTCGATAACACATCGCCAAGACGAAAACCGGAACGCACCCCCCCCCCCCCCCTCCCCGACTGCTGAGACACTCAGTGGACTGGCGAGAGAACAAGAATAGCCACAACATCATGTAGCGCTGCGTCAAGTGTTCGCCAATGAGTAAGACCAACTAGGGCTACTCAGGTAATACAGCCACCAGTACTTCGAGTAACTACTACTAAACCGGAATTCGGACTGTACTTGAGACTTGCAAGCAGTTCGCAGCAGAAATCAGTTCTACTTTTGTAAAGTTGGAATACAGAAAGAACTGTGAGCAGAAAACGAAAGAGCGAAGATCTTCTGCGAACCAATCGATACGAAATGCGCCGCGCATATTACTTTTACTGCAGATCGTAGAGGAATATAAAACCGTACTTGGCCTAAATAATCACTTGCGGAGAACTGGTTGGTTCTACTCTTTCAACATGTTAAGCACCAAGTAAGTGACCCGGTAGAATGAGAGACATTCGATGATATTGGTAGAGTTTGATGCTACAGTAAATGGGGTGAAATAGGTACAGTACCACATATCACTACAATGTATGAAAAACCCGATAAACGAAAGTTACAATGAGCAAAAAAATGACGTGGATAATCTAAGGAAAATAACTAGAAGTATCGCTCAATTGATTGGCAAAACACAGGCGAGGACGGAGAGTTTACACTAAGCGGCATCGCCACCGCTTCCTGGTGGGCGTGGTGGCAGCAATGGCGCAGGCACTTTGATTGATAATTCTCGACAGCATTCCGCAAAACCCTTTTTCGTAGTGTACACATGGCTTGAAGATGGGCATAAGAATCTTCATGGGTGTAGATGTCGCAGATTCAACGAAAGAATGAAGCAGAAAATCACACTAGTGGAGAAATACGGTTGTGCGATGTTGAAGACTGCTGGGAACATGAAAAAACGGATGGGAATACTGAGTGAGACATCCAAAATACCTTGTGAAGCCTATAACAATTTTCCCACCATTTCTCACTCGATCGATATTCCCTCCATACGACAGAAATGGATTCTGAACATAGTTGGTTCACTAGAACAAACTCGCACATGATACCTCGACCAACTGTGGGTATTATGACAGTCCAATAGTCGCACACCAATTACAACGGTCGGTACTTTGACATACGCCATTTCTCGACCTTGACCAAGAAACGGCCCATAGGAACCAACTATAACTTCCACATACTGAAATCACCTATAATATATTAGGTAGTCTAAAAAGTCTTTTCGTATTTTTAAATACCGCTTTTTCCCTCAAAACTGCTTTCCACAAAATTTCTTCTGTACATATATATGTAGCACAAGTCCACACGCATCTATAGGTATTGTTGTCTTTCATCTCCCGGATAACCCTTTTCGGCAAGATAAAAACATCAAAAGTCACCTCATTTTCAATTCCATTTTTTTTCTTTGAATGGCGTTAACAGGGACAGGAAAGGTGATAATCCTATGGGGCAAGATCAGGGCTATAAGGCAGTAATTTTCATCCAAGCTCGAGAGTTTTTTAAGAGAAAAAATTTTGAAAAATTTTTACCACTAGTGAAAAAATGACTCGCCAAAAAATTCTCGAGCTTGGATAAAAATTTGCCCCATCCACCTTATAGCCCTAATCTTGCTCCATCGATTATCACCTTTTCATTCCCTGTCTAACGCCATTCAAAGAAAAAATTTTTTATAATTTTTGCATTGAAAATGAGGTGACTTTTGATGTTTTTATCTTGCCGAAAAGGGTTATCCGGGAGATGGAAAACAATAATACCTATAAATGCGTGTGGACTTGTACTACATGTGTATGTACAGAAGAGATTGCTGGAAAGCAGTTCGAAGGGAAAAAGCGGTATTTGAAAATACGAAAAAACTTTTTAGTTTTTCCAATATATACAAGCCCCATATTATCCATATCAGGGCGTATTCCTGCTGCAATGTGCGCGCAGCGCGCATGCGAAAGCTACTCGATACAATGATAGAAAGCCGCAGAGCCATCCTGCGGGGGCGGCGAAGACGCCCCACGTGGATTGGCAGGCGTAGCCGGCCAATCAGACTTTAGGAGGGTTGGAAATCAAATTGCTAGATTTTACCACTTTTCCATGAGTGAGCTCCACTTTCACCCGTCTACACTCTCGTCACAGCACTACACATAGCTGCGATGACCCAACATGATGTCAAGTAGAACGCGAAAATTCGCTACCAAGGTCAAGTAGACCGGAAATGTCGAAGTTCTCTCCAACAGAACACCTTTGTATGGTTCATGTGAAAGGATAGTTTTTTGAGTTCAATCCATTGTCGGCATGCGCCATGCATTCTAGCTCCTTTCAGAATCATGGTGGCAGGAGAATGCGATCTGCCCTTTTCAACGACATGAGAGGGCCAGCCGATGTACAAGTCAGTGCTTTTATATTCCCAGACTAGTCTCTACTAACCTATCGACCTCGAACGGTTGGAAGGGTCGGTTGGCCGAGATGGGCGTTGTGCGAGATTTAATCCTCACACCATGAGATAGAAATGCGCGCACTACATCAGCTTTCATGGTATTTTCGGTAACTTTCGGAGTTCATTTCTTTGAAATCCACAAGTTTTCATAAAAAGCGAATATGAATATTGCTAAGTGAAATGACCGCATAACCGCATTGGATAGTGCTTCACCAACCAAGGTATTTTGTAAATAAAAATCTGTAAACAAAACTTTTCACCCGGAAGAGCTGTAGCAGCAAAAATCACATGAGTATGGTCTAGAACCGGGGTGGGAGCTGACATGACCAATGAGTTAACCCCTAACTTGAACCTGGGGAAAACTTTCCTAAAGATGTATTGCACCTCCTAGCCAGTACTATTGAAATAGCTAAAAAAACATTTTACAACAGGATAATGAACTTCATGAAGAACTGATTAAGCAATGAAGAAGGCGGAGAGGGAATGGGGTGGGGGGTGAAAGAATGCAAGAACATGGGTGCAATTAGGGATGGAATCCAGTGGAACTAGTCTCTTGACACGCGTCACTGCTTCCGCTCTACATGACTACCGACACACGCATGATACAAATACAAAGGTTTTCAGGGGTAATAATAAACATAAAATACCGCTTATCTCAGAATATCAGCTCTATAACTCAAGGTAAACATAGGGAACTGTAAATATAAGAAGACCCTTTTCAATTTTTGATACCGCTTCTCTTGATCCTTTATGCACCCCTCCCACTTGATATCCTAAACACGGTTCTTCAGCTTGTACTATTGAACTTGATACTACTCTTTTTTTTTTCTGAAGAACACCCAATGCCCCCTCCCTAATATCGTTCACTACGAAATATTCCCTCCCCCAAAATATCCTGAGTAAAGAAATGTAAAATCAAGATCGAAGGCCATGTGCTATCTCAGGGCAGGTAAGTTATAACTATTGCCAGAGTAAATAGAATTGACCGGCATTTTTTAAACATATAATCGCCATTGAAGCCACATTCTTGAGCTGAATAATGACAAGTAGTTAATGGAATGACAGCCAATGATATCTAGTGAATGAAATTAGGAGAACTCAAATTCGACAGAATGACCAGTTAGTTCTTCATTATTGATGGAATAATGAGAAAACTGAAGGAGTCGGAGATTCTATACGAAGAGGAGGCACCAGATGAGAGGATGGGTTCTAAGCAACTCTTTCTGGGATAGACATACCGACATCGGACCCTAAGATCTGATCAACTCAAGTCTTAAAATGTCTCAGCTATCACAAGACATTATGAGCAATGTCATACACTGTCGAACACCAATCTACGCCAGAAAAGCCATCACGTACAGTGAGTAAAGTAATGTATGGAGCAATCAAACAATTACTAGGTTGTTATGGACACCATATGTATACGGCGCTGGCTACCGTATGGCATCACCAGAATATTCCTACTGACGCTACCCTCGGATTATCATGTTGACATATGAACCCATAATGTAAATGATCCTTTCGAAATACGGGTTCGCTGGGGGTATGGGGGCGGCTAACAAGATGTAATATGAAACCTTTTACCGCGACGACTCATGGTAACACGACATCAGATCAGTAATATAAGATTGAACCTACAATATGGCGGATATGAATGGGACAATCACAGCACGACCACACGATGGCGCACCTTTATGTATCACTCAACACAAAGGTCGCCTCGAAATCACCCCGGTCCCAAATAGTGCCAGCGCCCTTGTACCCAAGCCGCACAGGTTACGACACTCAAGGTCCACTTTGTGCTGAGAATCCCAACTGTGGCAGGTGTTTCACTGCATCTGCATCTGTGTGCCTGTCTGCGTGTGCGTGGTGCCAAAACTACAAAGAAACGTGCACAAGACCCGGCTGAAGAGTTCGAGGTGCGAGGTGAGTGCGAGCGCGAGATAGGTGAGTGGTGTCTGTGCGCCAAGGCGATCCCCCTCTCTATCCTCCTTCTTTGTCTACACCCGCCCGAACCAACCCTCGCAGTACAAACATCAACACAATACATGTCAGGTCGACAGTGAGCTGTCACCAATCCTTTCCACCTGCTCCCCTCGGCCTCCCCCCGGTTGAATAACCTTGTGTTTCTCATCGGGCAACGCTCAGTCGTTAAATGGGAATGCGAAGGTAATCATGTCATATTAAATATGTGGACAAGCCACGTAAATCAATTTCATTCAAGCAACTAGAGCTATGTGAGTTAGTAGGAGTTTTGGGCTACTTGCACGGATCCTTCAACAACTTCGATCTTCCTGAGTTTTTTGAACCATCTCTTTCTTCGAAACTGCTCAAAGCTTGTGGGGATGAGGAAATCACCACTGCAAGACCCTGAGAGGGAGTTCTGCTCTTGGAATGGACTTCTTAGGCTTATCGTTCCAATGCGGTGCAGCAGCTTCAAAAGATACTTCGAATGCCAGTTCCACCACGTAATCGTTTAATGCAGACGCGGAGTACTTATGACAACGTCACCTTGAAAACCTCGCGTTCCCAGCTATTTCTGCAGCAGATCCAGTTTCACGGGCTTCAAATTTCTGGCAATTTCTATTTCAACTTTTATCAACGACTCTCACACTACACAAACTGGTTCACTTCTATTTGTATTCACGAAAATGTACGTAGAAGTGAAGAAAATAAAATCAGAAGACAGAAGAAGAAAGTGTATTCCGAAGAAGAAAGAGTATGAAAAAAACTTTGAGTTTTTTAAAATCGCTATCGTACTGTTCAGAGGAAACATTCCCATGGAAGCATCACTCGCGCGAAACACCATCGAGAAAATTCCGCCATCCTCAACAAAAGACGATAGCGGGTATCGACAAAAAATTCAGCATCGATCGGGTAGCGCTGATGAAACATCGTTTGACTTGTCTCCCCGCACCCCACACCCCTGGATCAAGTAGGCAAAGAAAGAGAGAGAGAGCCTGCCGCGAGGAGGTCAGCTATAGAAATCTTAGACTCAAGCACTACCTTCTTCACTATGTACCAGTAAAATACTACTGCAGTAGGATGTCACCACCGTAAAACGCATAATCGATCTAAAACAGAGCGAATCAAAAAAGGACAAACGAGAATGCTATTTCTCACCGGTTTATCTACTAAATCAACGAGTGCTATAAAAAGAAAGATTCAATCCTGAAAAGTTCCCGATGGAATGTGGGTTACATAAGGGAAGCAGATTGGAATTTCTACCTTGATATTGATGCTTATTTCACATATTTAAAAGATTTACATAAATATAATAATAAAAAATTCACAAAATAATTAGAAATATAAGAAATAAAAAATTATCAAGAGAACGATGGCACTTACTATATTGTAAACGTATCATCAGAAAAATAATACGGCTACTGCAAAAAAAGCCGGAAAAAAGTAAATCAAATAAAAAAATAAGAGCTCTTGAAATGAGTGGCGGGATTGCATTTTACGCATTGCTCCAAGTTCCACAAGTATCTATCCAGAAATTTCAATAAGTTTCGGAAGCACGCAGGATTTTCGATGAAATGAGTGCTTATTCAACCAAAAAGGAATAAAATGGAAGTTAAAGATATCAATAAAGTAGTCCGTGGAAGTGAAATCCTTTAAAGTAAGTTAAGTAAATCAAACTGATGCCCATACAAAACATCCACCTACACAAAGGAGAACTTCAGGTATATACTTCACCAGTACCATAGGAATACTGAGTAATAGAAAGTGAAAGCAATACAGAACAAGATTCCGTTTGATCCATGCAGCATGCCAGTCTGATTGACAGCAATGGGCTTTTGCCAGGCCGCCAGGTGTAGGCGGAGGCGGATATGACGATCGCCGTGGTGACATGTGAGGTGTAACCAGACGGTTTAGCAGCCCAACGGAAAACCCACTATCAACCACATAACCGTAAACTTCAAATGCTTCACACTGCTGCATATTAAATGACTCATTTTTCTCACATTCCACACACAACGTATGTATACAGCACACACTTTTGTTGTCACCTATTCACAACACCGCCTGACTTCTCAATCATTATGCTAGGCAAACGGAAAACACAGTTATGGAAAACAAGATACTAGTCAATACCACTGTATTAATCAGTAATTGCAGACCATGAGAAACCATCCTTTCAAAACCTTAGAAACTAAGTTTTACTCTGTAAATTACAGGAAAGAGTAGAAAACAAGGCAGCATGTTTGAATTATCCAAGGACAGCCCCGATTATTTTATGAAATTCATATACCAAGACGGTACAATAAATCAATCATATAAGATCTTCTCAAGGAATATATTGGCAGAATCACAAAAAAGATAATTTCGATTATTTGGGGTTTATCCGTCACCTCAACTTTTTGAATAACACTTTTGAACCTGTCAATAAAAAACGAAATAAATAAATCTCTCCATATCACAAAAGCAAAAGCAGAATTTGAGTTTGAAGCAACACTGGCATGATGAGTACCATATTTAGCCTACGCAACCCAAAATAACACGAGCTACGAGATCGATTTATGATTAGAAGCACTACATAAGCACCAATAACCCTTTTTCCATTCACTGTGTAAGCCGAAAAAACCATTCCACATCTTTACGATCTTGGGTGGAAGTCAAGTGCGTGGCGCATCCCAAATTAATCCACACCTTTCACCTTCCGTTCCCTGCTTTTTCTACGAGTATAGCGGCACAGTAAGTGAAAACAGAAGAAAAGAGTTTTTCTGTCATACATATATGAAATGATAGGAAAAGAAGATCGTGAAATAAACAACATCTATGTTTCGCAAATTAATGGTTGTTTCGCAAACACACGATAACATTCAAATGTTTCACAATTGCCGATGTTATCAGCGTTGGTGCAACATCGCGATAACGACGACAATGCGAATTGCTTTTCGAATAATTCGCATGAAATCGTCGAGTGTCCGCGCGCGCCCCCCCGCGAATGTATTCGGCGGCATCGGCAACAATCCGTTTCAATATTTGCTTCGTTGCGTTTTAATGCAGAACGCTTACGCGGCGCATACAATGATGCACACACTAAAACGGACGAACATTTGAATGGTCGACCGATTCTTCACAACGCCTATCGAAACCTCTTCAAACTTTCTCCTATGCCCGCCGCTTTTCTCACGCTTGTCGTGGCCTTACCGTAATAGTTCCATCAGCCTCAGGATAACAAGCGACATTGAAAAAATCGTTCCTCTCTGCTCCCTTCTCTCTCCTCGCGGCAACTCAGCGTCTCATTCCAACACCACCCACTTTATGTATGCCACATCGAGGAGGGAAATTTATAGCCTTATCCATCAAATACACCAGTGAACCAGCACACTGAAGAGAATTTCAGAGCATGGGAACATGAGCGGCGGTCCATGCAACAACTCTTATAAAAAGGATCAAGGAATTTAAAATGAAATTTTGAAGCAAAGAAAAAAAAGAGAAGGAAAAAGGAGAAAAGAAAAGAATGACTAATCACTCAACGTTGACTGAACTACTCAAGACGCGCAGCGGATACCACTCCTGCCAGGTACTATGTAGAATGGATTTGGAGCGATTTCCATTTACCATAACATTTCACATAATTTGAAAATATTTACAAAATTAATACGCCCAACAACTTCAAAAAGGCCCACAAAAAGTACTTCCAGAAGATACAAAGTGCTCTCGCATTTGTGTTAAAGAGAGAAAGCAGTAGTTCCCTCGGGACCTCATCGCACTATCGCATAATGCAAATTTTCATTAAACTTTACCTTTTGACTTAATCAGCTAAATTTTACAGATGATCCACTTCCAGATATGAAATTTGAGTCATAAGCTATACGAATTCAAATATGCAGCATATTTGTAAAGAAGAATCAATTCCTATCATTGTGTTGGCTTTAGGCAACCTCAGGAAAAACGTCTTGATTCCTTAGCTACAGCTAATTAACTACAGCTCATTACCTAAAGAAAAAACCCCCAGTAACGCTTACAATCACTTCCATTGATACACAATGAAATAAAGTCAAGAGAATGACACCTAAAAGGAGATAGCACTTCTTGATATCCGTACTACAACAGCATTAGAAGAAATACTGAAAGCACTACCAAATAGTAGTGGAGTACTGAAACACCCAACCCTCTCTACATGACGACACGAATCGTTCAGCCATTCATGTGCATTGAATGGCCGTATAAAACAGGCTCTGTCCCTTTCATGAAACAGGCAGCAACTATGTGAGCGTGTGTGGGAGCGTGTGCCGATCCATGCTACATTTATTACAAGCGCAAGATGAACCATGACCGAAACACGGTGGATCGAAAGACCACGAAGGAACAAATAACCGCAATGCTTTTCAACACGTGCAGTAAAAGGTCAAGCTAATAAGCTTACCCTACCAGCTTATTGCCGCTTGCCTTATCTTACTCACTTACGAACTGTGGTCACCTTACTGCATTTTTGCCTCAAATGATCCAGAACACTTCCAAGGTTATGTTAGCGATGACCTCAATCTGGTCTTAACGCTTTTAATTCTCACCATAACAAAAGTTACGACTACAGCGGAGCGATCAGAGGCGAATCCGACATTTTCGACCAGTTTAGATCGCCATTCAGAACTTTGTTATGTCGGGCTCAGACCTTATGAATGCTAACTAGCTCCGACTCCCCAAAATAAAGGCCCAATTACTATAACATTTCTGGCACGTTCACTGCTCCGCAACGTTTCAGCACCTATTACCAATAGGGGCCTGATTGCTACTCTGACAATAAGACAAACATCGTAGAAGGAAATCACAACGAAATTACAGATGAGCTACGCCGACGTTATGGCATGCAGGGTGCCCCTTTGGGGTTACATACACTACAATACTCGCCGTGAGTTTTTGAAAAAATGCGGATCCGCGTTCATTCCGTTCTTCTTACTCTAACTCGGTTTGTCTTCTGATATTTTTCAATTCACCTCATCAAGCTCTACACTGCTTTTCAAATTTCAAAACTAGTATTATACGTTCTCGCATGCACAAAGTGCCGGTCGGCACTCACTAGCAACTATAATTATAACCAGGAGGCAGAACTGCACTCAGCTAGCTCAACAACTCATAGATATCCAATTCAAAACTAAATAAAAATTAGGTTTTTATTCTGCAAGGGTAATATTGATCTTTTTGGTATCAGTTCACCTAACTGCTACGGTACTTTGTGATTGGTTGAAAACACTTTTTTTGGTTTCAACGATCTTGCTTATTTCAAGATAATCCTAATTGTTTCGAACAACTGTATAATAAGTGATCCATGAATGGAAATCATACATCATGACCATAAGTGAAATTATCACTCCTTTTCAAACATTTTGCCGTCCTACGCTGTTTGACCCCTCGAACTCGTAAAGTCACCTCTCCGGGATCTCCTAGAGGTATTGTCGGCCTTGCACAGTGATATGCCACGAATTAACCACTCGATATAGAGAACATGGTAGTCTTATGAGAAGTGCATAGGTCTTCAATGCCAGCACTCAACTTTTTCTTTTTATTGTTCCGAGCTTCAGATCATACTGTAGTTGTGAGTACTTTCATGAGTTACTGAAAATATTAGATCTATTTACTGACGGAAATTACTTATAATATTGGATTCTTAGATCTGGGAGCACCCTTGTTTTTTACCGATAGTTTTGAAATTCGTAAGATGGAGAATGATTTCCAGTAAATATATCTACTCTGTGTAGCTGTCAGTAATTTCAATCCCTTTGTTATCTGTCTAGTTTCGCAAATGAGAAAATTGAGTACTGGCGATGGAGACCTATACACTTTTATAAAACTACCATATTGTCTATATCGTTTTGTTAATTCAGTGGCATCATTGTGGAAGGCCGACAATACCAGTGTAGGAGATCGGCAGGGTGACTAATAGCTACGAGATCGAGCGGTCAGACACGGAAGAACGGCAAAATATTTGAAAAAGAATGTCAATTTACTTATGGTCGTGATACATGAGCTTCGTACATAAACCAATTATTATACAGTTGTTCAAAACAATTAAAATCTCCTTCAAATAGGTATGATCGTTGGAACCTAAAAACATGTTTCGAACCAATCACAAATGATGACCACCACAGCACTTGGAAACTGATACCAAAAAGATCAATATCATCTTTAAAGAATGAAACCTAATTTTTATTCAGTTTTGCGTAGGTAACACCTTTTAAACTTGAGCACTGTCTTGTCCCGAAGTCTCACGTTGATCCAAATATGTATTGAACAATGTGAGACTTGCTAAATTTATTCTAAAAGACTCGAAAAGAGTTTCACTGAATTAAGTGCAAAAAATTTTGAAATTGAAAATTAACTGCAAGAGGAAATTTTGCAGTTTTTATGCAATCAATTTTGTGAATCTTTTCGAGTCTTTTAGGATAAATTTTGCAAGTTTCACATCGTTCAATACCTTTTAAACTGTTGAGCTATGTTTAGGGCACCCTTGCCTTCTGGTTATTATTATAGCGCGCGTCGCTCGCGAATAAGTGCCCACTGGCACTTTGAGCATGTGAGAACGCAATTTTTTTTGAAAACTAACGGCGGGTATTGTCGGTACCAAGGATATAACGAAACACGGAGAACCGTTAAAAAAATACCGATGAAAGTAATCTTGCTCGTTTTCGAAATATGAAAGCAAGGGTGCTAAGTAGTGCAACAGCAATGAAGTAACGGAACGAAATGGACAAAAACCAGAGAATAGGACCATACTCCTCAGCATAAAGGAGTAGCTAAGCCAGCCAGCGTGAATGTTGCTCCGCCCTGCACAGCTATTCGGTCTACACAAGCCGCAGGGCCGGTAGGGACCCAAATGAGGCCATGATAAAAATTCTGGGCGCGCCTTTCAGTTCGAGATTTCGGCACACATCACATTCTTGAAACCTGCCACTTCATATACAAAAACCATGTCTTCCTATGTCTCCAGATGCGTGCGCCAAGAAAGAAAATTCATGAAAGAAAACCGACAACGCTCAAAAGAGTCACATCAACAACATGTGCTTCGAACTATTACAATTAAATGACTAAAAAACCAACAACAACAGAAGTCCGAGATCAAACACTACACAAACATTACATTAATCATTCTGCTTCGCCAGAATGACATCGACCCCTTCTGCCATCAGACCTATAATTATTGTTGATCGTTAGCCGCTAACACACCTTAGCGCAACGACCTTGATGGGTCGCCGAAATATAGCCAACTGTATGAGTGAGAGGAGAGATTCAGAGAAGATTTAATCATTGCAATCTACTGCTTACACATCATACATGTTTTTTACTAGACAACTCCTAGCTGTATTGGCTTCTACTAATAATTTACGAAAGTTGACTACTTTTACGACTACTAGTTTATTCAGTAATTTAGCGCTGCTGAGAGTCGTGTGCCAGCCAGGTTGAGGTACATCTCAAGGTACATTTCATTCAGTTCGAGGCAATGACTCTTACTGATCACAATAAAAAGCAAAAGCAGCATTGATCAATGCTCACTTGGGGGCATGCACCCGACAACATGTCGTTCAAAAGCCCCGTTCAACGCTGCATTTTTTTTTTTGAAGAAATCTACGATTTCCGGCGTTTGAGTTACTTAAACAACTGGGAAACATGGTGAGTTCGGGGGAATTAGCGCCATTACTCCCATACGTTTCAAATAAACAAGTGGCTTTTATAGAAAAATAGTCTTCAGAAAGCTATCAAAAGGACTGATAAAAAATTTCCAAAGATATACTCTTCAATAACACAACAAAAATCTGAGAAACTAGTTTATAAGCACGATAGAGACTGAACAAGGAGCGCGATGAGCTAACACTGGAACCAGAGAGCCGTGAAATTGAACTGAGCAATAATCAAACACAAACGTGGGAAAGAAAGGCGATTCGGGCCTCTCTTCACAGAAACGGCTGAGAGAAACGACTCACTAATCAAATCAAGCATTTTGTGCTTGTCCCCCCTATCCCTTCCCAACATGCAAAATGTATAACAAACACATGGTAGTTAAACAGAACACGAAAAAAAGAAAAACGCTTCTAATCTCCCGTTCCTGTTTAACAGTAAAAATGAGGCAAACAGAAATCGGAACGAAATTGAAAAGGAAGAAGAACGAGTAAGTAACGCAGGATGTGGAGGAGAAGGAAACAAGTAAAGCAGGATGTGGAGGAGAAGGAAACAAGTAACGCATGATGTGGAGGAGAAGGAAAGCCATGTCGCTAATAAACTCAATTACATTCAAATCGCACATGCCAAAACCATTAGCCTTAGTTCACGCGATGATGAAATTGTGGTGACAAATTTCATGGAAAAACTTACGTGGCAAAGCCGACCAAATTTGAGATTAGAATTTTGGCAGGACAGCAACCGGGCGCTTCGTCCGTATCAAATGAGGTACGCCGAGTCAAGGACACCACTCGAATGTCCGTTGCAACTGACATGGAAACTAAATAGACAACACTCGACATCACAACAGTACCAAACACATCCTTCGCGATGATCATCGACGACGACAACGAAGGCGATGAGTGACATGCGGAAACGATTCTTCCATGACAACGCTACCATGAAATCAGCCGGATCAAGCAAACATTGGGAATTTTAAATATAATCTTTAATATCTTTACTATCTCTACCTCGGTCACGTAATAGACAGAGATTAAAGGGAGGAAGAGATGGTGAAAAGTAGGGGATAGTGGAAGGGGGCGGTGGGTCTTGGTATCATCTCAAACCATGAAACGTAGAGCATAAATTATCAAGATTTTGTTAACTTTTGCAAGAAAAATCTCCTTAGCGAAGAGAATTTTTGCAGTGCTCCCAGCATTTACGCGAAATCAGTGAATTACCAAAAAATTTCAAGGTGGGCGAGGTGGTGGAGTAGCCTGTGCGTCGTCGCGATTTGCACGCGCGCTCGCGCTGTCTTGTGGCATTTCGCGACGCCGCCTCGGCTCCCCCTGTACTACTTCCCTCAAACTTCATGGTGGTGGCGAGCGCAGAAATAATATGATAGACAGAACATTCTTTTTGTACTACTTCCACGCCTTTTGAAATATTCCATCCAACCTCTTAACCTCAGCCATTAGCCAATGATAAATTTGTGACAAAAAGTACAGAAATCCTTGAAATTCCTCAGCACCCAATATATCTGTAGAGTTTCGCAGCAACCCAAATAAAAGTATGTGAAGGAAATCGCGTGCATGGACCAGTTAGTAGGCGAGTGTGGGAAAGAAGCGCGGCAAGCAATCGAATATGGAACAGGATCCGGAAGTTCTATTATGAACCTCGCCAATTTAACAGTTACTTCAAAACAAAGAAAATTATCAATCTTCAAAAACAAGAACTAATAAAACTCATATAAAAAAGTTAACGAAAACACCTCACACACTGGTTTCATGTGGAACAGGCAGTCTAGCGTGTGCATATTACTAAGTTCACCTGTTTAAACTCATCAAATGATCTTTGGGAATAGTTCAGGAACGCCTTGCACTGTGACCGCCAGATAATTTCCTTCAAATTACTTAACAGTGCTAACTGAATATATAATACACAAAAAGTTGAACAGACCGCCGACACTGAACATATCGACATGAATTGATGAGTTCCAGAACGAAACGGAAGTCATCACTCTCTTCGACAAAAAATAGAGCCTCAAGTTTCAGACATTAAAGCTAACAGTCCGAGGCCTTAGGTCGACCTGCAGAGCTGCCAGGTCCAGTAGTTAGTCACTAAAAGCGACGGCCTCGTCACCACGAAGGAAGCACCATGAACAGCACGACTCAACTAATCACTTAATGGCGACGGTATCATTAGAGCTTACTAGCACACTTCTTTTAGACCGAGTCAGACTTTGCGATTTTGCGGTATCGCGTCTCCGCACGCGGAACGCAGCACCGCAGACCCGACGCCGCAGATGGCGCGCGAAATAACGACGTCGCAGGACCGCCGAATCGTGAAGACTGACGTGGGCTTTACTCAGGTGGTAAAGTTGTTATCGATCACTAACGCCCAAGCACCGAGTCACAAAATTCTAATTTTAAAAGCGCTCACATGCATGGATCGGCTTGCTATTATCTATCTGATAATGAAAGCAGGGAGGTTTCGTAAAAAATGACTGAAAATCTATCAAAAAATGTCATGCGGCCACCTCAAAACTGATCACAGCTCACTCACAAGCAAAGATTAAGATTGAGACTATTTCAAAAGCGCCTAACGGTATATATAGGCGAGCTACTATAATATGTTGCTGATACTAGAAGCACGTAGGATGACATTCGCTGAAAAACTTGTACAATCACAAGATTGTCATAAAACTGTTCAAAAGTTTGCGGGCACTTCGAAACTGGAAGTCACAGTTTACACATTTCGGGCAATTTGATCAGCTTTTAGCTGTAACGAAAAAAAAACTGTTTTTGAGGACAGCCAGTAACCAAAATCAAAGAACCCGGGGGAGCTTATTAAGGATATATGCTCGTTTCAAGATGTATTACGCAACTAATATGTGAGGACAAATTGATAACTGGATGATGCCAGTTGTACGGTCGTTGAATGCGCAGAGTTGGTGCGATGAATGAACGGGCCGAGAGAAAAACGACGAGATAGGGAAACGAACTGGTGATAACAGCCACTTGATGTCTAGGACACAGATACGAATATACTCCATAGACAAAGCGGCAACATCACATGGTCACTGGGTAAGTTTTACAGATTCCGGGTACCAGTTGTGATCCAAGACCCCGGATCAGTGATCCACGCCGCCGGTGATGCACAGGTGTGTTTGAACTTATGAGCAATGCGCAACGATGCGCAAGTACCCCATTGTGGATGACTACTTAAATAGTCTGTTTGTGCGGTGTGAGGCACGTCCTGACAAGAACCAAACGAAACGAAAAAAAATTGTGGATTGTGAATAGAGTGAGCGCAGCGCGACACACTTCCCACAGACTACATGTCAACACAGGCGCGGACGGACCGACCGACCACCGCCACCATACCGCCATCACCAGCATACATATCTCCTGTGTAACGTGCTGGTTTCGGGATACTACATAAACACTCTCTCGTGTCGTCTACACAGACGACGACACGCGACCAAGGAATCATGGATCATGCTGAGCGACCAAACGGAAAGTGCCGTTCAAATGCCGTAGATTATGCATGACTTGGAAAAAAACCATCAAAAAGCGTTTATGAATCATGCATGAGCACTAAGCAAATATGCGCCACAAGAAGCTGCAGGTCCACAAATCGAATCTAGCCTCAAATAATCTTCATACAGTACCTTCGGAGCCTGAACACAATCATGAATATCTAGACATGCCTGTACAGTACATTTCGATGACAGTTAAAAACCGCGTAAACCTGGGAGGTTCAAAACCAGGGTCAATTAGACTGTGGATAAGTAAGACCCCCACAACGACTTTATCCTAGAGACCACTCGACACTTGATGGCCCAAAAAACCGGTGAGACAGGCAGGACTCTGAGGATTCCGATTTACTTGAAATACGACCACTTCTTTTTCCAACCCAAGATATTAGTCCCTCTGAGGAGTCCTGAGCCCTTGCTTGACCCTGCTCGAAAGCCTCTATCAAATCACATCATATTCACCCAGGGTTAGGTAAGAAACACACGAAATTTTGTCAATGTTTTCTATTTTATTTATTTATTACTGACCATCACATAAAATCCACAAATCAGTGAACTAGGAACGGTACAGCCTATTGAGCTGGTTTCAAATGAAGTATAAGACCTAACACTTTGAGAGAGGAATAAATTCATATTTCATTTATTATGTAATCAGCTCACTTTAGTAGACAATCAGTAATTACTAACCAGAGCATTACCTTCTCCCACAAATCGAGCCACCCTTGTGAACATTGAGGTAACCTGCAGGCAACTGGGTGGAATTCTCGTGACCTTCTCATTTTTTACCATCTTTTTGAGAATCCCACTCAATGAATCGTTCATTCCGAATCAGCCTAGCAAAACTTCCACAAACTAAATAATACTACGCCCAGCGAACAAGAACCATGCATATACGACTATTTGCAGAGACATAAATAATGCGATCAATCGCGAAAGTGGTCTTGAGGAGACGCCTTGTACCCGTTTTCAATAGACGTTTTCCACCTCACCCATCAGTGGGAGGACTACTGAGGGAGTAATGAATGACATGACTGTGACGTATCTCGGAATACTGATTAATGCTGACATTTCTGTAATTGCAAATACTAAACTTTTGAAGTTTAAAAGAATAGCTGATAGATCATCGACATCAGTCAAAAATCAATAAATAACTGTACAAATTGCACTGTTGGGATTAGCAGAAAAAACTAGAGCGTAATTAGCATTCCTGCGAGATGAACCAAACATCAGCCGCGGAATGAAACCCTAAGATGAAAGGAAAAAATATTATGTGATAAACAGCTGCTGCTTAACATTGACATTCAACTAGTGGTAATGCAGGAGGAGCCCATGCGGCGTCGTCAACACAACGTGCGCGGCAGAACGCTTGGCTCAATGCCGCATCGGTTCCTTCTGCACCTCACCCCCAATAGGTTGAGCCCTAGCCTTCCATCGATACATTTTGCTGACCACTGACAGATACATAGAAGTTGCAATAGAGCCAAGAAGAGGTGGTTGAAAAGGAAGATATAGAAAAGGGGTAGGTCTGAATGGATTGAGTAGATCATTCATTATTGGGTTACATGAAACAGATGAATTGAACCGGGAAGGCCCACTCCGTTTTTTTTTTTGCCCCCTCCTCTGAAGAAGCGTAGAAAGGGCAATTCGTGGTGTCGATTAGTCTCCTCATAACGCGCACACAATCGATATCTATTTGGGGCACTGGCCCTGCAAAACTCAATGTTTTGGACCCTATAAAAATGCTTTCAAAAAGAAAGATGACTGACTTCCACGCCGAATCTGGAAACGCATCCCATCTCAAGGGAAGACACAATGGTTTTTAATGGGTCCTCACTCACAGCATACCACTGTAAAATATATGCCATTTCCATTCAGGCAGTGCATTCAAGCATTTCAGGGAAATTTAAGTTATCGTTCCCCCGCATTTGAATCCTCTGTGCACAAGCACAGTCCATGTAGACGAGTTCTTCTTTTCAATCAGATGTAAATCACACCTGACAGCAATGACCCACCACTTATCAACAATCTTCACTGCACTATTCTGTGGAAGTTTCAATGAAATCTCGAAAAGTCAAAAGAAACAGATAAGGAAAGGGGAATCCACTAAAATTCAAATGTCATACAATCAGTATAGTATAGGAACTAGAATTAATTATCTATCAACTACATTTTTCTAATCAAGCGAAGATTCATCTAGTCATAAAGACATAAAGACGAACTAAGCTTCCAAATAGCCCCAGTCCGAAACAAAAATAGTTTTGAAGCTCTCCCAGGCTATTTAATGATCCCAATCTCAACAGCATGTAATAAGTTCTTGAAATGGCGCATAGATGCCTACTCAAGTAAGATGAGTAAAATCGACGTGGAAACTGAAGGGATTTTCTTCAAATACGTATTCAACCTTAGATTACAGCTACCTCACTGAACCCTTCTCCTCCTGAGACTATTCATTCCCTGGCATCAATAAACTCCTCAGCTTTTCCGAAAGGAGGTAGCTTGAGAGTATTGGGTACGGAGCAGAAGCAGATGTAGCACCGCGTTGCGCCAGTATTGAGCTTTTCGTCTCGAGTTCTACTCCTCATTGCGCATGTTATGAAAGTACCGCACATGTCGCGTTTGCGACGCCGCTTCAGCTCTTTCTGCGTATATCCGCGAACAATCGATACATTAATAAACCCACAATACTAATTTGTGCTCATATTGATAGTAAGACTGAAGTAGTAGTAGCAGACATGTACGCTTCATGGATCAAACCTCGCCTTTGTTAACCCAGATCATGTATCCCTCTTCACCAATGAAATGGTACCAGATTCTTCCAAAAGGATGAAAACACTAAATACGCTTTCGTAGAGTACGAATCCAGTCCAATTGCTTTATGAAACACAATGAATGATGAGTACGTGGCGTACCTCAGCACAAAGAAAATCAACTTCAAGTTCTAGATCAAACGAAAACAAGAGTGAAAAGGATAGGCCATTTTACTTAGAGCTACCAACCAGTGAGTATTCCGCTTCAAACTCGAAATGCAGTTTGACGGCATTCAAGAGTTGCGATGACCCGTCGCCGTGAACAGGCTTGAGGAGCCGGTTGAGTTCGAACAAAGAAGATGAAAGATGCGCATCAGGTAAAATGCGATGGAATGCGTGATAGGCATTCTTCAGCTAATCGATAAATTCGATTCGAATATGAAAGATAAGAATTTTGAGTTCATAAAGTTCACTGTGACTAAGGCTAGATACACGTCAGTCGCATAAATACTAGCATATGTCACAGATTTGATGAAAACATGTGGCCAACTAGACAAGACGGCTTAATGGATCTTAACCGTTTGATGCTAATTACGGTAAGGAGGCCCGGAATGAATACTGTATTGCTGGTCATCAAGTATTCATTTCGCACTTCAAGACTGAACCATAGAAAAACCATATAATGACTATCAATCACGCCACCTACAACGGTACAATAGCCATGGAATGGTAGCCGGTGATGACTACGTCAACGATAAATCCGGTGATGGAAGACAGGCGCTCATAAAATGAAATCGATATATTGTAATTATATGCACTTATAACGGTGGAAATATTAAACATGTGGTCTTTTTGTATTGCATTCCAGCAATCCACAAATGCTTCCATTCCAATTCAACGCGACATTTCATGCACAACGCGGCATTTCATGCAAATTTGAAAGAAATCTACTGGAACCGCATCTACAATTGAATCTCCAAAACTATAGACATAGACAAAGCAGAATAGAAAAGAGTGAAGACAAGACAATTGGCTTGAGAGAACTTGCTGACCATAATAAATGTGACTGAATTATCAAATAATTCGCAAAGCAAACATCAAATTTCAGTGACCCTCAACTATGAGTGGCCTATCAGAAACTAGGCACCCATCATACGAATACTCGAAAATTTCGACAACTATACGTACACTCATCTTCAAAGGAGTTAAAAATTGCTCTTCGCAGAAAGCGCGACAGATGTATTTACGTGCCAAATTGGTTCAAACCTCGATTATCGATTGCTATGTCATTTCAGCTGCATGGACAAAAGTTCCCAAACCGCGTCTGGTTAGCAGAATGACGTCAAAATGTAACAGCAAAAGCTAACCAACGATGAATGTACTGAAACAATGTCCTGAACGAGCTCTGACACGGGAATGATCGATATTCGATACGAAAGACCATTATTTATGTGACGCTTCAAAAGGGAAAAAATTTTATTTTATAATTCCTATTAGAGAGTTGCAATGTCTTCGTGGAGACTCGATTTTGTGTTATCCTCGATGCCTTAGCACACAGGAAAATGTTTCCTAACCCCTTGCTGCCCTTCGCTCGGACGGCTATAAATAATGGGTGCGTCAAGTAAAAATTATATTAAAGTGGAGAACGCTTTCTTTTCTTATGTAAGTAAAGATGTTATATTCAGCATGCAATTCAGGAAATCCCTCCATCTCAGTCTATAGGTAAGACCAATCCGGTCTGTGCAGGAGGGTCAGGCATGACGTTGCGCTCGGCGCGCGTCAACGCAATGATGAGTCGAGATCGTTAATCGCGTTGCACGACGCCGTATCGGCTCCTCCTGCACCACACAAGTCATTCGTCATTGGCACTAAGTAACTTCATTTACTTTACTATCATGCAGATATGAGTTTTGGGTGAGTCAGTTGAACTGCCCAACATGAGAGAACAATTGAAAACCTCGATCGTAAATCTGCGAGGTAGAAATTACTCCTCGGAAAGGGTAATGAAAAATCAACATTCAATCGAAGTTAACTTGTGCTTCACAGAGGCGACATACAGTACCAGACCGGCCAACAGCCACAGAAAAATGCAAGAAGGAAACCAATGGTAGACTAGCAATATACAGAACTGTACTGCGCGCAGCGTTCAGCACACAACAGTAGCATGATAGGAAAGTTAGCCAGTTGGCACCGACGATGACTATCATCTGCAGCCGCCGATCTGCCTCATTAGCGTGTATATGTGTGAGGGATCCAGTCGAAACAGAAAACAATGCACACATGGAAAAGACGTCGGTCTCAAGAGACTAGTACATAAAGAGGGCTCCAGTAACAATCAGTCGTGGAAACGAGGGCATGCGGAGTCAATGATGCATGAATCTCTTGCCGATTCATTATGCCAGATTCAAAGACGATTGTAGAACTTCATTCACACCAAATCAGTCCCAAACATACCAATAAAACCGCTTCTGTTACCCTCACCAGGAACCTGGGGTCTTTCCTAACATTCCGACCGTGATCAGAAAAAACGCTCATCATGTCCGTACAAGCAGACCAATGAGTGCCAGCGTAACATAAACATGATCACAGTCGAACACTACACTGAACTGGTGGTGAATCATGAGATATAATGAGCGCAGATTGAATCGAAGTGGCGTGCAGCTCGTTTTCTCAAGGACAACGTACACATTGAAATCGCCACTGAACTGAACACTCAACGACTGCAGCTAACTAGCCGTGGACATTAATTCAGAAGTGCGAATCCTTTCGACACGTCAACACTCGTTCCACTCCCACGTCACTGACATGTCGATGTCGCCGTAGTAGTAGGCGCCACCACCACCACCGCCGCCGCCGTCACAGATCTCGGACGCCGAACAATGAACTTTGGTGAAAGATCGATCGATGAGCGAATTGGAACAGTCTATTCGACGATGGCGGCGGAGAAATTCAAGGTTCACTGAAGACAAGTAAGTGTGCGCATAAAGAATGGCGTCAAGGATAGGAACGCCCTCGGCAGGGACACGAAGAGGTAGCGAACGACTAGGCCCGACCTTGCCCCTTGACGATGGCCGCCGCTGCCTCGATCGCCAGCCCGCTGTGTTAACACTATCGCTATTGTCGTAACGCCCTGACGTCTGAATAACAAATGATAACAAGAGTGCCAGTTAGTTACTTTTCAGACAATGGGATCGTTCCACGGCGATAAAAATTTAAAAATAGCTCTAGCAGGTGCCTCAATTATTGACCCCTCATTTGCCTGTAGACCTTCTGCACATAACAAATCAAATAGACGGTTACATTTGTAACGTACGATCGCTCCACATATTTCAAAACAATCGATTCATGCCGACCTAAAACATCTGGCAGGGCGCGATTCAGGAATACCGATACGCTATAAAGAGGTGGCTGCATGGAAATACGACTCGAACCATCCCATTTTCCAATTGAAGTGACTTGTTTATCATGAAAGAAGATGAGCATAATTGTCATGCATGGCCAAGAGTGGAAAGAAAAACAAAACTATGAATACCACCACGCAGTCAATACATCACTGCCAAACCGCGCCAACATATTTGAACCTCATATCAAAATTGCCGCACAGTAGCTAATCTAATATCACAGAACACCGAACATGGTAACACCAAAAGAACATTCTTCTCGAATATAATACTTCGAAAAGTTTTCAAAACTAGCCAGTCGTACTAAAAGATGAAAAGTTAGCCAGCACTAAAGCTCTGTGAGACGAAACTAAAAAACAGCCAGAAAAGAAGAAGATATTTGTGTTCCCGAGTTCTAAAACTTCTCAAATATTCAAGAAGATCAACGAGTGGAACTCAAAACAATACGAACTGTTCGCTATGAAGCATGATACCAGAATAAATTCAGAAAGCAGGGTGGCTTCAGGAGTAAAAAATCCAACCACGAGTGATTGTAGAAGTGATGCTGAGCTAGAAGAGATAAAAATATTGAAAATAGCTGTCTGAAATCAGTACCCTATCATTTAGATAGAATTGCAGAAGTCCCACTCTGAGAATGGTTGCTTCCTGCGAAATCTAGGCTGTGCTCCAAGGAAAAAGAATGCCCTCACAACATTTTTTAGGATGCAGTGAGATCAATAAATTTCTTTCAAATGAGAGTATCCGTAATGGAAGCGAGAATTAAAGTGAAAAAGAGAAATAAGGAAAAAGGCTTCAGTATATTAAGGGGCAATACCCATCAGAAAAATCCTGTCGAGCAAGCAATGAGAACATTTCTCATGCTTCTGTGACGCTCTAAGAAACGATCATGGAATAATGATGGTGCTGGAGCGCGGAAACAGGGTTCTGATAAATTAATTGCATGAAACAGGCTTTTTCAATGAACACTATTCGAAAGAGAAATGGAAAACAGTATATTAATCACATTTGACGAACGATCACCTTTTCGAACTGGATTTAATTCCCGACCTTCCATTACTTGTCCAACAAATGATGAATTGTGTATGAATATGAAAAAATGAAAAGCCCATGACTGATTGTTAACGGATACAACAACTGACTTCGGTTCGCACACCCACTAGACGTTTAGGGTTACTTACCCATTATTCATCGGGTTCAGACCCTATGAGAACAAAGGGAACATTTGTAAAAAGTGTCATGGTAAAAGAACGGTTGATATATGGAACGGCAGAGCTGTAAATGTCGATCGAGCTACTTCCCGTACCAATTATTCAACTAATACGGAAATGGTAGCATCGAAATGATGACCACGCCACCAGAGCCGCCTCAGAATAATATCATCGGCTTAGTACAAAGTGCACTGATGACAAACACTAATAAAATGGCGAAAAAACGTTGGGAACTGATAAACGTTCTATATATTTTCTGCATATCAAAAATAGAAAAGATCATGAAAATTATCACGTACCCGATGATCCAATCAACGGTTTCACGAAGGTAGTCAGGAATACGCTCCAGTTTGAATTTACGTCGGCAGGTCGGCGATCTACGAACAGAAGGACGGCCCATTAGAAACTCATCCTAAAACTACAAAGAATAATAAGTTTGTAAAAACAATAAATAAAAAGGGATTAACGGCAAAGACGAATGCATGCGGAATGAGTATCACGTAAACCATGATCATTCAATCGTAACAAACGACAAAAAAAATCTTGTTAAACCAACAAGTAACTGTTGGTAGTTCTGTGAAGAGGAAAAATCAATCGAACAGCAATACATAGAACAAGTAAGCATAGCATGCTGAACACGATAATGATATTCAGGCAACTAGCGCCCACTATCGATCATGAACAGCTGATGCCCAAGGCCGAGTTGACGACGTTTTTCTTCCAATGCACCAAACTACGTTGCTAGTCAATTATCGAACACATCAATAAACCCTTGAGACAAACATGTTGTGGTGAACGGAATGAATGCAGGAAAACAGAGCATCTGTTAAAATTGGTAAATGGCGCCGAATGATTCAAGGAACACCGCGAAACTTATGTTTATATTTACGAAGGCCGCGTAACTCGACCGTCATAATTGGTGTAAGTTTTACAAAGAAAAAACAATATGGAGACGTTCAGGTAGTATGGATAAAAAAAGAAATGAATAAGGAACAGAACAGACCGCAATCACTAAAAACATTCAAAATCGCTCCAATGTCGCCTGGGTGACCTCTAAAACCTGGAGAAGTGGAGCGATTTGTAATGTAACAGATAGTATCGATAGGACAGATTGTAACTGACTGATTCTTAGGGCGGAATCCGTCCGTTGTCCACCACTTAGCGATTGGAGACGGGGTTGGCGTGTTACGCGCGCTACGCCCCGCTGCTGGCCCTCCTCACTTGGCCTTACTCCTCGGCCAATATCGACTTGCGGCCTCGTCCGCTCAGAGCCCACCACCACCACTTAGTTGCCCGACATCATTCTTGATTCCAAGTTATGCAACAATCTGTCACAATGGATGAGGTGAAGTGCAATGATGTCATTTTGTCGCTCCAGAATGCACTCCTTGATCCCTTCGGGCGTGACCCACCTCCACGTGGTTTCCCCACGGATCAAATGCGTCTACACGTGAAGAACTACTCTTCATTAATTCTTCAGTGATCCAGAAGTCCTGTTGATCGTCGATCTTCTTGAGCTTGGAGCTCACGCTAGCAACGTTCCCAGTCGACCTTGCTTAGCGCCGATAGAACGGTTACCGATGGTTGTCATGGTGTCCCTTGCCATCTCGTGGGATACAGTCGACTAATGTGTGATCCAGCGTGCATCCTGCACTACTTACACATGTGGTACATCGGCCATTTTGTGTTATACCGTATCCTGACCGTATTCTTCGAAGACAGATTCGGCGAACACGGATCTGTACGTCTCTGGAAGTCTGCTTGGAAACGGTTTCTGGTTTTGATAATAATCCTGCTCCCGAAAAAGCGTCCTGATCTGATAAAACGCTTATCAGTATTAAATAAGGATGAAATTAGCAATGCATTTCCATGCAAGAGCCATACGGCGTTTCTGCAAAGCGGACGCGTCGTGATCCGCTTACGAAATAACTTTCCTACGGTAGATCTTACAACTAGGAATTTTGAGTAAGAAAATGTTAGGCTACGTAATTCATTGTTTTCTATGCACTTATTCTGGATCGATATCACTTCTTCCTGAAATATATAGAATCAGACACCATGTGTGAATAAAATACTGTAATATGCCTGTGATCCGCAGCAGCGAGTCTGAACATTGTCTGAATCCCTTATACATATTTCTGCAAACAAGCCGTTACGGGGGAGGAAGATATTGGAAGATACTAAGAGTTAGTAGAAGATCTAAGATGATATCGACGATGCATTTTACTTCACCAGAAAGCAACAATGCGAAAGGGAGCCGTAGGCGGCCTTCATACTCTGCGGCACTGACGCCAGTATGGGGCGAAAAAGACGTAGACGTGATCTATGTGTCTCATATCGCATTCTGTCTGTATGGTCGCACTCCTCCCGTACCGCCCTGCCGACGTCAACGCCGCAGAGTATAAAGCCGGCTTCATAGTGTCGCTGTGTTGATTGTGTTTTTCGTGAGTTTCATACTTCACATCTGCACACAACAGCTGCCAGAAAACAACAGTGAAGTTATGAACATCAATAGCTCGAGACAGTCCCACCGCTTTACGTGGTGAACGATTGGTAGCCGTGTCCTGCCACATTTTTGAGGTAGGAATTCGAGGGGTGAGGTAATCAACTGAGTTACTTCAGCTTCCGAATTGGAAAAAAATCAAGCTAATCGCTATCGCTTTAACAGTAATATGTAGGAATGAATGATGTCTGAACGATTTATATTCATCTAGTACAAGGATACCGTGATGAAAAGAAGCGTGCCGCGCGGCGTTATCGATCATGGATCACAGGCTACGTGGTGCTATACTGCGGCTGCATGTCGATGAGACAAACTGATGGATTCTATAGCAAAGTGTCATAAAACGTGCTCATCGCTCACCTCATCAATGTCGTAGACGAATATGATTGAAGGATTAGTCGTGTGTGTATGCACATCTGTCATCTCACCTGCTGTTCGATGCTGTCCTACCGACAACGATTGCTCGACAGACCGAACGGCCGCATGTGTATCTTCCGTGGGTCTCTTGCTTTTCACGAGGTGAATTTACCATGCAAATACGGTCACCTGGCTGGTTTAATCATATTCAATAGTGACGTGAACAAACAGAATAAAAAGGGTTTACGGCCGATTATTCAAAGTGATCGATGATCGGCACGGGACTGACAGCTGCTGGGCGGATTTTTTTACATGCATAAGGGGGAAGTATTTGTAGAATGGAATCACTTCAGAGAGTGAAGGAATAATACTGGAACCAATGAAATTCAAATTCTATCCTTAATCACTCAAAAATCCTACTATATATTGGGTTGGGGAATAAGTTCCCGCGGTTTTTTTGACCCCGTTTTTCACATTGCTTCCTCCATCTTTCGGTAAAGCTTATACATGTTTTCGATAGAGCTTTTTCAGCTTTACGGAATGGTACCACTCTTTATTCAAATTGCTCAACTTTTTGCGTTTTTAAGACTCACAAATGCGGTACATTGCAAAAGTGTGCACTTTCGTTATCTCCCCTTCCTCGCCCACCGTCGAGATTGGAGAGGATGTGCATACATGCATTCGAGTCTCAAAAACGCAAAAAGTTGAGCGATTTTAAAAAAAAAGGACCATTCTGTAGAGCTGAAAAGGCTCTATCGAAAACATATACACATGCATTTTTCGATCTCGATGGTAGACCAGGAAGATGAGGTGTCGAGGGTGCCAATTTTCGCCTTCAGCTTACTTCGTTTCCAAACCTCATAAATATCAGGTAGTCAAAGGAATCGAAAAATAGATAGTAGCATTTTGTAGAGCAAAAAAGCTCCATCGAAAACATACATAAGCTTTACCGAAAGATGGCGGAAACAATGTGAAAAACGGGGTTAAAAAAACCGCGGGAACTTATTCCCCAACCCAGTATAATCAGCTAAGTGTGTCTGGTGGAGGTGGTGTGTGTGTGTGTTTGTGTGCTTGACCGGGAATTCATATCCCGCGTCGCAGCAAAGCTGGGACCCTGAATTTTTGAAGTGATATAGGGAGTCGTATGGGGACACCAATATTGAGGGACCGGAATTGATAACAACCGATAAGGGCTGATAAGGCGCCTCGAAAGGCGAATAACGGGAAATTCATATCTCGCGTCGCAGCAAATATGGGATCCTGAACAGGGTCAGGCCTCCGTCGAGGAATCCTCGACAGGAGGTCGTATTTGGTCCGCCGAAAGGGGGAAGGGAATCATGGTCGTTGAAGAGGCAGTGATCAATGGAATTCTCCAGACTGAGGGCCCACAATGTCAAGGGAGGAATGTGATAAAACTGAGGAACTATGTTTGAACCCGGAACTAATTTAAGGGAATCGTCCACGAAATGATGAGTTTTTGTGTTACCCTTATGTATATCTTGTATTTGCTTAATGTGGGCTTCATGCAAAATTTCACGCGAAAAATGTGAATTTGGCTTAGATACAGCACCACAAATTAGATCCGGGTGGGCGGAGCCTCCGAGTAAAAGGCTCGTCTCGTCGTCTGCCGCCATTGGGAACGAAGAGTGGGACTGTTCACGTAACCTTCTGTTCCTAAAATGCGTCTCCGACCACGGCGAACGACCGAGGTTTGTCCTCGGAGGCCCCGCTCACACGAACGTACTTTGTGGCGCTGTATCTCAGCCAAATTCACATTTTTGCGCGTGAAATTTTGCATGGGGTCCATATTAAGCAAATACAACATAAACATATGGGTAACACAAAAACTCATTTTCCGTGGACGATTCCTTTAACTCAGTCACCATAGAAACCTTATGCATGGCGCGATCCACATCGAAACCGGCCAATGATGATGCTCCCTTCGTTGGTTCGCTGGCACCGAAATCACGTACAGAGACCCCTCCGAAATTCACGGATTGACCGTGGGAAGCGATTTCTCTGCATGGGTACCACGGTGGATGAATACGTCAGAAACTATGGGATGAGGACGAAAAATTAAAAGATATGGGCTTTTTCATATCCCACTACGATTCCAGGCACGTAAACTGGTGCTAGCGAGCCACTATGCGGACCGGTAAAGCGTTTGTAGTCGTTGAGAATAGGAAGGAAATTCTCATCCCGGAACGAGGCCAGTCGAGGTCAACCGCTCCCTCTCTCTCTTTGGTCTTATATGAGCAGAAAATGCGCCTTGGAGGCGTAACAGACACAATGGATAGTTTTAGCAATATGTTGTGAATCAGAATTTCCCAAGACTGCAATATGCGCTCTCCGTCGTTCTTCAAAGCTAACAAAGGTATAGCTATCACTGCTTCTAGTAATTGAGGTTGTTGTTGATTGTTGTGTTATCTTGATAGGTTTCGTCAACTGTTAATGCTCTTGAGGAAACTTCTACGGATCACTCACTGCAGAATGAGAAAGCAATACCATTTGAATTACCTTTAATAGTTCAGTTCTCTCAGAAGCATGAGAACAAAAGCAAATAGCTGTCCATGCTGAGAATAGGTGCAATCTCCAAAGGTTCCTTAGGGTACCATCCCATTGCGTCTTGAGCGGATTCCAAACGACTTGCACTCGCCGTATCGTTCGCCGCGCGCGGTCGCGCGAAAATTCGACCAATCGACCTCCACCCCGAAAAAGCAAATCCGATAATGAAACACCCCTTGTAGAAAAAGATACAAACTGAGCGAAGCCATGGGTACTAAACGTGTGTAGGACAGTTACACAAGTGAACCTGAGATGATTGTGGATCAAACAGTTGAGGGAGCTTGAAGTCGCCTGCGAGTGTACTAACCATATTGCATGAACTCAAATCACTAATTGCTTTGCTGCGATGACCAGTTTTAGATGGTGAACAAGATGGGGCTCTACAGACCGCGACAATTTCGTACTCCGAAGATGAAACATTTTGCCGCATGATAGTATTTCATACCATACCCATATATTTATGCTGTGTTTGCCTGATGTGGGCCGCTTGCAGAGTTTCACGCGAATAAATGTGAATCCGGCTAAGATACAACACCACAAAATCTTGGCCGGGTGGGCGGAACCCTCGAGCATGTGCCCACCCCGTTGTCCGCAGCGGTCAGAGATGCTTTGTAGGAACAGAAAGTTACGTAAACAGTCCCACTATCCGTTCCCAACCGCGGAGAAGGAGGAGACAGGGCTTTTACTCGAAGGCTCCGCCCACCCAGCCAAGAATTTGGAGAGCTCTGTCTTAGCCAAATTCTCTTTTTTTTTCTGCGTGAAACTTTGCCTGCGGCCCTTATCAGGCAAATACAACACTTATATATAGGAACCGTGGTAATTCATTTTTCCGTGGACGATCCCTTACCGACTCACAAAATATTAGGTTGGTGAAAAAGTCCTGGGACACCAATTTCAAAAGAAAGTTAAAATTCGAAAAAAGGATTCGTGGGCCGATCGAAGTTATAGATCAATAGCCACACGATCGTAGATAACACTGAACAAACGATCAGTTTTGCCGAGGTCTATATAAGCAATCCGGACTTTTTTGTGCAGATGGTTGTAGGTGGCTAAGGTCAGTCTCTCCTCATTCGATTTCGGATCAAGGACTTTCTGGAAAGGGTCGTTGCAGTGGATGAATCCTGGGTCTTCTACGCGAATCATAGCAGGAAAACTCAGTGGCTTCCCCAGGGAGAGCGGCTCCGACTCAATCGAAGACAGACACCCATCAAAAAAAGACGATGCTGTGCTGTTGGTGGGGCACAAAAGGAATGCTCTACCACTAATTTCTCGAAAGTGGTACCACAGTAACCGCAAGCATCTGCTCTAATCAGCTGCAGAAGTTGAGCGAGGCAATGCAACAAAAGCGGTCAGGATGGAACAAAGTTTTTTCTTCATGGCAACCATGTTGCAAGAATGTCTCGGGAGAACTTGGAGGAGCTTGGATGGGAAGTATTGCCTCACCCTCCATATTCGCCCGACCTTGCCCCTTCCGATTATCCCTGATTTAGGGCCCTCAAACAAAACCTCAGAGATAAGGAGTTTAATGATCAAGCTCAATTTGAATCGGAGGTGACCCGCTTCCCCGACTCACAACCAGCTTTCTTCTGGAGAAAAAGTATTCGTGATCTGCCCAAAAAATGGCAAAGTGTTATCGATGCAGAAGGTGATTACTTTGTGATTTGAAATAACGTCGAAATAAAATTTTTAAAAATTGAAAGAAAGGTTCTCAGTGTCCCAGGACTTTCTCACCAACCTAATGCAATCTCTTCCACGCAGTCTGTCTGAGAGATGAATCTCATATTGTGTTGCAGCTATATCAAGTATTGGAGCCATGTCGATGATAGCATTCAACCATGTCTTACATAGTATAGCTAGGTCGTCTTTTTCACAAATAAAGGCAACAAAAGTATCTGCATTCCTAGGCAACGATGGGATATTAGATAAGTCACAGTTCACAGAAAAGCGATAAAACAGCAGAAATCACAGGTTTTTTGGCTCGGAATTTCTCAATTGATCATAAGAAGAACGATGTGTGAGAGAACTAGCGGACTTTGGATTATTCTTGGAGTTAACGGAGACAGATGTTTGCTTTCTTGCTCAAACGTGTTTCGCGCGACTGGTCTCTTTCCTTTTCTGGCAGGGATGGGCGCGGAGCAACCCCTTGTTAGTGAAAGAGCGCAGGCGCGGAGCACGCCCAACTGCGAGTTTTCGGAATCTAGGGGCAGGCAAGACAACTTTAACCAGACGAGGCCGGTTGAGATTGGGCCGGCCCATCCGGTAAATCATGCAAGGCACACATTCATTACCTGAGGGTGGTTCAACACCGAGTTCACTGACTGGAAATCATGACTGGCTTTATCAGTAGACGAACTAGATATCATTTCCGGCAAACCAGCAAGAGCAACAGATGCATATGTGGTCTTTACTTCTTATCCCATGCTCTACCCATACTACACTTGTCCCCATTTCCTCACGTCGTTTTTCTTATAATACCTTATTTTCATGACAGACGGACGGACGGACGTAGAGACGGGCGGACGATCCTTCAGGCAGGCAAAGCATTACATATATAGTAGGGATGCTACATATGACCTTCCTATACTATATACTGTATAAGGACATTGGCAACAACTGGCATGGAGTGGCGTCGTTCGCTCTCGTGAGGTGAACTGAGTGAGCCTCTTCTTCACGTACGTGGTTTCTTCAGCTGTTTCCTTAATTTTCCGTCAGAACCGCTAGAAAGTTGGCGTTTGGCGGTATATTAGACAAATTCCTTGATCTCGAACCTTTAGATCCTTGGAAGGAGATCTGGTTGCAACCTCAGGTCTTAATGAAATGTCGTTTGATAATTAGTTCCACCTAACAACCTCCTTGTCATAGCAGTGAAAAATGGAATGGAGTTCAATACCTTCTTCAAATAACCGGAGGAGAGGCAGAAATGACTGTTTTGATTCATACTGAATAGTGGAGAGCATTCCAGGGACTGTATTATCCTTAGCACACTTAAAGGAATCGACCACGGAAAATTAGTTTTTGTGTTACCCATATATTTATGTTGTAATTGCCTAATGTTGGCCTCATGCAAAATTTCACGTGAAAAAATGTGAATCTGGCTGAGATACAGCACCACAAAGTGCGGTCCAGGTGGGCGGGGCCTCCGTGTAAAAGCCTCGTCCCGTCGTTCGCCGCCGTTGGGAACGGAGAGTGGGACTGTTTACGTAACCTTCTGTTCCTACAATGCGTCTCCGACCACGGCGGACGACGGGGCGAGGCTTTTACACGGAGGCCCCGCCCACCTGGACCGCACTTTGTGGTGCTGTATCTCAGCCAAATTCACATTTTTTCGCGTGAATTTTTGCATGAGGCCAACATTAGGCAAATACAACATAAACATATGGGTAACACAAAAACTCATTTTCCGTGGACGATTCCTTTAATGCAAACTGTTCGGGAGGTGGATGCAAATGGGCACAGAAATTGTCATTTGAGAACACGAACAGCACCCTCACGTGTTGTTTATAAACGTGGACAGTGCGCACGAAGAATTGTAATAATAGCTTGCGTAGTATGCTTTGTTGAGGGCATGTATTTCATGTGCTGTGCAGCAGTTTAGTATACAATTCATGAGTGAAAATTCATTCATAACTAGTTCATGATTCAAGAGGGTCTGAAGCGTAGTATTTTGAAAATCGCAGTTATTCGCATAAACCAAATCAACCGCTAAAAATAATCCTTAGTAATCACAAGCATTACACTTAGCATGCGGTTTAGGAAATCTCTCAATCTCAGTGGGATAAGAACAATTGCGTCGGTGCAGGAGGGTCAGGTGCGACGTTGCGCTTGGTGCGCGATCAGCGCGACGATGAGTCGAGTTAGGGAATCGTGTTTCACGACGCCGTATAGGCTCCTTCAGCGCCACACACATATACGTCATTCGTCGCTGATATAAGATGTATTCAGAAGATGATGCAACTTGGCCTGCACATCACTTCTTGAAACGTGATAATCAAACCACATTAAAGGCAGTGGTAGGAATAATTTTGAAAAAGATTACTGAATATGAGGGGGTACCGGCTTACAGGGGTGCCAAAAAAAAGTAATTCACTCACGGCTCACATCCGCCTAGTATACTAAAGATAGGGAAACGAAGGAGACAAGAGTATTGGGGCAATGTTCCCGGAATGTTCCTTCAGAAACAGGAGCAAGCTGAGACTCACTATTTTTACTTTCATCAAAATACGGAGCCTTCAGTCGGTACAGTCGGGCTTCAGAGCACCTACGGTCTCAAGGTCCGCTTAGAACAGTGAAGCCAGGCTCCGTGGTAGATCTTTTGTGGGAAGCTTCCTATGGATTGTCCCTTCGGTTCACAGAAGTCACAGAGCCCTTGCTGCTCGCACAACGCTGCTATGATCTGAAGTGGTGTTTTTCATATCTCAAACCCCTCTCCAAAGGGGTTAAATAAATAAATAAATATTTAAGGGTTTAAATAAATATACCATTCAAAAAGCTGAGTTAAGGTGAAGGTGGTGTCGGTAGTGTAATGGATTAGCACATATCCCCGGAAAGGATGAAGTGCAGGTTCGAGTCCCTTCCGGCACCGAAGCTTTTGCCCATAACTCAGCATCCCTGTAGTAACCTCTCCAAAGGGTTTTCACTGGTAATGGCACGTTTTGGTGCTTGGAAACGAAGGATGTTAGGAGCCAGTCCCCTCAGGTACCGAGAGTGAAGGGTCTCGGATTTTGCCGTGTAGAGGTGTTCACTCGGAATAAACTCCCGATCCTGTCCGTGCAGAAGGCTCTCACGGAGTTTAATAATAGTATGAGGTGTGCTTCTGAATTTTGGGATGGAAATACTTCGTCAAAATTTGCCGAAGTTCGACTGAAGTAGGGTTGAAAGTGGAGGAGAAAAATTACTTTTTTGGCACCCCCTGCACGTCGGTTGGTCTCCGCAGTGTACTGTCACATCGCATTCACCTGCCACCATGATTCTGAATGAAAGTATCTCAGGTGATACGCACCCGCTGTTCAATATTTGCCCTTTTTTACGACGAATCTTTCATCGTGAGGCCAGCAGTGATATGCCATTCGGAAGACCTTTTACTGTTCTGCAGGAAAAGGCTGGTAGTTCTTTGTGCAACCAAGCGTCGTCCTCAAGTCAAGCCTCTGAAATATGAGCTTCGAGCAACATGAGGTGGCCCTTTCAACACTTAGTCTTTCGCCGATGATAAAAAAAACTATCCAAACTGCTCGAAAACTTGCGCCGCCTAAAAGACGGCGTAGATGCGATGACAGTTCGAGAGCTTGACGCCACTGGTATACCAGGACTTTCACCCCAAAAATTTTCATGGTCTGCACTTGGTGGGATTAGGAGGGTTCGGGAAGTAAAGAGGCGTTAAGAAGATTAAGCGGTCTGAAAATGTCCTTTATGAACCAGCCTTACTGAGAATGAAGTGAGTCAGGTGAGAACCCCCAAAAACAAAGCTCATGGAGTGTCATGCTACCGCTCGACAATTGGTAACCACAAACAGATAGCTACGGTTGTCTACCAGAGAGGCTTGGTTTTCCTAATTGCCTTTCTAAATGAACGCTTTATATTCGAAAAATTGCAATTACACGGAAAGCGGACCGAACAACTTCTTTGAGTCCAGGACAAGCGAAGTTTGGCGAAATGGCATTGTGCAGCCAAGAGGTAAGAGGATGTCGTAGTTTATTACAAAGAATACACAGTTGGTCAGTTCCCCAACATGATTGTTGAAAAATATTCTACTCGATGACTTAGTTTCAAACCTAATATAATGTGTTGCTCGTCCAAGAACGAACTCATTGAATTTGAAACCTTTATCCTTCAGAAAATCCTTCACATGCACTTATAAAATGACAAGTTTATAAAATGTGCTGTTGGAAAAATTCGCAGCGCTTTTGAGGCAAGATGCATTTTGTACGTTCGTTACTGAACTCGTTTTAATGGAAAGTATAAACAGGTCCACTCTGTGCACCAACTTACACCAGAAAGTTATCAGCCACGAATCAGCTACTATCACGGTAAGCCAGTGCAAGGCCTGCAGCAGTAAACCGCCGTCCAGATCAGCTAATCTTCCTGTTTTTCACAACAAAATTCCGGAGTGCAGCTGGAATTCCAGTAACGAAGCTATATACAACTAGATGACATCCCGGACGTGTAGATAGCAATGAGAGCCGTTCTTCCTCGACCTTATTGTAGGCTGTCGATACGAAAGCAGCAGTCAGTCCAAATCACCAGCTCACCGTTTCTTCCATGAAATACCCAAAACTGTAAATCGGCCCGAGCTCTTGAGCCCATTTTACACACAACTAGGAGAACCTTTTTTCCCACAATTAGGCACATAAGTTCATATGTACGTTCGCTTTGCTGGGTTCACGAAGGAGGAACAGTTCGGGTCATGGGACTATCCATTTACATTTGTGAACGCATAGTCCCAACTGCAAAGGGTAAAGGAGTGCACTTCGGAAGGAGCGCCAGGATGCACAATGAGTTCGTAGAGAACAGGTTAGTAAGATGGCGCCCGCCGTCTGAAGATTGCCTACTAATTTCTCGTATCCGCCCCTTTATTCAGGAGAAGCTAGAGGATATATTCACGAATCGATTGTCGGAAATAGAATTCTATTTTTTTTCCACTGGAAAAATCGACACTAGGCCCAAAACTGCCAATTGAGCAGGAAGGCCGCGTTCATATTTTGCGTGTCTCTGCGTCTACACCTGTGCCACCCCTTGTCTGTGTCGTCTTTGCATCTCTCCCGCTCCATTCTACCCCACTGCCTTTGAACGCAACCACGCCTGCCAGCGCGAAGTATAAACGTCGACGGACCGGATTCCATTGAATGCTTCAATAATTTCATTTCACGAAGGCGCAAAGAGGCCAGTGTACTGTAAACATTAGGAGTGACCGTGTGATCATCATTGAGTCTATGTGTGAGTTACAGTGCATCTTAACCCTATTATTTGTCACTAACATTTCGAGGGCGTGTGAATTCCTTTTCCGCTATGCGACTGCGTCGACTGCTTTTATATCATATGTTGCTATATAGTTGCACAACTTCTTCTACCGAACTGCTGGTTACTGTAGTAAACTCACCTCGTCAGGATATCAAAAGCTCATCTAAGGCGATCTACGGCCATCCGCTTCAGCAGTTTACGCACTCACCGTAGTTTTCTGCAGTTTACGCACTCACCGTAGTTTTCTGCAGTTTACGCTCTCACCGTAGTTTTCTGCAGTTTACGCACACACCGTAGTTTTTTTTTACAGAAGAAGATTCCACACGGTATCTACCGTCGAGTACAACCCTTTACAGCCAGTAACGTCTGGTAGGATATATCACGAGGTAAAGTGGTCGAAACATCGACAATCGGCTCCCATCAGTAATTCAGAGGCCACGGGTGATGCACTATGGGTTTCTGTCCGGACTTAAAGACAGCATTGAGGATGATATGGTTAATGAGAAATCCCTAAAAGAAGTCACTTGTATGGGAACAGGTCTACCAAGGCTACCCGTGGCGAAATCCCGCTGAAAAAGCGCGCCTCCGAACTGTATAAACGGCACAACGGGTAACCCCTGACGCCTTTGGATGACCGACCCCGCCTCCGGGTGACGTGAATCCGGATTGGCTGGGGTGGAAGCGGCCTAGGAGATGCGGCAGGAGCGAAGGTGCTGTGGCGCGCTTCAGTTTTAGCTTGAAGCTCACTCCAGAAAATAGATTCTGTCGTCTTTCCAAACATCACCTTGTGATTACTTGGCAACATGCCAATGGAAATCTCATTCGGACTACCCGCCTCTCAACGGAAAGGTCGTCCGCGCGAGGATCAATGGTGGGAGGGGGTTCTGTTTCACGCCTTTTGGCCATTTTCATCCGTTTTTCTCCGCTGTCCTGTTACTAGGCATCTCGACTTTCATATTCACCACTTCTTTTACACTTCGTCCGAATTTCCCTCAATGCTGCCTTTAAAGATCGACAAGAACATAGTCATAAAGAATACGCAGATAGGCGTAACTGGAGCCTTTCACTCGATAGTACACCTCGGAATAATAGCGAGACGGTCTAACGTATAAGGACAAGTTTGTGCAGTAGTGGTGCCGACATGCTTAGCATGTGTTCGATCTTGACTCCACCGAACTCCCAGCATGGTTTCGAAGTGAATGCAAAGTGGGCTGATCTAGTTATTTTTATGGAAAGTCAATGAAAAAGCGATATGGAGAAGATCTGTGAAGAAATAGGTACAAAACGTGCGAGGAACGTGCGATTAACATAGGAGGGTCGCAAAATATCACAAACTACAAAGCGTAATACACCCCCCCCCCGTAGTTTTGGAACATCCTGTATAGGAGGTATTGAAATGGAGCCACTTCGCTCACGATTTGCGTCAGCCAAGCATACAAAGTATAGATCAGTGAAACAGATAATAGTAAAGGGGTATTCCGTGATATTCCTTAAATGTTCCTTTATGAACATGAGCAAGCTGTAGTTCACTACCTCCCCGTCATCAGAATAACGGCCTTCCGTCATCGAGCTCAACCTCAACACCTAAGGCATCAGTGTAGGCGTAAAACTGTTGGGCGAATTCCCTAGGTGACTTTCTCATGAACAGTCTCCTACCGACCATCTTTCGGCTCTGCAGCTGCACGGACCATGCTGTGTGTGATCCGCAGTGGCATCAGCCATGTCTCAAACCTGCCACTGAAGGCGATGTAATAGTGATAACACTTCAGTTGTGTTGAAAGGAGGGGCCTTGAAAACTCGAAGGTGACTCCCAGTGCAACCCTTCTCGACGACCAAGTGCTAACAGATTCTAGCAGGATTGTGTACAGAGATGATAAAATCGGGGATCTTGCTATGCTCAAGGATGTGCCATTATGGCTGGCAAAAGCTTCCGGTCTTATTCAAGAAGAAAGTGGTTATGGAGCTTGGTTAATCTGCAAAAAGTGTCCTTGAATCGTGAATATGCAGTTGGAATTCAATAAAGCTTGTTCAAATTGAGGCTGGAAGTATTAAAGATTAATGATTTTTCTGGCGCCCCTGCATAGTATATTATCATTCAGATATGTAAACTCCCCTATGTAGGCCAGCGTGTGAGCGATGACTAGGGTCGAAGCAGGCGCTGGCAACACGGCCACGTTTATGCTCTGCGTTGCCGGCGGTTGGCCGTGGCTACATGTCTCTGTGTCTCCGTCTATGCCACCCTGCCTCGTTGACTGAGTCGTCTCTGCACCTCTCCCGTGCCACTGTTGCTGGCTGTGAAAGCAGCCGCGCCCTGTAGCCGAGTATAAACGCTGCCTAAACATTCGTGTCAGAATAAGAGTTGTATTCATTTGGTTTTGATTATTCAACCTTGGGTTGAAATATGCTAACCAATCACAGTTTTCCTCAGGTTTATCCCGAGGTATTTGATAAATATTGTGGCTGAAGGTAATGTAACGCGTGGTGGGCTATTCTATTCTCTCCGTCACTAGGGAGTATCGTCAATTCTGATAAGTTCTTAGCCAGTCTGAATGACTGGCATTTGCTCACTTATATTGGCTAACAATAAGCAGAGCATAGATCAAGATTTTTCTCTATAATGGCAGTTTGTAGACATCACTAAACCTTCCGGTCTGTGCCGTAGTCTTGAGTGGCAAATGTATCCTGAATATTAGGTGGTTCAGCGTGCTTCAGGTTATTACAGCATTTCGGTTTATTCCCTTCAACCTATTTGAAAAACGTCTAGGCCGTAAAAAATCACGAGGAAAATCTTTTCTTGCAATAAGATCTAGTAATTTTTATAGAGTTGGCCAAGTTTGGTTAGTGGGGTGCATAGACTCAAAAGAGGTCTTGTGAGACACATACTGCATACAACTGTGTTTGGTTATTCGCTGAGTAGAGACACATTTTCAAGCACATAATTTATTATCAACAAAATGATCACGGCCCTTCGGAAGCAGCAGCTCGGCACATATTTATCCGTGTATGTGTTGGTCTCCATGCTAAGCGTCGTAGGCTTCAACTGAGCGCTTACCGAGTGATTGGCCGGCCAAACTGTCAAAGTACCTGGAATAGCTTCAGTTGCTAACATGCTACCTTTCTAGGATACCTACCGGAACCCCGTGGTTAAGTGATATTGAAGAGCGTTTACACGTGAAAATATAGATATTAGTTAGAAGTAAAACATTTTCTGGGACACAGGGAACTGTACATTTTTTAATGGCATTTTTAAGCTGATCATAGTAAAATAGTATGTATCTCTTTGCATATGAGGAAGTGTTCCACACCTCTGTTGACCCCACGTCAAGGTACTGCTTTTCATTTGGGAGAAACTTCTTTAATTACAAAACTAATCAAGTAATTGCCGTATGGATGCTAGAACAACTGTGAGTCACAGCGTGACTCAAATGCTCTATAATATTCTTGTCCCAAAATCCTCCAGCAACGTATTACATGTAGAAAAGCCCACTAAGTTCCTCAAAATGGCCATCACCGCTACCGTACCATCCTCCACGATCACACAGCGTTCAACCATATATTCTGCATCTAAAAATCACTGGGGATTAAAGAAAAATAAAATCGGTAACCTTTTCTCATAATGGTAGTATGGTTGGTAGTATGGTCGTGCTGATCGTTTTCCGAACGAATCCAAGAACGGATTTACCGATCTTTTACCCATTGAGTCGAGGAATGGATTGATAGCTCTTTTCGCGCGCTGAAAGTAGTACGTAATTTTGAGGAGTCTTCAGCTGGTGGATAATTGCTAATGAGCCTTACGGTGTCAGAGTAGGCACTGAACAAAAGTGTGACGAAGACCAGCAATGACAGAAGCATCCCTTTCAGCATGGCTGAACCGTTTTTACTGGAACATCACTTTACTGAACTCATCTAATTATTGGAGCTAATGCAGTTGTAGCAGATAAATGATTCGACATTACAACTGATCACGATATGCTACAGAGAGAGATCACTGCCTATCACCTTGAACATAGTGGTATCTTAATACCAGAGAATCTCAATATCAGGACGCTCCTACAGGTAAAGTCAACAAGGCAGTATAAAATGTTGGAAACTTGTGAAACATATATTTGATAAGCAATGAGCGGAGATGTGTGAGGCTCTGAGATCCTCGGCAATCTAATGATGCATATTCTTTCATCATGCCTCTTTATGAACTGAATTCAAATGAGTCGATCAGGCTACGTACGTATATGAGCAATAAATAAACCCTGTTCAATGGAGCTTATGTAGCAACATATATAGTATGGAGGCCGATCATCATCGCTAACGAATCACGTGAGCACTTACTCGAATAGTCCATTTCTACTGTGAATATCGACTAACTAGTCAGTCAGCTGTGACAAGTGATTCTTGAACGAAGTGTACTTGCTTCGTATGTAATTTATATATTGTAAAATTTGTATACAAATGAAGCTATGTTATGTTAACCCAACGAGGCTCAGGTGCCTAACGGGCTGTTGAAGAGCAACCTTTGTTTTGCTTGGTCTCTGAGACTTAAAGACTTTCTATGTAACTTATGATGTGCTACCACATTTAGGCTAGAGTAGAGTGACGTTATAATTTGTCTGAAAGTGTTCTGCTTAGAGGCATCCCGAGGATTAAGGAGAAAGTGAAAACTGAGAATACATGTTCTCTAGAAACAAACCTTCCACTTCAGAAGGGTAGTGTGTAGCGAAACTCGAATTGAAAAGCGAGATATGAGGTCTTATCACGATCCCGCGGCACGCCGTGTCGCTCTACAATTCATCAGCCGAGCGAGTTGCCGGCGAGGGCGGGACAACGTTAAAGGCCGGCTGATTCAGCCTCCCGTCTGTAGTCTATCCCAGCTAGTGACGCAGAGGGGCGCAAGAGAAAAGGGGGTTTATGGTCCTTATTTCTCGGTTTTCCCGCCGTTTTGTTTCATTCTTTTTAAGGTAATCACTGCTGAGCACAGGTACTGTAATATTTTACAATCCGTAATTTCCTTACTCCCGGTATCTTTATGTATCTTTATGCTATTCAAAATAATCCAGTGAGTGCCGTTTAGCTGTGGGTTCTACTTGAGGCTGGGATGGTGTAGGAAAAGTGGGGGAGGGCGCTGTTATCACGACCGCGCTCCATAGCTGACTCCTCTCATGTTCATCAGTTTTTCATACAAACGGCCATTCAATCTCACAAAGCTATAGAAAGCCTCACTCAGATATCAGGTGTCCGTTTCAAGTTATTGCAGGTAAGACTTATGGTTAAAGTATTCAGACAATTTGCAAATTGTAAGTGATGTCAAATGCATGACGCAGACCAGAGCCTGGTCATGGAGGACCATTAACTATTAGGTTGTCCGGAAAGTAATGAGACAGATTTGGTAGTACTACGTAGTACTACCACTTTACCTGACACCCGAAGAACTTCGTGTACCGTGGATTTAGGGGCGCCCGTGGAGGCCGCAAGTTGCGCACTGAAACGTCACATCGTTCTTCACAAATGGCAAGTATAAACTGCTCTTCCTGCGTATGTGGACGTCCCGATCGACAACAGTATCGAGATATTTTCCGAACTTGCCGTACCATCTGAAGCACATGGCTCGAGAAAGTGCTTGATCCTTCCCCTCCAGCAAGAGCGATGGGCCTCATCCGCGGATTTGCCGGAACGATAGTGTAGAAGGAGCTGCCGGCATAGTGTTCTCTTCTCGTCCATATCTGGCAAGTTAGTGAAAGATGAAGACAGTGCGGACCATATTCCATTGATGGAGTATATGAACGGGTCTTGAAACACTAAATTCTAGAGTTATGTCCTCTCACGACTTCGACGTCCAGAAATATATGCTGTCGAATCTCACCACTGCATTTGTCTCATTACTTTTCGGACAACCTAATACTTGATGGGTGCTCTCATCGGAAGGGCATGCTGAAGGTCAATACTTCTGGTTGCCGTGCTGATACCATCTTTTCACATGAAACTTGCTTAGTAATTACCTATATTGAATCCGGAGAAAATTCTGCTGAAAACATTACAGAAATTAAGGAATTCGTTTAATTGGCGAAGTGCCTCATGAAGGAGAAGGTAATGAATGTTCTGCCGAATAGGAGGCTTTCTAAGCCTCAGATGTGCATGTAATCACAGAGATGAAATGAAAGACAGCGTCTGAGAGCGGTACTCAGCAGGAAGCGACGGTAAATGATCCTGCTACTCATATTACAATTAAACAGAGTCGGTGTATTTTCGTTGCCGAGCAGCTGAAAAACAAACTTCCGTAACTAGGAGATGAATCCTCTAAAGAGGGGTGGCCTACCTACCGTGTTCCCTCGGGAAAGAAATAGCAGTTTTACAGTGATGAAGCAGCGATGTCCATAGCTCATTAAAAATTTTTTCGAAGTTGTTGTGGATTCTGTATGGCTGACGAAAGCCAAAACCCTTACAGTATCCAACTAAAGGCTTTTAAATAGTTTGAGTCAAATTCATTGAAAGCTCAATAGAGGGTTTATCTCGGATACTCACCATTCCGGGTGAGAATGGTTGATCACTGTTACGCAACAACATGAACTCCGGGGTGTATGTCATTAGGACAGAAAAATCGCGTGGCCACATTTGGCGCGCGACGGGATGGTGCGAGCTATGCGCGCCGTATTTGTTGAGTCCTGAAGCGATTACACCTAGAACAAAGCAAAGAGCACCGTCATCACATCAAGACCCATCCGATACGGCTCGCACCATCCCGTCGCGCGCCAAACGCGGCCACGCGATTTTTCGGTTCCAATGACGTACACCCATGAACTCCGTGTTATGCATCTCTCGCCATACGGCTATAGCAAAGCAGTGAAACAACGGCTATCAGTCACTGAACCCTCCACAAGCCTGAGGAGCCAAGTGATGAGGTCTAGGCAATGGGTGTGCCATTAGGAAGGAAAATTTGCGTCGCGGCATTGGTGCTGGGCGCGATGTGCGTGCTAATGGCACTATATACAGTGAGGTCCTGGAGCGATGACGTTGTCCTGAGCGTCATTTTAGGTGCAATCATTTATGGACCAAACTATTACGGTACCCTTCATTAGCAGCGATTTCGGCACCCTCCACACGTTGGCTACGTGAATGTTTGAAGATTGCATGTGATGGACGCAGACAAAAGCAGAAAAACGGAGGGGTTTCAAGGCGATTTCCAACCCAGGTAAGGATGTGACTGTCCGCTCGTGGGGCGAGTATTGACAAATAGAGTTTATCGGTACTAGCCCTGGAGCGGTCAACATCCTCTCACCCTTCAACACCCCTAGTTATACTAGCGTGCCTACATTGACATTCATAACTATTCTACACACTACTACTGTTGAAGGATTTCATAAATAATAATGAAGAATCTTAAATTCCACAGAGGAAGTAGCATCCAAGTAAACCTTATAAACGACTAAAGGCAGAGGGAGGGATTAAGAGAAAATGAAAACTGTATTCACATGTTTTCTGAAAACAAACCTTCCACTTCAAAAGGGATAATGTGTACAGTAACTCGCACTGGAAAAGCGCGGCTTGAAGTCCTACCATGATCGCGCAGCACGGCTTGTCGTTCCTCAGTTTAACAGCAGGACGAGTAGCCGGCATGGGCGGGACAGCGCAGCTGAGTTAGTCTCTCCGCCTGATTGCAGTCGAATCGGGCTAGTGACGCAGAGGGTGCTAGAGAGCAGGGAGGAGGTCTTCGGATCACTGTTCCTCGGCTTTTCGCAGTTTCATTACCTTCTTCCTCTACTAATACACTGCCGAGCAACCCGACGTCCATCCTACCACAATCTGTCAAATTTGCCCGACCGGCGTCTTTAAGCGTTAGTCAGGGAAGCCTCGACCACGAAGGACCATATTTGAGCAGCTAGAGAGGTCATACTTGAGTTTTAGTTTTTTTGCGTTTGATTGGGGAAAATTACAGTGATGCTTGAGGTATCTGACAATGTTTATACACCATTACCCTACAATGTATTGACCATTTCAACCACTGGGTCGAAGAAGGACATGGAAGGTGGAAGGGTAGGGGTGACATGGGTCGGACCTCGAAGAGTTGCATTTGAGATGCACCCTACCCTTATGTAGTGAATTTAACGTTTTACGAAGACTCGTTACAGTGGGAAAGTTGTTAGATTACTCCTCTGGAAGTGAGATAAAACACAAGAAAGAAAGTAACGTAATATTTCTTTTCACAATTTAGTGTTCTCCTGTAGGTAAGTGAAGTGACACTTATCCTAACACAAGTACTTTATCGGTTTCATTAGTGCAGCTTCACATCCCCTAGCACAGATGATTGCTCAAAGCAGCTGAATACATTCTCAAGGAAAAATGTAAAGATGCGATGATATGGGTAAGTATATGAAGTTAAGGGTAATGTGATTCACTAATTTTGCGGAACACATACAAAAATGTCGATGAACGTCCCCTTCTCACTGTTTTGTTCATAAAGTTGCAGTTATACCTAGCGCACGATCGTACGATCGCTTGTGTCGTCTTGCGCTCTATCGCCGGGCGTGCTATTTTTCTCCCGCAACGCAAAGCTTGTGAGTAGTAAAAGAACAGCTCCGCGGAGGGAAAAAGCACGCACAGGTGAGAGTGTGCACAACGACAGAAACGATCGTGCGATTGCACGATTTCAACATAAAGTGGCATAAGGAAATATTGGAGAACACCTACCCATTCCCTGTTATTTCCAAATATTTAGCTCATGACACTAGCCTTCTCATGAAGGGGTGGTGTAACAGCCAATGACCCCGCTCCCACTAAAATGGTCCCGGGACCAAATCATGCAAATCAGTGCCCGTACGCTCTAACTAAGTCTCTTCCTTGTTCTGAGGTAGGCGATTTGACTACAAGCTCATTTGGGCACTTAAAAACACTGACTGGTATCTGCGGACGTATTGAGGCGTTCCTGCGATCAGCGCCTACGGTAATGAGGACTCGTGGTCCGGAGCCAGTGCGTGGCGCAAGAGGCACAACGCCAACCCGCAAGCGCATGATAGTCCAGCGCACTCGCAATACTACCGTCTACTATATCGGATCGCCTCCACAACTCAGAGCTAGGCCAAATCCCATTCCAAATCTACGATTCTGAACAGAAGTGAACTGCGTGGCGAGCACTGAAAAGGGATCGGGTCAACATGCCGTTGATTTTATGTGGAGTCTAAAGATGATTTAGGCTTTGCTGACAACTGGTAGGGGGTCCCGCTTAAAACAGACAAGAGTTGAGTAGGTCCGAGGGGGTGGCATAGGAAGCAAAAAAAGTAAACAAGCTAAAGCTGAACATTCCGTGACTTGTGCATGTTATCCCCCTTGAACTCCTTTTGTTCTTCTGCTTCTTTACATATCAGCCTCCAAAAAAACGTCAGTGCAACCGAAAAAAAAAAAACGGAACATCAATTTCCGTAGTAAATGGCAAGTCAAACAAAGTAAGCGATCTGGCCGGTTGAAAGTAGAATCTTTGTCAAAGTGCACATTGACAGGTCCCATCGACACAGCTCGAAACTCGAGCACTAAAACGATTTCCTGCGGCTCCCTCGGGATGAACTTGTTATGCACTACTGCTTAAAGAAAAACGTGAACGTGTCATTCTCGAAGAATGTTTCGACTCTTAAGCCTCGAAAATTGAATTTCTCTATGCCCTCAATTATTGGGGTCCTCTCTCGTCTGGAAAACCTGCTTCTAAACGTTTAATGGGCTTTAAAGTCAAGTCACAACAATGACATTCCAACAAAAGCCAACGAAATAGGGCCTCAAAATTTTGACAGCTCTTTCATCGTTCACGAAATTAAGAGCTGTGTTTGTGCGACATACCAAGTCTCAATTACAAATTTGCATCCTTCTTTGTTGTTTTGACGGGTACTATTGGGATGAACACCCGCTCATCGAGACATAAATGAGCTTTCATGAATGTATAAAAAGGTGAAATTAGCAATACTCTGTACCGTTAACACTTTACACCAAGATATGGAAAAAATTCGAGGGCACTTTTTTGCATGGAAACTTCCCAAAGACAACTGTGGAGCAAATGCTCTCGAATGACTGGGATACGTTCTGAAATTTGAAAATCACTGGAAATATTCTTTGAAGGTTTTTTCGGTCTTCGCCACGAGAAGTAACTTACAAGGGAGGGTCATCAGGTCAGTCCGGCCTTTTGCGATGGGATGTATACCACTGTACTCGACTTGGGACGAGAAACTCAAATCTGCCTTCCAAATTTGCGAAACGATTCTGTGAGCAAAGTTATGAAGGGTAGTCTCCCGACATGGTCGACTCTCTCTCTCTCGCATGTTCGCATGAGTGGACGTGGAATGCTAGCACAGCAAGGTGAGTTGTGGTGTACTGGATACGATGGTTGTTTCACAGGAGATGGGTCGCAGGGTCGGATCCTTTGTGCGACTGCTCTTTTGCTTTTTCTCCCTTCAGCTCATATGAACCCAGAAAGTGCGTATTAGTAAGTATTTGAAAGGTTTACCTCTTCATTCAACATCAAGAGGGGACAAAATTTCACGTTTCCTGATTTATGCATTTTTTCAAGACTTTCATTTATAGAGGGCATGTGGTACGTTATATCCTGTAGACTTGAACAGAGCGTACAGTTGTACAGATAAGTATGTGGTATAAGGTGACACCTCTTCAATATTGTTTCCCATCTGAAGTGGTTGAGGGCTCCGACTGCTGTGTGTGTGGAAATTTTTTCTTTATTCGTTGTGCACACTGTGAGAGATTGTACTGTTTCGCCCACTTTGTGCAGGAATACCACATGTGTTCGTAAATTACTGGTTTTCAAATATTCTTGTATCTCCTATTCACCATATGCCCTCTATAAATGAAAGTCTTGAAAAAATGCATAAATCAGGAAACGTGAAATTTTGTCCCCTCTTGATGTTGAATGAAGAGGTAAACCTTTCAAATACTTACTAATACGCACTTTCTGGGTTCATATGAGCTGAAGGGAGAAAAAGCAAAAGAGCAGGTGCACAAAGGATCCGAACCTGCGACCCATCTCCTGTGAAACAACCATCGTATCCAGTACACCACAACTCACCTTGCTGTGCTAGCATTCCACGTCCACTCATGCGAACATGCGAGAGAGAGAGTCGACCATGTCGGGAGACTACCCTTCATAACTTTGCTCACAGAATCGTTTCGCAAATTTGGAAGGCAGATTTGAGTTTCTCGTCCCAAGACGAGTACAGTGGTATACATCCCATCGCAAAAGGCCGGACTGACCTGATGACCCTCCCTTGTTAGCTGGATCGTTACTGGAAAGAGCACATTATGAGCGTGTTCGCTGCACCTTCATGATCGACACTTCCCGACGCCCTCCGACCAATCACGATCCAGCTGCGCTTCCCACACCAGCGAACGTGGTATGAACTTTCAAGCTGAGCACAGCCTGCAGCTTATCCCAGGTATCTCGAATATAGAAATTGTAGGGCAGATTTCCAAGAGCATAACTATCGCTAGGTAGGGGTGGGTTTAGAGAGAGAGATTAGAGAAAGCCTTAATACTAAGAAAAAAAGTCGAAAGAACCGTATATCCGTAGGATTTGACCTACGATTATAATTTGTGCGTTCTGCTTGCCCTTTCTTCGAAACGCTTTGAATGTATTTGAGACAACCTAATTATAGTACTAGGGTCCACTTGTCCTTTCACGTTTCACGAAACAAAGCCGTTATCCACGAGATGAGCAGTTTCTGATGCCGATCATAACCCAGCGACTTCTTCCACTGTCCTCGAGCGTTAAGTGCAGTAATTTGCAGTGGTGTTTCTGTCGTAAGTCCCTTTCCGATTCAAAGTATGAAAGTAATAATGGTTCCAGTGAAAGGTGTAACTGGTCAAAGGTAGTCCTTAGGTATAACTAGCTCATATCTTAAACGCACTTACAGGTGCTTAACCTTCTGTCCTAAATAATTCACACAAAAGGAACTTGTGATATACTACAAATCGCTACTTGCGCGGGAATGCACGCAAAGAGGCGTACGCAAAGACGATTATATCCGACTTGAAAGTGGTGCAGGAGGAGGTGACAGAGCTTTGCGTTGGTCCTAGTCCTTGATTACCTACCGCACCTATCACAAAAATGCCGCGCGCGTAGCCTTCTGAGGCAGCGCGACACCGCATTGACTACCGTACCCTAACTCAGGTACGAGTTTCGAGCTCGCGAATCCACGTGTAACGTGGTCGCCCGCGGCTTGTCACTTTTACACCGATGAGTACCTCAACTTTGTGCTCACGGCATCTGGCGCACGGGGGAGAGGGGTTTCAGTGTCCCACAACTCAAATACATGGAGTACATGAGCAATAGGCAACTCGATGAAACTTTTATTTTATTTGTCATGCGTCAGACAGGCACGACCTTCTTTTGTGGATGGGTCAGGCAGATGCGTTCGAAATTAGAAAAACCGATTAACACACTAAGAGTAATCAAGATTAAAGCTGTCCGAATCGTTCGTGCAGTGACAGAGCAGAAGGACTCGAAGAATTAGAGAATTTAGCCTCTTAATTGATCCTATCGGGTGTAGAACAAATGTAACAGAAAGATCGCCGTGGACAAAAAGCCTGATGGAAAAAAGGGAAGTCCTTCGAACTTGATGGCACCATAAGCGGATTGATGTCTCTTACCTGCATCGGTGGGATGTGGTGGCCTTGGGGCTCAGTTAGGCTCATAAGGAATACTAAACAGGAGTATACTGACGGCCCTCATGAATCAGAAAAGACAGGTAAAAGCATAATACTAATAACATGTTTTCACAAAAACTGGTAATGAGCATGCCATTAGGAGCTAATCAAAAAAGGCAATTAAGAAAATCGCTAGGGACAGGCCTGTATTTCGAAGAGAATTTTAATTAGCAGATGCTAAATTACCCGGTATTAAAATTTTTTTATGTACAAGGGAGCCGAAAATGAGCCGTATTGCTCGCGGCTCATACCTGTCATGTATACATAGCGCCGAATAATGGAAGAGTGAACGTGACGAGGACAATAATACTTGAAATGCCCCTTATAAGCTGAAGCAAGCCGTGGCTCGCTACTTTTACCGTCCGTCAAGAATATGAAAACGTCAGCCAGTGTCGTCAGGATCAAATGAAGCAGGAGGGGTCATGAGAAAGAGGAAGATGGAAAGAATTGATTACTTTGAAACGAACATTCGAGGTTATGTAGAAGCGATGATCGGTAGTACCCGGGTTACGAAAGTGCGACATCGTGGTCTGTACTTAAATTTCCCGCGCATCTCTTCGAACTGCAACACAACCTTCCCGAGTTGCTCGGTGTAGAACGTCATTTGTTGTCTCGTAGGGTGTATTTCGTTCATTCATGAAATGTGAATTAAGTGAAAAAACAAACAGCAGCTGAAACAATCAATGGGAGAGTAAGCGAAATAGGAAATTTCGGCCTACGGTAGAACACAGCGTAACGCTTGCAGTTCACTTTGCGGACTTTGCGCACACGACCCTTGCTAGGACGTCGAGTATGAATTCGATGGATTCTTTTTTTTACCACGAAAACACTTTTCTTACGCTCTCGCTTATACTCCCATTCTTTGCCATCAAGAATACCCGCGGCATCAACGTTTGCCTAAAATAGCAGAGCCAAATTCCGTAGTGGGTCTCTCGTAGGCAGCTTTTCAAAAGTTGCTCTGACTCTGAAAAGCCACCAACGTCATGCTGTTCGGCCTAAGCTGTTGATCATCAGTGAGATTTCCATGTTCAAACCTGCCTTCGGAGGGATTTAAATGGGGTGAGTTAAGCCATTTGGAAACGATGGGCATTGAGATCGGGAAGAAAGCGGAATTTTCAAATGTACTAGCTTGTCAGTATCAACTAACCACTGCGGACAGATTTTATCAGGGTGGCGTGGGAAGGTGATGAAATTTGTCGGGTTGAAAGAACGCAATTCATGTTAGCATGGCCAAAGCTCTCAACCTCGTTTGAACTGAAAGATATTTTAGAGTTTGGCTGTCCTGTGGATTGTGTGCTCAAATTTGGCAGTGAAAAAATCCGATCCGAATTTGATAGAGTTGATAACTTCAGAGATAAAAGTGGGTAAGGAGGAGAAAGTACCTCATTTTTTCGGCACCCTCCGTATATGTGTCGGACTATGGGTAAAGAAAATATGGCCAAAAAAGCATGCATGCGTAGATGTAATTTGGAAATCGCTCTGACACAGCAAAGAAGACCTCCAGCAGATCCGCACGGCTCCACATTATGGGTCAGAAGTCGTGACTGGCGTCGCTTAAAATACTGACTAACATTTCAATGGGTACGTCTGAGACGATATCGGACATGACATTATTATTCCTGCATTCTTAGTGATCTAATATTTATAGCTCTATAAATCAGCTTACTGTAGCAGATGCCAGATACCATAATGATGTTGTCTCGAGTCCATACGACTAATTGTGCCCATTTAGGACTCACCATGTATGTTTCCTTTAATGCACTCTGTCTGTGGCTGTAGTTATGACAATTCTGCTCGCCCTGAGGATTAGGAGCGTACATGTGCAAGACTTCCAAGAAAACTCGTGAAAATTTGTGAGACCTGAGAAAGCTACCCTTTCCACCTAGGTGACTGCCATACGTGAAATCGCTTCAAACGGTGAAGTTTCTCCTGGAAGTCAATAGCTGGTCGAAACGTTGACTCACTGTTAAATCCATCGAACTGCATAACCATTTCGATAGAAATTATCTTGAGTGGGTGGGTGTCAAGACACTCTGATCGGGTCACCGCTCCATGCGACCTTCGTCGCCGCAAATGCTTTACTGGTCCCGTTGTGAGTTGAGCGCGCGGTAAGAGATACAATCGCACCTGTTTGCGTGAGCTGACTCAGATTGGGCTGTACTGACGGCTGCTCAGCTTGAATAATTGAACCATCATAATTCCGCGCCGGTAAATGCGCCCAACTGGTAGCCTCCATGCACATGAGCTAAATGTCCGTGAGGCTTAACACTTCTAGACTGCGTAAATTAGCCCGAGCAATTTGTTCAGCTCTGCATCACCTACGTGTGCTTCTGCCTGGTCGGGTTAATTCTGAAGTAATTCATGCAACAAAGAAACAGAAAAAACTCTGGGTGCACGCACACCCTATGTAGTATGTTAGGTCAAGACACGCAGACACATTCACCATGGGCTTCACACCCTGGTAAACAGGTCCGCAGCCAAATTTCGAAAACCTGAAAATTGACTATTGATATGTGAACATCTGTGATGAAGGAAGCAAACACAGCTTTCACGTGAAACACGTTTGATTTCACGTAACTTTTGGGCTCTCGAAGACGCCGTTAAGGGTGGTGAGTGTCGTGACCCGTGCGGCTAGCGGTTCGAATAGCTGCATCAGATGGTTCCGCCGCCACCGGACCACGGCAGAACGTGGGTGTTGTGGGGCCCACACCCCAGCAGGGTACCTCTCGCACGAGTGAGAATGCTAACTGACGCCTGCGCGGGCCCCCTGAGACCTGTACCCTGACCGCTATTTAGAAGACTACCGATAGAGACATTGTGCTATTACTACACTACAGAACACGAGGGGTATTATGCCGATTTACTACACAAATATAAATATACCGACAACTACATATAAATGAGAACAATACTTCACGAGGATAGCAAGATACAAGAAATTAGACAGAGAGAGAGAGAGGGAGGAGAGAGAGAGAGAGAGAGAGAGAGAGAGAGAGAGAGAGAGAGAGAGAGAGAGAGAGAGAGAGAATAACATACTACAACACAACTATCGAAATGTAATGAACTCACGAGGGTCTGGTCGATTTGGAGGTGACGAGGGAAACCCAGGGTCAGGGAAGAGGGTAGCATGTCCGGTCCACCAGGCTAGCGTCCTTGTCGAGGATCTTCTTCTTCTTCGGCGACAATCAGCATGACATCGAAAAACGTTGACAGATTGACCGCTCCGGACGACGACAGAGACAGACGACGGCTTGACTTGGCGGGAACCGGGCGGATCGATAGTTTCCCGCGTTACACGTGGCTGAGACCGCTTACAGTAGGCGTTAACGGTGTATTCAAAGGACCACTCTAGCCCCGAGCGCGGTTTCCTATCGGTGCATACTGCATATCAAGGGAAAGGTCGTACGCAAGTCACGACAGTGAGCCAAGCTAAGATCAGAAATACATGATTTCTATGAACAAAGGGGCGAGTTTTTAGCTTTTCATCGCCGTCATCACCGCCTCGCATGGGTGAGCACCGCTTAGGTGGGTACCAGTGGTGGAGTGTGAGGAGGGGAGGGGCTAACACTAGCTCAGCTGTTCTCGTCGTCCAAATCCTTCTGTGATGCAGAGGGCGCGGAAGGCGAGCTTGCCAAGCCCGCGTTCACACTTTGCGGTGCCGGAGACAGACGTGGTTGCGCGTCTCGTCATCTCCACCTATGTCACTCTATCTCATTGCCTGCGTCTAATCTGCACCTACCCGGTGCCAGCTGCCTCTCTGCCTGTGTACGCAGCCAAGCCCTGCTGGCGTAAATAATGAACGTGACCTGAGGCCGAGTTCACAGTCGGCGGCGTCAGTGGCAGGGGGTGTATATCTTTAGGACAGAAACGTCGCGTGGCCGTGTTCGGCACGCGACGGGATGGTGCGAGCTATGCGCGCCGTATGAGCTGAGTCCTGAAGCGATTACGCCTAGAATGAGGCGTAGAGCACCGTCATCGCTTCAAGACCCATCCGATCCATCCGATAAGGCGCGCATAGCTCGCACCATTTCGTCGTGCGCCAAACACGGCCACGCGACGTTTCTGTCCTAAAGATATACACCCCAGTGGCAAGGCGTGGGTGTGTCTCTGCTTCTCCACCTATGTCACCCTGCCTCTTTGTCTGCTCTTGTCTGCACCTGTCCCGTACCTCTCTACCTCGCTGTCTGTGAATGCAGCCATTTTTCAAGTTCCTAGAGCATACTGCCGGCAGTATTGAAATATGTAATACATCGCTTGACTTTCGCGCAGATTATTGCTTCACTATACCGGTGTATAGAAGGACAAACGATGCTCACCTAATCTAATTTACCTCACTCCACCAGAGACAGTACGAGGACTGCGTTGTGTTTGGCCACAATTCCCTTGATAGCAATGAGTTTGAAAGGAATAAAATCATCCCAACTGCATATATCTGTGGAGCCTCTCTATGGTAAGGAAGGCCTTGGTCTAAGGCAGCATTGAGTGCCTTTTTCTATCGCGCAATAAGGTGATTAGGAATGCATCGAGACGAGCAATGAGAATGTAGTAGAATGTGATAAGGCTACGAGTGGTAAAATGAGAAAATGGAGAGGGTAGAGTTGGTCATGAGCATGAGTAGTGGTTCAAGAGACAAATGCTGGTAGGGAATGGTGAAGTGTAGGAGGAGCCATCACGGGCTGGGTGTTATTTTTACGGTGCGACGAATCAACCGACATTGGCGTCACACAACGCCGCAGCGGCCCCCTTTGCACAACAGCTGCAGGGACATGAATAGGTCTCACACTAACTGAATTGTAGTCCGCCAGAATATCTGCTGGACACTGGCGTCATGACGTGGCAAGATCCATAGGTGGTGAGTTGAAGAAAAATCGAGGCTGATCAGTGAAGCATGCCGACAGACTCCGCCATCCAATTGTCTTCCGGCTAATTAAGTACACATAATAAAAAGTCTTGAGGCTGAAAGGAAGTGCGTACAATTACATCTTGGTACGCATTACATTTGGTAATCCTTCCACGATCACAAATCATCCGTTTTGCTGCTGGCTCTTTTCTCGAAACGATTCAAAGGAACCGGAAGGGGTCCGAAACAAGAGGAAGATGCAAGAAAATGAGCATCTTGTAACGAACACTGAAGGTTAGAAGCGATAATCGGGGGAAAACCGATATTCAAGAGCGCGACGCTGCGGTGTGTATTCGTATCACATTCGCATCAACACACTAAATTTCCGAGTTGTCCGCTGTAGGAGACGGGCCGCGGGCCAACGTTAGTTGTAGCACCTGACTCCCAGCGTAGTGGAGTGGCCATTCCTACATTAGCCTTCATGTAAGTACATCTAGAAACAATATAAGAAAGAGTAAAAGAAAAATAAAGGAAAAACAACTTTGAACTAGAAAAATCTCCTTTCGATACCATGCCAAGGCGTCAAATTGGTGAGTTTGTGCAACGGCGGCCACTTAAACTTGTCCGAACTACGTCTGTTCTACCGTAGACCAAAATTACCCCCGTCCGGTGCCTTTAAAGTAGGGGTGCTCAGCAGTGCAACAGTAGAGAAAGAACGATATAAAATAAAACGGTGAACAAACCGAGAAATAGGAGTCCAGAACCCTTAACCTCCTTCTCTCTCGCGCCTATTCGACACTAGCCTGGGGTAGACTGCAGACGGGCGAAGAAGCAAATCAGCCTGCTAGGAACGATGTCGCGCCCTCACCAACAACTTGCCCGGCTGATGAACTGCAGGACGATATGCCGTGCTGCGGGGTCGTAATAAGACCCCAAGCCGCGCTCTTTCAATGATAGTTTCGTTACAAACAATCACCTCTTCTGACCATTGTGGGCGCTTCGACGCCCCTAGCTCGTACGCATGAAAACCGTCGCTGCCTGCAAATTTCTGTCCTAACGATACACATCCAAAATAAGGAGTTTTCGATATTAGTTTTTGGTATTTTTGGTATTATTATTATTTGGTATTATTATTAAAGACTTTTACACAAGAACCGATATTTATCGTTCCACAACTTGTGAGTAATGTATTAGGTGGGTGCATGGTCACTATAGCTTTTTTGCTGCATTTTTTTGTAGTGGAAATTGGCTTTTTGTCGACTACTAAATGGGAAGCAGTCCCCGATTGCTATGGTGGAAACGCTCCTTAATAATCTCATTCAGAAGGTTTTTGTTGAATATTACTATTGTTATTGCTATAAAACTGTTGAAAAAAAGCCGCATTGTTCATGCTCCAACCTAATAGTAGGAAACTAGTAACTTCTCAATCGCCTCGCCAGTTATACAACCACAGACCGGGAGGCCACTCGAAACAGAATGTAGTGGCATAACTGTAAGGCTAATTAGTAGTACAGTGTGTCGCAAAAGTATAGGTCCACCCTATTTTTCATCCATATCTCCAGAATAGACCAGCGATTCCTTCCCAAATTTTTAACTGCTACCAGATCACCGTAGCAATCAAACGCCTCAGTAAAATTGAAGACATAAAATTGCAAAATTTTATTTGTTTTTTTTTTCAAAAATAAGGGTGTCCCAAAAGTATAGATCCACACAGCTTTTCCGCCTTGCTTCTATCGAGAGGTAAGTTGTGAAGTAATTGTGTTGACGCATCTTTCTGAGATTTACTCTACAGTGCCATACCAAGCGGTATGCACTTATCAGAGTACGAAAAAAGGACAAATTCTGGTCTACAAGGATGTGGGACTCAGCAATCGCTAAATTCCTGAGAAAATGGGCCTATCCCAAGGCTTGATCAACAGCTTCTGTCGCACCATGGATCTATACGAAACGAAAAAGAGAAGTGGAAGGCCGCAAAAGCTTTCAGAGAGGCAAAAGCGTCGGATCCTCAACGCTGCGTCCAATTCCACAAAGGGTGTTTGTCGGCTGTGCAGGGAACTGGCACCTATTGTATCGAAAAAGACTGTGCACCGTCTGCTCAAGTCGTCTCCTCACATCGAGCGAAGACGGTTTCCGTCCACGCCATACCTCACGAGAGCGCACGAAGAGGCTGGAATCCTTTTCGCCAAGGAACATGTCAGCTGGACGCATCAATGGGATGAGGTAGTCTGCAGGGTTACATTATTGACGTAGTAGTTCACACGGTATTAGTAGTAGTGCTGCAGCTGATCTTTTCTAATGAAAAGAAATTCAATTTGGACGGACCGGACGGCTTAGCTAGTTACTGGATGGATTTGAGGAAGGAGCCGCGCTACTTCTCGAGGCACGGATTCGCTGGTGGTGGTGTTATGGTTCGGGCCGGCTGCTCTCGCTCTGGTAAGAGCAGGATAGTATTCATCACTCACTGTATGGATTCCAGGGCTTATCAGGACGTTCTAGAAAGTAATCTACTACCATATAAACAGCGGTACATACATACAGTAGGTGCCAGTTCCCTACACAGCCGACAAATACCCTTTCTGGAATTGGACGCAGCGTTGAGGATCCGACGCTTCTGCCTCTCAGAAGGCTCCTGCGGCCTTCCACTTCTTTTTTTCGCTCCGTACAGGTCCATGGTGCGGCAGAAGCTGTTGATCAAGCTTTGGGATAAGCCCATCTTCTCAGAAATTTTGCGATTGCCGAGTTCCACATCTTTGTAGGCCAGAACTTGTTCTTTTTCGTACTCGGATAAGTGCGTACCGCGTGGCATGGCACTGTAGAGCAAATCTCAGAAAGATGCGTCAACACAATTACTTCACAACTTACCTCTCGATGGAAGCAAAGCGGAAAAGCTGTGTGGACCTATACTTTTGGGACACCCTCATTTTTGAAAAAAAAGCAAATCAAATTTCGCAATTTTATGTCTCCAATTTTACTTATGCGTTTGATTGCTACAGTGATCAGGTACCACAGATAAAAATTTGGGAAGGAATCGCTGGTCCATTCTGAGATATGGATGAAAAATAGGGTGGACCTATACTTTTGGGACACACTGTAGTACATCGACTCAGCAATCGATGTCAGTAATATCGTGTAAAGATTATGTACATATGGTCTTCGTCTGTCACTTGGGATCAGGTTCACACGAATCGCAGATTTATTGCACAATCGTTGTTTTCTCACGGGACGCCGCATTACAGCTCCACTAAACAGCTAACTGATCGACGACTGTTATAGTGGACGTTAACGAACTCATTCCTACGCATACATTTTCAATGTATCTATATAGAATGGCAGAACCACTTCTACTGTGATGTAATTTCAAGTTCAACCAATTCGCTGGATTTTCAATAAATTGGGATTTTTGAATAGCTCATCGGATCCGTATCGCACACGACAAGCGCACACTACCGAGCCTATTCACCACGTAGCGCTCTCCTGCGGAAAAGAATCTACGACGGGTCGATTCATTCGCTGCTACTACTACTTACATATACAGGTGTTCTGATGAAAGTAATACTAGTAGAAAGACTCAGAAGACAACGGTTTACTGAGCAGAAGCTGAGATAAAGTCGCACTCGTTGTGAGTAGTGTGAACTGCAGCTCTATAGAAAGGCGGAGCCGCAGGAGTCTATTTAACCAAGAAAGCTTCTCCTCCCACGACAGGCCGATGGTTTTTATCACGTAAAGGACGATGGGTGGCAATAGGGGATGAAACAGTGAATACTGAAGCGATTGCAGAACAATGATGTACATTCATCAAAATCTGATTACCTCATTCCTTCCCAAGCAATACTGTAGCTATAGCTGAAAAAACGCTCATTTCCAGCAGTCGAATTAGCAGCTGTTTAATGGTCAATGTGTAACATCCAGGCTGATGGAGGCATTTGTAAAATGTGCAATGGTTTATTCCATTTTTAATCCAGGATTTGCAGTGTTCATAATCGGGTCTATTTCACGAAATACTGGGTAGCGCTGAAAATATGACGATACCAACGATGCCGTTGCCAGAGAAGCCGATAGACGATCAGAAAAACGAGTGTGCGTAAGGAATGTCCAACTAGGGTAGGTAACATGAGAGGGTGAAGACCGCGCTTCCTAACCCGTGGATAAGCCACAAAAGTACCAACAGCGTATTTGGCGCGTGTGCCATGACCTAGATGGACAATCCTCATGCACACACCAAAGCAAGCCTCGTTACACTATACTTCAGTTGTTACGTCCATTACGTTGCACAAAAAATGTAAAAATTCAAAAACTAGAAATTTTTGGAATTTCTGTTACCTTTTCCACTAGGTATTCGGTTGGTGCATAATTAATGCGACTTTCTTCAACAATCTTTGTTATTCAGCAAAAAGAAAATAAAATTCAGCAAAAACGTATTCAAATATTATACGGCAACGTTTTCACCATCCCAATAAGGGACTGCTTTCCATTTGGTGGTGGTCAAAACGTTAATTTCCATCCACAAAAAAATGCAGCATTAAAAAGCCGCATTAATTACGCACCAACATGATAGTTCCAGTGAGCTCTGATACAAAGCTCACTTCATTATCAAAACATTGGTAACTCTACCCTTAGGTAATATGAGGTCTCGTAAAAATTGTTTCGCTCAAAATCTCGGGTTGAGACGTTTGAAATTCGCCTGGGTCTTTATTTGAATTTCGCCTCAAGATATTCCGATGAGAGCTCGCCTGGGTAGTTATCCATGTGGAACATCTTTTTTTACCTCCATGACGCGCAATCACGGTGCTACACCTGCTAAAACCCACTCCGACCACACTCACTTGAGCTCCCATACTGTTCAGCTGAGTAAAATGGGTGTGGTCGAAGCGGGTTCGGGCAGAGTAGTGCTGTGACGGCCGTAATGACACAAAAAAAAGATGCAACCCCGATAGCTGCCCAAGGAGCTGCTGATCTAAAACGGTAAGTCAACTCATCCGATTATCGTGGAGTGTGCTATAAACGCAAGCTGAATTCATTGTTCAATTCACGCTAGGTTGAAGCGAATACATTACTAGTTGCTGATATACAGTTTCAGAAGGTTGATAAGATTTCTAGCTACAGTTTGTGTCGGAAATCCAGTGAGCTTTTATAACTTGCCCATTGAAAAAAAAAACAAAAGGATGAGCAGTTCAAAGAAACCGCTCCAATCAAGTCTGACATGACAATGTCATGTGAGTTCCGAATCGAAAGTTGAAATTTCTCGAAAACAGTGGTAAATATGCGGACGCTAATGGTAGAGTATGGCAGAGTAATAGTAATGTAATCCGAAAAATATAGTGCTTTAATTAGACTGTCCACAACTCGAATGATGTACAATGTCAAAATCAATTTTTGTGAGTGCATTAAATTCATCTCGCTAGAGAAATTCGGTTGGGTCAGCCTAGCCATTCTCAAAGACAACGGAAGGGGTAAATTTGGCAGATCGTGGAATATGAAAGTAGGGGTACCCAGCAACGTAACAGTAGACAGAGAAGGAAATAAAACGGAGAAAAATCAGTAGACAGAGAATGAAATAAAATGGCCAAAAACCCGAGGAATAGGAACCCGAAAAACTCCCCTTCTGTCTGGCGCGCCTCTGCGTCACTAGCCTGGGGAAGACTGCAGACGGGCGGAGGGTCCAGCCGGCCGCGAACGTTGTCCCGCCCTCGCCTGCAGTTCGCTTTGCTGATGAGCTGCAGAACGACACGCTGTGCTGTGGAATCGTTATAAGACCCCAAGCCGCGCTTTTCAATGCGAGTTTCGCGACACATAATCTCTTTAGGAGTGGAACGATTGTTTTAGGTGACATGTATTCCGAGTTCCCACTTTCTACTTACCCCTCCTGAAGCCCTCAGCGAGGCGCACATCTCTCAGTATCCTGAGACGCTCAACTCAAATCTGTTCTCCAAATTGGCGGAACCTGCGCGAACGAAGTTATGGTTTTTCTGAATGAGCTATTTTATCACATAGTAAGTGCAGGCGTCCGTAAGGCGCGAGTGAGACGTTTTCGTGAGGAACCAATGATATTTTCATGTTTAGAAGATCGAATAGTCTCATCAGACAAGTTTTTTTTCTTATCTTGGTCAAAGTCTTTACCGTAATTCGGAATTCAAAAGGATCCCTGCCTGGGTAATTTGATGGTAACACGTCCAAAAAAGGAGGATCTGTTATCCCTCGCCAAGAAAATGCTTGTCGGCGCTTGATGCCATGAGCACCTGTGTTAGGTATGCTTCGATTATTTTTACTACAGTTGGTAGCTCTTCCATGTAGAAAATGTAAAGAACATTTACTCTTTGGCCACCATACTTGACCCTGGGATCCTTTGAAAATTTGGTCAAAATCTTGATTAGGCTAAAAACTTATTTATAAGAGTAATTCGATCTGCTGAATATGAGACAACACACGTTTCCGCGCGAAATCGTCTGGCTTAGCGCTACGGGCGTCTGCACCTTCCAAGTAGTAGCATTGCGTAGAGTCGTTCCGCAAATTTCGAAAAGCAGATATGAGTTCAGCGTCTCAAGACGCATAGAGCGATCTGCGCCTCATCGAGGATGGCCAGGCAAACGTGGTGAACCCCCCTTGTCACATATGTATTTTGCAACATCAACAGTACGTAAAACGGAAGATATTTGAATTGCGTTTACGCATTTCTAGCGTGTAGTTGGAAATAACTCTTGATGCTCCAATGTGAAAGCTTGGGTATAACTGTTCCCTGATAATATCGACAATTAATGATTATTCTTGATATTTCAATTGTAGAAGCTTGTGGTGTTCGCTCTCTTGACAATATTAATAGTAGAAGATTCCTGTTGGGATAGCTTCCTCTCAATATTTCGTTGTCAATGATAATACTTTATAGTATTCTGATTTTTTGCTACTTGTAAGGGCAAATGAAGTCAAATTATAATAAATAATTTCACTAGTGAAAGATATGGTGCATCAAATAAGAAGTGCTCGAGTTGTACTTGCCAATGGAAATTTCAGTGGTGCCAATCTTATTTGCGCTTGCTTTGTGTGCCCTTCCGAAATGCAAAAAAAATTTCAAAAGAGGCTTTTCGCTATGGGAAATCACAGCAGGGTCCCAGTACCATTACTATTACCATTACTCGAGAAAGCACTTTTTTCTAGAAATGTCATTTGAAAAGTTTGCTCTACAGCGTGTGAGGAGAAACATCTAAAATCGTTTCAGTTTTCTACCGCATTAAGGGTATTCGCAAATGTAAGTTTTTTCTAAGATTTCATCAAGGTGGAGAGCAATATCAATCCAGGATCGGATTGCATGAATTGGCAGATGTCGTTATTTTTGAAAAAACATAAAGTGAAGTCAAATAAAACGATCGTGTAAGAGAAGAACATGTGTTCAAGGTTTCAACGCAAAGCAGACACCCGACTGAACCGAAAGTTATTTGGATGCGATGGGCGGAGCATGATGCAGGATGCGAACTGAAGTCACCTCCTGAACTCTACATATAAATACTTTATACTTGACAAATTGACGACGATGTCGGTCAACGTTGTCCGACAGCCTTTCTGTCTCGTGGAACAATGTCGTTCAGTGCTGAACGTCAGCACTGGAAGTTAGCGGAATAAAAAACTGTAATTTTTTCAATGATTATTTTGAGGTTTCAGCACTCTCACTTTACCCTCGACCTTAATCATAACTTTTTGTTTTGGTTGTAACGTATCAGCTATCAGATCAAGAAACACCTTAAAATTGCACAAAAAAACCATTGAAAATGCTGAAAAGGGAAGGTCGATAGAAAAGCTCATGTTGGCAACTATCAAGTTCATTTGGATAGACCCGTCTTCCGTAACGACCTCTTCGGAAGGTTCTCGTACATTTTAGGGAAGATATCAAGAAACTGGATGAAATCCCATATACATTCACTGATAACAATTTATTCCTTCTGGCTCTTAATAAATTCCAAGCCTACTGTTCATAGATGTCTACAAATTTGGGCGCAAGTCTTGCAACACTTCCAAAAGTTCTCGTGATTTCACTGCTCTCGAACTTTATCAATTACTTATTACCAAAGTGAAGTAGTCCATGCTCCGACGATTTTCTCGAAATGTACAGTAGCGTTCAAAAATGTACGCGGTTTTGGGTTCCGTTAGGCTTCGATCGACGTTTACCTTTTTCATTCAATTTTTTTTGTGTTTTAATGGAAATTGGCACTCAGTGAAGCAAAGTATCTCAGCTGAATAGGATGCAGACAAGAAAATTGAATAATTTATTTAACTGAAGATTCTGAAAATGACCAAACCTTTCAAAAGATTCAATTAGCAATGAAAAGCTTAAAAGTTATTGAGACTAGCAAGTGTGCACAAAGTGACACGGGATCAGGCTAGAACTTTGTTAGACGTCATTTAGAATCATGGGAGCACTTAACAGCACGGAGGCACGTAGTTGGTCATTCTCAAAGTTTTCACGTTAATAAATTTTCACCCTTTACCCTGCACCCCACTCTGCTGTATGCTTTGCTTCATTGAGTACCACTTGCCTTCAAAACACCGAAAAACTTGATTGAGAAATGTAAACGTCGACCAAAGCTAGGGTTAGGGTCCAAAACCGCATTTTTTTCGACCGCTACTGTATGTATATGAGGTGGACTCGTTGTATTGTAGCGAATTTACTTTAGAAACCCCATCTCTAGACCCGTAACTAATTACAAGTGTTTTTAGGTGAACTGGGCGAGGGGGAACAGCTTCATGCGCAGCAAAGACGCCCTCAGTAAAACTGAGTAGTTACCCTAGATATTAGGTTGGAGCATGAGTCTTGCGAGACTTCCAAACTTTCTTATGGTTTTACTGCTCTCGAACTTCATCAATTATTAATTGCCATATTCATTAGAACACGTAAGAGTGTGTGTGAGGTGATCTCGGCTACTTATACTTACCGCTACTTATGCTGTACTCGCTTTTAATCCCATTTTTTATTCTACAGTGTCTTGCTCCTCTAGAGGTCTGGATTGGGAGATACGAATCTTGTAACCACTCACTCACAAGCTCCATTCCATAGGATAATATCCTTGGGTGGAAAGCGAATTTGAGGTTTTCATGCGCTGCGATGAGTTTTTTCTACCCATTTCAACCCCACACAATTGGCAGACTACCCAATTGTTATGGTCCCCAGACATTGTGAAAAGTTTGGATGTCATACCAACCAGACAAGTCAGCAGATGAGTGACTAAAAACTTTATTTTGCTATCCTTCATTGGCAAAAAGACATTGGCAAGATAATGAAGAATAGGTTTTACGGCGGTAAAAGCCTGATTTCAAGTCAGAACTATTGACTCCAGAATTGAAATTCTCTGTAAATGAATCGGCAATTTCAAAGAATTGTTCTGTGGCTAAACTCACATTGAAAAGCGAACACTGCGCTCTTTTCTGCAGTCTGCTTGGGTGCATCTCGGTGGGATGGAGGGAGGGGGCAAGGCTGAAGTGAGGTATCGCCGTATGCATTAACCGCTTCAGGATGCCGGGCACGGTATTCGATAGGGACCAATGGTTGGAAGGGAAGCAGGTAGTTATCGCGTTACATTTATTCAGTTTTACATTACATCCCTCCAAAAGGAGGCAGTTAAAGCAAAGATTTGATATCAAATTGTATTTCATTCATTTGTTCGTTCATATCGTTCACGACTCTGATTACTCCCGACCTCAGCTCGCACATAATAAATAATAAAAAGAAAAGGTCAGTAGTGAATATGAGCAGGAACGATTTCTAAGACGTCTACTGACAATTTTGAGCGTAGCTCCTTCCTGTCGCTACAAGGGAATAAATACGAACAAAGTGAACTACGATAGCACACTCTGTGTCCGCTACGGAAGAAGCACTCTCTACGTCTTCGCTGGAAGGTCGTTGGAGGGCGTTTCAACGCCAAAAGCTGGCATATACATCCCACTGGTGTCCTACTGGTGGTGATCCTGGGAATGACATTCTTATGGTGGTGTGTGACATGTGGCTCTGTCAGCCTGATCACGGATGGCCGAGACAGCTAACTACAAGCAGCAACATATGCTACCATAAAAGCAAACGTGTGGAGTAAAGGAAATAAATAAACCAAATGCTAATCAACTTATACTTATAGCTTAATTCAGGCTTTTGTACAGTGAAACTAGAGGTGTGCAACAGGACACTCGAATCGCGCCACAGGGCCACGAGAATTTCGTCACCTCGTGCTTCAAGTGCCTTGTTGGAATAGGCCGAGTGCTAGAGAGCGTGACTTACCTAATCTTGTGGACCATTTAATTTTAGAAGTGACAAGAGATCAGGGAAGCAGCAAAAATTAACAGGAATGCATGTAAAAATCAGTATCAGGTAGACCCGTTGCTTTGGCGATTTCATTGCTTTTGAGACAAGACGAACTAGTCTATCTGACAAAAAGACGAGACAGGAAGCTGAAATTTCTACATGGATTTATATGCCCCGTATGGAAAAGACTGATTCGAAGAAAAATTTGTTGCACATCAGTTCACAACAGCGCCACAAGGTCTTAGTTACTGCTCCAGCCACAATTGTCGATAATAAAGCAAGGTATGCGATGCGATCTGGAAGAATAGCTTGTATAAATGTCAATGCTATTCTTAAAAAAATTGTTATTTTCTGTATGTCTGAGAAAATTTTCTAGAAACTTATCCATTATCTTATTGTTTTCTACTTGGTGAGGTTGGATGAAAACATCTTTCCAAGACACTAGCATTTGATTCATTTCCCTTCAATCTCCGTGAGACGCACTGCACTAGGAAGGGAATAGTGCATGAATGCGCCGTGACCAGGGCTCTCCTAGGTGTCGAGGAAATCAGCCACTTCAGTACGACCCTCTCCCCCCTCCCTTGTTATGGAGACAGGATACGAGCCCCCTTCCTTCTTTGACTTTTTCAATAGTAACTATCGTCAGATTGAATAGTTGCATTTGTACTATTGCTATGTATTCTTACCTGAAACAAAGAATATTCATTTTACATTTCCTCGAACGGGTTCGCTATGAAATACCCTTCTTTTCTCAACTGCTTATAGATAGTTCAGATTCCAGTGCTTATCGCTGTTCTCTGCAAGTACGGCCCCCTCCTCCTGTCAGGTCAGAAATGCCCCCCCCCCTCACGAGCAATCCTAGAATTTCGGTGCACCCTGGCCGTGACTCCCCTCGCACTGCATCCAGAATTACCTGAGATGGTAACACAAATCTCGCCAAAAATTGATCTCTCCTATTCAGGTCTAAGCCACTGTTTCTAGTAAAAATAGTGCAGTATTTACTCTATCAAAAATCATACAGAATTCTCTCTTCTCTATAAAGAAAAGCACGAATATGTACTGACCGTAAACCAGTGATATTATGTGGTACATGACACGTACATGATTATCTAACATACTTTTTTGTGAAATATATCACATCAAAGATCCTCGCAACACAACACATAATCGATCAGTTTCACTCGAAGGATCATCTCAGTCAGCGCTTAGAAACTGCTGCTTTCCCGATAATGCGGCATTCGATGAAGACCACGGTTTCCATCCAGTTGGACTGACACCTCCTCCTCCTCCAGCGCGTACTACCTGAATTCGAAGTGATATTTTGAGGAACGATAATAGTTCTTGCTCTCTTGGAAGTAGATTGAGAGAAAGCCACGTAGATCGTGGCCGAAAGGACTTTGGAAACATTTCTGTGATGACTCCCTGCTTTAGAAAGATTGTTTATTTTCATGTTATCATAGGTAAATCTAGGGTGCTCAACAGTGTGACAGTCGAGCAAAAAAAATGGCCAAAAATCGAGATAGTGGCAGCTGAAAACCCCCTTCTCCTTCGCGCCCCTCCGCGTCACTAGCCAGGGATAGTGTGCAGACGGGCGGAGTGACTGGATCAGCCGGACACTAACGTTGTCCCTCCCTCACCGGCAACTTCGAAAAGATAATTTGTAACGAAACTCATGTGGAAAGGTGCACCCTGGGACCACTATGGCGGTCTCACCTCGGTGCGTTTGTGCCATGGAGGGCGCGGCAAAGCTGGCTACGCTAGCCTCACCGTCTGCATTATCTTTCCATTGACGCAGAGCGCGCAAAAGCACGTCCTCGAAGACCATTCAGTGGCAGGAACAGGGTCATATTTCGTTGCTTAGCTTCTCTACTTCCATATTCCACGATCGGTAAAACCATTCCTGACCATCTTTTGAGCGAAAGAATGACTGAAGACTCAAAACTTTTCGAAACCGATTTCCAGTGATGACAGCACCACTTCGTTGTGCCGTAGATCTGTGGAGGCCATGGAAAATACTTCATCAAAGCTAGCAGTACCATTTGCGATGGCATGAAATGAAGGGTATCATCTTGCCCCCATCATTCTTGTTCGCATCGTGTCCACCCTTTCACCTTCCTGGCAGCCTTCAGCGTGACCATCTCAATGCTCAAAGACACCGGGGGGGGGGGGGGGGAAATTTTGGCCCACAATGTGGTCTCAAAGACACATTCTGGAATTATTCGGGTAGTGCACCTCCCGCCGTGGTCAAATAGTTTGACTCACAGCTACTAGGCTGCACCTTTACCGAGGCGTGATTGTCAGTTCCCGGAGCGTGCAGAGCCAAAAAAAGCGAGCGCGACTCCGCCAAGCATCCCAGGCCCGTACTCCCCAGACGTGATTGTTGCTAAAGGCTGTATTCGCCAAAGGGGCATAGTCATACATGGATTCATGAAGAAATTATAGTTTTCAACCCATGAACCAGAATCCTCAGAATGGTTCAGATCCACAGATTAGTAAACTTGCAATTAGTAAATAAGGAAGTTTGATAACTTGGAGCTCCAGACACACACACTAATCTAAAGCAGTGGTAGCAGTCGGCACAATATGCGAGTGTGTCGTATTTAGTCGTGGCTACTCCTTATTTTCATCGAATTCCTTCTGCTCTCATGCGCGGCCCACAGTAAGGGTTTATTGACGGCATAAAATTTATTTTTTACCTTAACCTTCATACCCAGAAGGAATGTACAGAAGTGCTTTAATTGCGCATCATTGACTTGGAACGACTATGGGAGTTTTAAGCAATGTTGCAATAAGACAGATTCGATGTGGCCAGCGTGGGAACTCCCACGAACGTATAACAAAAGACAAAGAAATCCCGGATTCCCAGAGTTTTTCACCGAGACGGATTGTTGACTCCCATTCCGTAAGTAAGTATGAATAGAACGCTCTGGATTCTCGCTGAAAGCTACAATTCTAAAATATACCTGTCGAAATTCTGAAGCATTGGACATAATCGTAAATAACAATTGGGGGAGGATATAGGAAATCGGAAATGATGCGCTGGCTACATAGTTGAGTTATTCTTAAGGAAAAGCGTATATAGTGTTCAGTATTTGGTTGACGTGTTGCCTTCAGCTGATTTTTTGAAACGTGACGACGAGCGCTTTTTAGTATACGAGCGTACTGGACGAGGCGCGTCTTTTCGCGTGCCGGTCAGCAGTGACCAAAATCATTCCACGTGTCGTGGTAAACCACGATTTTCTATTTTAACAAGCAATAGTTAACTTCTCCTCTAATACAGAATCTGTAGAAAAATTCACTTCCTAGAATAGCATCTAGTGTTAGTTTTGTCTGACATCACATAAAGCAAAAGAATGAAATTTCATATGAATGGGGGTTTCTACAGACCGTACTAAAAGAATGTGGATACTTCAAATATCCGTTCTGCGAAAACACCACACAATCTCGCAATATGCCATATTCACTGTTCGCTTGCTTGCATGCGATAAGCCTGGAATACTATCTCTGGCAGGGTCTTGCTGACAATTTTGAAATTTTTCATTATTGGAAAAACTTTTCCCAATACCAGAAGTATTTGGACACTTTTTGTAGAAATAAAATTCGAGTGTCCATATACTTTTGGTATTGACTGTATGGTTGTGTGCCATTAGGACAGAAAATTCGCGTGGCCTTGTTTGACACGCGAGGAAATGGTGCGAGATAAGAGCGGCGTACCACTTAAGTTCTGAAGTGATTGTGGGAATATGGCGTACCGTTACCGCTTTAGGACCCATCCAACAGGGCTCACACCATCGCGTCGCAGCGTGCGGCATGAGACGCGATGGTGTGAGCCCTGTTGGATGGGTCCTAAAGCCGTCGCGTCACATGCCATTCGCTGCGATGCGGTTTTCCTGTCCCAACGGCATACACCATGTTTCTACTCCTATGGTGTTTAATCGAATTTCTTGATATCTCCCAGGATACCACTGATTTGGCAAAGAAATTCATGAAAAACTGGCGGATGCAACGGATTTGTTGTCTTGAACACTTTCGGGCCGTTTATGATTGCTGAGTTTTGTAACTGATTGTTTTATCTATTATTTTGTGTACTTTTGTGATTTCTTCGATATGCTGGTTGACAATATAGAATTGAGGCAAGAATCTTGTAAATATGGAGATCACAAGACAAAGCAAATTTTAGGATGCCGAAATCTCGATATAAACATTGAAACAAAAATGTCGCGAATTCAAGTGGTTTGACTTGCCCTTAGTGCTATCGGTCAGCAGTGCCTGACATCGTTCCATGAGGCAGAATGGCTGTCGGACAACGTTGACCGACATTCTCGTCAATGTGTCAAAGTACACGACACATTCTCTATTTTTTGCTTATGCACAATTTTGAAGTGACGTCTGCGCTTCGATGACATTGCTCAGTATTTTTTTTACCAAGGTACAAGCTAAAACGTACTCCGCCCATTCGTCCACGAGGATGTCGCATTGAAACAGCTCCTCTAGGAAGTGTGGGGGAATTCGGTATCAGCAGCTGCTCCTCCGGCCTTCTCTGTGTACGACGTGGCTCCATGAATTTCACATCGTCGCGGGACTTCTTTTGTCTACAATATTTGGCACTAACGGAGCTGTAATGAAGTTAGTAAGACTTTCAAGTACGGAGAAACACAATTTGAACAAATGACTAGGCATCATGACACTCCTACTGGGTCACGGTATTACAGAAATCGCATCGCCGCAGGTCTGGTCCTGTCATTAATCGCCTTTAGTTGACCGCAAGCTAGCAATAATAGGCGCGACCGGTGCCTCCTCGCGTTATCTGGCCAATTGAAGTGTTCCGACGCCCACCCGAGAATAAATTTCAAAAAAAAGGACGATAATGAGTCAGTAAATAAGCGTCAATATCAAAAGACACATCCAATCATTGAATTTTCAAAATTTGCACTAGAATCTGTATTAATTGATTGGATTTCCTTTCGCACGCCAAATTAACAACAGAACCATATAAAGTACAATTGAAGCATGTAATTGACAAAGCGATCATTACACATCACACTACGTTACACTAAAATGAGGCGCAGGGCATCGTCAACCGCTTGAGGACCCATCCAATATGGCGCGCATAGCGCGCGCCATTATCTCGCACGCTTCAATGCGATTTACCTGTCTTAATGGCACCCGCGGTCAATTATAGCGAAATCAGCGAGGTACTTGGTGACGCACAGTGGTGAATTATCCAATGAGCATGCGGGATAAAGAAGATGCCCGGGAATAGACTTGGGCAGGAATGACCTTGTCTAAATTCATGTGTACGAATTTCTCTTGAATGCACATTCCATGACAAACCTATGAAGCGATTTCTGCAGCAAACAGATGGAGCGGTCCGCGTTTACGAGTATCAGCACATTACGCAGGACGAAAAGGAATGGTCATGAGTTGTCATAGTGCGTCCATGTCCACCCCCCCCCCCCCAACCTGAGCAGGGCACTCCCAGGTGTCGAGGAAAACAGCCACTTCAGTACGTTGCCCCCCCCCACCCCCCTCCACAGCCACCAAATAGGACCCCTCTCTTTTCTTGACCTCTACAAGACTAGTAACTGTTGCCGGTTTGCATGGTTGCAATGAGTTTTATATTCATTTTACATTTTTCACACGGACTTGCGATGAAATACCCTTTGCTTCTCATCTGCTTATCGAGAATTTTGATTTTAGTGCTTATCGCTGACCTCTGAAGATATGACCCTCCCTGTCGAGGAATCCTCGATTCTCGGTGTACTCTGCCCCTGAGTCCATCACCGCCTACCCTTCGATGATTGGCCTGCGCGTTGCTGCACGTCGTCTCTTGCGTCTCTATTGTCCAGATCCTTCGTCGCACGCTTCCGCTCGTAACGACGAAAATCAAGCACGGTTAGGGGTGGTCGGGTCAATGTCCAAAAGTTTCAGCATTTCTTTTCACTTGCACTCATAATTTCATTTTTGGTCAGTAATCCATATAAGTTCATCGTGGTGTGTTCTTAAAGAGAGTGTTAGGGGTAATGTGGATGATAAGGAACCCCAAAAGGAGTCATTTAGTGGAAAACTACGGGTCTAAAAGGCCTATGCATCGCGAAATCCCCCGCGGAAAGCGCTCCCTTGAGCTGTGGCGTAGGCGGCCTCATCAGGGCGAGCCGCCTTTATTCAGGGCAGCCCGCCTCCTGGTGATGAGCTCCCCATTGGGCTGGGGTAGGAGGGCCAAGGCGATGCGCGGCTGCAGCGATTGCGTCACGCTTTCGTAAACAAAGCGTCGAAGACCCTTTTCTAATCAGCTGATTATCTTTTCCTGTTTTTGATTTTTGCTGCTTACCCGTAGAATTCACGACTTTTCCTTTTCTATTCTTCTTTTCTTTTCCATTAATACTCACATGTTATCTTCGTTTGTTCACAGTCATCAACGATAAGGCCTTTTAAGTTCTTCTATTGTTTCCACGCTGTTTTTCGCATTGATTACCTGGATACATGCCAATGGCAAAGTCTTCCGGGCCACCCGCCTGTTGACGGAGTGCTCGTCCATGTCGATAATCAGTCGGGGTTCTATTTTCGGGTTTTTGGTCATTTACTCCCGTTTTCCCTTCACCGTCGTATTACTGATCATCTCGCCCGTCATATTCGCCACTTTTTTTCCCGGAACACTGCCTTTAAGGATACGTGCACGAAATATGGAGGGATGAACATTTCGTTTATAGTGAACTGTGGTCGTTTATGATGAACTGATCGATAAAAATACAATCAAAACCACTCACGTTAGAGGACCGGTATCAACGTAAAGCAGAGGAGGGGATGGATTACGGCGACCTCCAACTTTCTTCGGGCTGAAACTGAAGAATCTTCCTCTGCATAGTTTTTCGAGCAGCTCAACAAATTTACAGCTAGCAAATTTTGTTCTATCCAGGTTCCAGACGTGAAGGCATTCAGATCTTTGTGGATGAAATCAATTTCTCTTTGACGCATGGAAGACCGTTTGCCAAACTTATGAATTCACGCGTACAAAACAAGCTTCGTTGACTTTTTACGAGACTAGCTCGGTAAAAACCTTCCTTTTCGGTGCATCAATCTGGAGAGGTTGCTCTGATATGATTCGTCTGTGCTTTCAGAGTGGACCTGTAAAACACTCGAATCCTGAGATAGGACTGCTCAAACGCTAGTTTGAGGTGGACATCAGATAAGTACTTGACTTTTTTCACGGTGAATGGGAATGAGCTTTTTGGAAACTGGGATTCAAATATAATGGGATCATCCTCCTGAGTAGTGAGATGAAAAAATCATCTACACAGCTTACGGTTGGCTACCCAAAACTGTTGGTTAATTGGTGTATTATAAATACTGAGAAATCAAAAGGTGTTGATTTCTTGGATGGACCAGTTTCGGCTACGTCATGTACCTCGCACGTCACACGGTACTGGCTTATCGAGTCCACATTTATTCACATGTCCATTGGTGCCACCCATTAGTCAAAAAAATCGGAGAGTGTACTATGTGGTGGTGAGGCCCACCATCCGCTTCCGACCTTCTACGCATGATATGATAGCTGTCCGACCATCAGTTGTGAAAAAGAGTGCAGTCGTTTTCATTCACACAACTACCCACTGTGTGATAGGTTAAGATCAAACGGCACTGCTCCTCCTATAACCGAGCATACCTGCACACCACCCCAGTGTGCCGACACCTACTGCGACGTCAGCACACCGCGGAATGACGTCGAGACTGCAGATTAGGTGTCGCAACTTGCGTACGACCTTCCCTAGGTTTGTAGCGTGCGCCAGTAGGGAACCGAGTGCGGGCTAGAGCAGTCCTTCAAATATCATGGCTCAACGCCCACCGTAAACGGTCTAAGCCACGTGCAGCGCGGAAAACTATCGACCCGCGCGGTTCCCGCCAAGTCAAGTCAGTCGTTTCTGTCCGTCGTCGTCCTGAGCGGTCAGTCTGTCAACACCTTTCGATGCCAACGAAGCTGACGTCACCGAAGGAAGAAGATCTGCGACAAGGACAGCCTGGTGAACCTTTTCCCCTTCCCTGGATTCCCTCGTCATCTCCAGATCGACCAGTCCCTCATGAGTTCATTACTTTCGATGATAGTTGCTTTGTAGTAATTGTTTTCTTCTTTATCTATCTCTCTCTTGCTATCCTCGTTATATAGTGTTCTCATTATGTATGTATTTAACAGACTCCTCCTATTATGTAGTAAACTAGTGCAATACCTCTTGTATTTTGTGGTGTAGCGATATTCACGCATAGACCTCATTATTTTTATTAGTAGTCCTCTTTTATCAGCGTTCAGGGTTCAGGTCTCAGGAGGGCCGCGCTGGCGTTAATAAGCATTATCTAGTGCGACAGGTACCCTAATGAAGTGCGGACCCTTCCAATACCCACGTTCTGCCGTGGTCCGGTGGTGCTTGAACAACCTGTTGCAGGGATACAAACCGCTAGCCGCACCGGTCACGACAATGGGTGTTTATACAGGAGGAACCAAAAAAGTAATTTTTTTCCTCCACTTTAGACCCTATAGTAGTCGAGCTTCAGCAGGTTCTGACGAGCTATTTCCACTCCCTAATTCAATATCACACCTCACACTATCACTAAACTCCGTAGCAGCCTCCTGCACGAGCAGAATCGGGAGCTTCTTCCGGGAGAACTTGATATGTCACCTCAACTAGACAAAATCCAAGATTTTTTCACCCTCGTTAAAAGCCTTGCTGAGGTCAGTTCACCCTGGGTACCTGCGCGGATTCATACTGAGTAGTGTTCCTGAACATTCTGATTTCTCCGGGTCCCCGACGATCGTTTCCAGAACTATGTGCCTACCATCAAGCCGGAAGCGGTTTGGGCATGAGAAATGGCACTTCGGATCACAGCAACGTTGTCCAAGCAGTGAGAGCCCTGTGGCTTGCATGAACCGGAGAATCAGTCCTCAAGTAGCTTCCCACGGAGATCCACCTCAGAAGCTGGCTCTGCTGTTTTAGTCGGAGCCTGATGCCGTAGGAGCTCTAAAGTCCAACTGAGCCGACTGAAGGCTCCATATATTTGTGAAGGTGAAAGTAGTGAATCAGTGCTTGTTCCTGCTTTTGGAGAAACATTTCAGGAATTTTTGCCCCAACACTTTTATCTCTTTCGTTACCCTTTGTTTTGTGTGCCTGGTGGAAGTGAGTCGCAAGCAAAATTACTCTTTTTTGGCAAACCCCTTTATAAGTAGGATGTAATATTACTACGATAACATTGCCTTACAATGATAGTCCAACATCCACCATTCTATAATATATTCTTAGAGCGTTTGTTTTGCTCTATCATTTCTTAGCCACAATTACTCACTTGCGCACGGACAGACATAGCGACAAACCCACAGAGAAACCCACCGACAAACAGACGCACAAAGTTAGTGGTTTATATAATAGAAGATACCGCATAAAGAAGAAAAAATTGAAGAAAGAGCGATGAAAGAACGGCGAGAAGGATCCAATTCAATCATCTTTGATTATGTTGCACCTATCACGAAAAGTGCTATTCGCTTTTCGTATAGTATGCACCAGTTACAAAGTATGCTATTGGCAATTCGGAAAACTACAGGTACACCTTGGGACTGTAACGTCCTTCTGTTGGCAAAGCATTTGGATGGATAGATACCATAGATAGATATCAATCGATATCATGGATAGATATCAGAAATGTATTTGTCTAATGCCACATCTGCCAATATAAGGCTCTCTGCCAGATTTCAGTTCAGTTCAACTTACAACAGTATCAAAAGCACAGCTTACACTAAAATGTACTGGATGAGCTGAACTGGACTTGCTCACAGCTGTACAGCGGTTAGGCGCAGTAGGAGCAGTCATGGACCACTGGGTACTTTTGATTGGACGGCGCTGTGTCGAACGCCGCCCCCAGTACATTTCACATTTACCCGAACATGGACCCTCTTTCAGGCAACTTTTCTTTTGTTTGTACGAGTACTTCTACTATCGCGCTCGGTATGAGTCGACAAAAAGGGGTTACGCAATCTGTTTGTAGAGCAGAATAAACTGAATATTGGGCCCCATGCGAGGCAGCAATGGTGTGTGCTTAAAGACACCGGAATGGCGTACTTCTGGCCTACGGTAGAACAGACGTAGTTCGGACGAGTTTGAGTGGCCGCCATTGCACAAACTCGCCAATTTGACGCCTTAGCATGGTGCTAAGAGAAGATCCTTTTATCATGAAGTTGTTCTTTTCTTTTACTCTTTCCTTTGTTCTTTTTTATATTGTTTCTAGATGTACTTATATGAATGCTAATGTAGCTGGGAATGGCCACTCCACTGTGCTGGGAGTCAGGTGCTACAATTATTGTTGGCCCGCGGCCCGTCTCCTACAGCGGACAACTCGGAACATCAGTGTGTTGATGCGAATGTGATGCGAACACACGCCACAGCATCGCGCTTCTGAATCGGGGGTTTTTCGCCGATTATCGCTTCGAACCTTGAGTATTCATTACAAAATGCTCATTTCTCTGCATCTTCCTCTTGTTTCAGATCCCTTGCGGATCCTTCAACAATCGGAGGAACGTTGGAACCCGGACAGTGCTCGGACTCAACTCAAGGTAAGTGTTCATTACAAAAGGTATAATATTGCGTTTTAGTGCCCATTATCAATTCATTCATGGGATTCGTTGAGTTGGAAAAGACTAGTCACTACTAAAAGGCACGATGTGATTCAAGGCAGTTTAACGATGTATGTTTATGCCAATAAATACCAGATGGCTCTGTTTACCTTGTTGCCTGCTTCCTTAGCACTTCGTCTTGAGCAGGTTCCATTGGCGTTTTCTCTTGAGGAGGGTCCTTTCGCACTACCTCTTCAACGGGTTCAGGAAGCATAGACATAGGCCTTTTTCTTGAGTTGGACGGAGGTGGTTGACTTCTTTGTCGGCGGGGTTTCTCATTTTTCATGAAGATAACCGGGAAGTCCGACGGCGAGTCACCTTTCGGAAGCACAGTATCTTGAAAACAGTAATCGAATTTTCGACTGAAGTCATTTCATTCAATATCCTTTAGACAAGGCCTATACCGTGCTCGCCGAGAGTAGGAGCTCGGATGGATTGTCATTGGTAGTCGAGCAATGGTGATGGTTTCGCTACGCCTCATTACATGTAACAGGGCGGAGGCAACACGCTCAGAGCTCAATCACCAATGACGATGTTGTCGATCCCCTCCTCCTGGTGTGCGCGTAATGTGCATAACAGGATTGTGAAAAAGTATCTTGTTGGAGCCTACCAGCGCTGTAAGAACGTTCCATGTGCAGTGAGACGTCGTCACTCAAGTCGCCTTCAACCTTGGGCAATGGTGAATGAACGACGCGCGGTAGTCTCACCTCTACCTAATCTTATGGAATTATTTATGACTGATACTCTTTGGTTTTTTGCATTCCTACTTGTTTTCAGCACTGAACTGCATAATTCACAATGGTTTCCTCAATATTTAGCACCTACTTTCCATCCCACTCTCAGCGGGTCTGTGAACAAGAACGTCAAGTTCGATGCTACGGTTGAAAAAGGCCACCTTTGCTTCGCAACCTCACGCTCAATGTGCATTTCAATTCATAGAACTTAATAATTGCTGTGCCAGAACGTAATGAACTGGACTTATGCCGTAGGAATTAGGGTACTCGGAAATGAGACCCACTATGTTCAAATATTCCCATGACCAGATGAAAAGAACGGCCTCTTAGTGACGTTGATTATAAAAGAAAAGGTGAAAGAAGCTGCCTCATAGTGAAGTGGATTTAATAAAAATACTATCTACAAGACAACGTACATACACACGTGGAGATAATTTCAACAAAGCGGATGGGTGACAGGACACTCTAATTGGTGGAAGATGCCGCCTCGCGCTGTCACTTCTGATCACAAACAACCAGTTCACATCGGAAGCACCAAGGCCATTTGCGCGCTGTGGCCCAATTCGAGTGTCCCGTCGCCATTGCTCACACATCTGCGTGGATACGCTGCAGAATGTTCACCATAACTACTACAGTCAACTTCCATGCTTTTCATGCACTTCATGACGATACTCACATTTTCATGTTGAAAATAATGGGAGCAGTGACAAACCTTGTCGACTTTCTTCATCTTGCGCTTTCGGAGTGATGGTGAGAATGGGTCCGTGTTCACACCTTAACGATATCAGGTGACAATTAGACGCACGTTCCCCGATTTAGGGTATTCCCAGGATTGCAACTGATGGAAAATCTTAAGTGTTGTTCCTGCCATATACACAAAGTGCAGAAGGTGGAGTGGACTATTACTCTCTACTACATAACGGTGGTGGTCGAGTGCTCCATGCATTAAATCCGGTGAAGGGCAAAAAAGACTTCGAAAACTTATTCCCTTGCAGCAACCGTACATGATCCAATCTCAAGTGGCCATTGCAGTGCCATTTGACATCAGCAGTAAGATCGAGTTCCAAACTACATTTACCACGTATCGCGGACATCGCGATTATATTTCAGTAACTCCGGCTTTTCTAGTCAGTAAGTTTTTTCTTGAAATCAATCAAGTAATGCATGTGAGGGGCGCTGACGCCGGCTTCAACGTCTCCTATCCCATTCATCTTCGAGGCGTCAGCGCCTACAGTACAATAAGGCGAGTCGAAGTCCGAAGCTGGGGTCTCATTTTTCTCCTTGTAATTCTCAATCGTTTTACACCTTCAGTTCCTTGAGCCTCTTATAATTTATACTCATGTTCATCTGCGTTATTCGTCGCTGGAATCTGTCGTAATTGAAGTCGTTGGTCGATTGGGCTACTAATAAACCTTATCGTACAACCGCGTGGCAAACTTGTACATGTGCAGGGAAGGGTTTGAATCCTACGTGACTTTGAATTGAGATCCCGATGGATCGATAGTGCTCTGAATACTCATTATAACTATGAAAACCTAAACGCAAAACTGCAAAATGCCATTCTGAAGCGAGTTAGGAGGGGTCAAGGTGTGCTTGTGATGCCTCATAGCCGGGACGCTTTGTCATCAGCACGACTAGCGCAGAGTCATCAATGGCCACGGTGGCAGACTGATAGTGTTCCGTATCTGTAGGCGCGAAAAGGTGGGTGTACCATCCGTTGGGGCGGACCTTTTTGCATTTTGTGTTTCATTGTTGGTAAGTGCTTTTGTTTCACTTCTGAACGTTTCCTTGTACTGGTTACCTATCGCATCTATCATTTACTCTACCATTTTAATTATTACTACTAACATTACTCACAAGGGAATGATATTACGTCGAAGAGACTCCATACCACACGAATAGGTGTTGTTGCTTGAAAAGATTATCATATTCGCGCACAGGGGGTCGAATTACACCTCTGTGCAAATTTTCAGGTAAATACACATCTCGGCCTAATTTCGGAAAATTAGGGGTGGTCAGAGAGGGTGAAGTGATAGTCTTTGAAATTTCTTCTACAAAAAAATCTTGCGACCTTGACAAGATAGATACCTACTGCGCACACCCATCACACTTAACGTACGTAACAGATGTCAAATTAGAGCGTTTCCTCGGCAAGGGAGCGACTTCTTCCTTGTTTAATGTGTTGCCACCCAATAGACCAAGAATTTGTCCGAAATTTGGTCAAATTCTCGGGTAGGATAAAATCTTGCCCCTGTACCCGGAAATCACTGATTTCGCACGAAAACGACTGGCTCGCGCGTTATGGGCTTCCGAACGTACCATGTAATAGTACCATTCTTCAGGTAACCGTCCATATCTCCCTTCAGAGAAACGTTTGGTAGACATTGAACACAGGTTCGAATGTTTAAGAACAATTGCGACTCCAAAATATTTATTCAAAAACTCAAAAGACTCTCAAAAGTGTCAAGAATTCCTTGAAATGTTTTTTGCAATATTTCGGCGTTTAATGCCTTCTTCAGGCCTGAAACTGTGGTGGTTAGCTAATCATAAATCATATAGTTGCTTACGGCACCATCTCAAAATATTTTTGGCGTGACCCACCCTGCCACAGACGAATGGTGCGGAAAGTGATAAACTCACCCTGTCGCACCCTTAAATAGCCTAGAACGTTACGACACTAGATATGAGAAAGATCGTGCAGTAATCAAGAATGATTACTGTGATCAAGTGAAGTATGAAGAATGTCACGTAGTTCGTCCTTACTATTTATTTCTGCCGATAACCGCTTTATTTCAAGGGTCTTCAGAGTTTTTCTTAATAAAGAATTGTCGATTGAGCGGTGCAGTACTTTAGTACTGATTGTGGGGGGTGTTTCATGGGCATGTACCTTTGTACGATGTTTGGAGAAACTGCTATTGGGATAAGATGATGGATTTACTAATGCTCTGCAGTGTTCGTCAACGCGTTTGTAGAGCGGTCTCTTAGTTTCTCCAGCGTATTTTTGCCCACATCCTTGGCATTCTATTGGATATACCGTTCCCCGGAGCTGGCACATTTCATGGTTATCACAGTAAGTGCACCCATCCCTTCCACATCTATCCTCGTAAAGCCTTGAATATGTGAGTATACGTTTAAGATTCGGCGGAGGGGAATATTAATCGTATTGGGAGCTCTGAGTTCTTGACCCGTTCTTTCATTGATATACGGCATTATCATTGATATTCCATCTGGTGAAGAATATGTATGACCTCCGTGTGAGTGGTCGCACTGTGGTATAACCGTTGTCCCTTGAAATATTGTCCACCACCGAATCTACCCCGTCCGATTTTTGGCTACTTATTTTATCTTTGGTTCTTACAATGTTTTCGACGATGTTGGCTTTGATAAATGTGGGGTGGCAACTTCTAGCATGCACCACTATGTTCTTTGATTATGGCTTCTTATACCACAGTACTTCTTTGTTTCCATTATTGATGCGCATTTTGTGTTTAAGTATGGAATGTAGCCCTCCTCATTTGGCTTTTCCACAGTGAATCTAATATAAGGCTCCTGCGAGTTTAAATTGAGAGGAGTTTTCTCCAGTTCTGTAGGCGATGAACCAATAATGAACACGTCGTCTATATACCTTTTGTAGAACAATCCAGTGGTAGGCGACCTAGTCTATGCAGTCAAGATATACAATGGTCATATATAATCAGCTAACCACCACAGTTTCAGGCCTGAAGAAGGCGTTAAACGCCGGAAAATTGCAAAAACATTTCAAGGAATTTTTGAGACTTTCGAGGGGTCTTTTGAATTTCTTGAATAGATATTTTGGAGTCGCAATTGTTCTTAAACATTCAGATAACCATGAGACTCCGGAACAGCACAATATTAAAGTACAGGTTTGAATGTCCAAAAGCGCATTGAGTGATATGTGTCCCATTGCAAATGGCCACTTCTACCTGGTATCTTACCCTTATGAGTAATGTCAGAGTTATAAATCCAGTGCAGTGTAAATGACAGGTGCGATTAGGTGCCTGTGCAAGGAAACGTTCAGAAGAGAAAGGAAAGCGCTTACTGACAATGAAACACAAAATGCAAAAGTCCGCCTCGACAGGGAGCAAACCCACGATTTCGCGCCTACAAATCCGGAACACTTATAATCGGCGCCCGTTGTTGACCCGTACTGATGATGAAGCTCCTCTCCAATGAGGCCTAACAAGCAGACTCTGATTCCACGTGACTCGCTTGAGAATGGCATTTTGCAAATTGAGTTTTCACAGTTGAGTAGTTAGAGCTCTATCGATCCATCTGGGTCTCACTTCAAGGTTCCATGGGAATTTGAATCTTTCCCTGGTTAGTGACTTACAACTTACCAATGTCAGCTGTTTCTGGCTTCGGTGGAGTGAGGTATCGAATTTCTGGTTCCATAGCTTTCTCCTTTGCAGTTTCTTTTACGGGAACAGTAACGAATACTGCAACACAGAAAATGTTGCGGGAGTGAAAAACAGCTAGATTTCACCAAAAACAGAGTAGCATGTTTTCTAGGTCTCCATCATTCAGCTGAGCAAGATGAGTATATGATAATTAGTGATTTTTAAGATAAACCTAACGTTCTTTGTTGTTCATAGTGAGTCATAATCCAGTGAAGATATCATGCAACATAGCGACGACTGCGCACAATTATTGTTAATTTTGTCCGACCGCTTACAAAACATTGTTTCTTATTAACCACAAAGAACAGCTCGAGCAAACGCACTGGTACAGACACCAGATTACCCCTTCCACACGCTCAGCATGAGGCCGGATTCTACCTAATGCTATTACTGTTTCTAATGTTTAATGACATGCAGGAGTCGTATCAATGGTAGAAGAGGTCACATGAAATAAAACCTCTCTTCCGAATAGAATTGCGATGTAACACCTCCTGACAATATTTTGCTATCCACGCGGTGTATAGGAAATTGATAAAAAAATGGTAGAACAAAGTAATAACCTGGTTGAGAGATGGTCGTCGGAGGTGGCATGATTGTAGCTGGTTTCTCTTCCTCATACGGATAAAACTTAGGTGGTACTGAAAGAATATATTGCTTCACAAATGTAAGAGCAGCATTTCAATAACCCATCGAGGCAGTGCAAGGTGGTGTCGAGACTTCCGCACGACTTCAACAGCAAGGACGCTCCATACGGTCTCGAGCCGCGTTGGTCATGATACGAATGCTGCCCAACGGTACTAGATGCCTCGTACACTCTCGTCGTCTGCTTCTGATTTGTCATCATCCACGTCAGTTAGTCTCCATCGCGTGTCCGTCCCGAGCAGCCGCCCCTTCCTTTCTCATCGACGTCGCCGCTCCTCCGCCCGCATGACGCTACAGTTTGAGCACTGACCATTCCAGCGCCCTCAACGTACGTCAGCCTTCCGAGGACGAGTGAAGTGGACAAGGAGAAAAGAATGGAGACCCAAGGGAATTCCTCGGACCCAAAGTAATCTTTGGACGAGTCGATTGCCTTTACACGAGGTTGTCGGAACCTTCCATTCACTAGATCTAGCGTTAACTTACCCCACTTTCACGAACACATGGACAGCTCTTTCAAAAGCAATGGTGCAAAAAGAATGGTGACTTGGAGTCGACTTTTTTTGTTTTGCGCAATATAAATCGTTGGCCCTTCATTGAAATGAGATTTTAGCAAATCGAATAGTACTCATACAGTGAGAAAAGATGCAGTCTGAGCCGAGTTATGATCTCCCGAAGTTGAAATTGCGAAAACCGGCCAAAACTTCCCTTACAACCTAACAGTACTGCACGACGTGAAATGTTTTGGAAATTAGAAACAGGCGCTACTTGCTTTGTTATCCTCAGTTTGCTGCTTTTCACCCGCAGATTAAACCTACCGACAATTCTCTTCGGTTTCGCCGGAAGTGGAGGATCTTCCTTCAACTCTCTGAAAAAGCAGCATAGTTTTCGACTAACTAGCGAATTTTCTTTACAACTAGCGAACGCTTACTCTTTTTCCTCCTTTTGGTCCTTTTTTACTTGGCATGGTGATACACACAGATGACAACAGCAATGTAGTATGCAGCACAAAAGAAACAATAACAAAAGTAGGAGTAGGAGAAGAAGCAGCAAAGGCCAAGCGGTGCACCAGCCGAGGATATACCACTGATCACGACCACAAACTGAAATATCGTAATCTGACAGACTTTGTCCAAAAATAGCGTCTGGGCCCAGATCTAACTGTACATACTACCAGGACACTAACCACGGGCATATCCAACTCAAGTAGACGTGCTGGTATACACACAAAACCCAGGGTATCCGAAAGTGGTTTCCCTATATATTAAACTTACCGAAAGTTCAGCGAAAAATTTTGTCATTTGGACACTGGATAACTTTCCCAATCCCACAAGCCTCCTTTTGCCATTCTCTCACGAAGATCTCTAATAAACACTGAGCCGCAAATTTTAAACCTCGAAATGGTGAGTGGAGTAAGGGAATTTTCTTCATGGGTGCACAAGGACACTCGAGTTGGGTCAGACAGGCAAGAAAACGGCCCCAGCGAATGACCAGTTCGCTCATGGGGCCTGCAAGACACTTGCCGCGCGCGGCGACCCAATTCGAGTGTCCTGGGGCACATCGACATCTCCATAATGTGCTCATCTATTAGCTGCCTTACGCTTTACTGAAGGTCCTCATGAGCATCGGTGTCTCGTACCTGCTTCCGATGGTTGTTGAGTGGTAGTTCTGACCGAAGATGTTGAATTCCACTCGGCTCTTCTTATTGTTGTTGTCGAGTTCTCATCATCATAATGAGCAGTGGGAACATCCACTAAGGACGATTTTGTCGTGTTTATTGCCTCAGCTTTTGTTTTCATTGTAGTGTTGCTCCAGATTGTTGTGATTGTTGTTTTTGGAGCCGCTGTTGATTTCCTTGAACTTGCAGTTCTAGTACTAGCTCTAACCGTGGTTGGCGCCTCCGACGTCATCAGTCGTTTTGTAGTGTTCATTGATGCTTCCGGCTTTGTTCTAGATGTTTTCGCTGTATTTTCCACTGTTGTTGATGTTGTTTTTAGCAATGTTGTAGTGCTTTTCATTTTTCGAGTTGTCTTCTTAACGGTAGATGCTACATCTGCCGTTGACTCAGTTGTCCTGAACAAACATTATTGGTATTATGATAGATTACACAGAAACCTTCTCCCCAAAATTCTGTATTTTGAAAAATATCCTGGAAAAAATCTTGAGAATGATAAGCTCGTGCGGGGTTGGTGACAGGGTCAAACTGCGTTGAGGAATCCTCAGAGAGGGTCATTTTGGATTGAAAATCGGGGGCCTTGAAAGTTCTTGTAAAGGACTCTTCAACGACCACCTCTTCTCACTGATCGGCCACGCAGATTTACTGTGTGGGATCATTAGCAATCGCTTGCAGCGGACGTTTCCATCCAACCTTGTTGACGGATACAAAACTAGCGTTCGATGCCATTCAAGGCCACATCGAAGTGTCATGTCTATACCTCTTGAGAATGCCACTTACCGCACCTCAACCTACATTAGATAAATGTTTCAGATTCTTCATAGATCAATATTAATTTCATTCATTTCTTCGGCGTATAAAAAATTAGGTGACCTAGACGGTTTGGGTTGACGACGCTGTGCGTTGTGCGCTACTCGTTTATGAACATTATGAAGGAAAATGAATTTGAAAAAAACTAAAATGGTAAGCTGTATGTGTCAGAAAAGTAAATAAACTTGTACCAAACCCTGTAGTGTTCAAATCCGTTGAAAAATGTGTCGTCGTATAACGCGCCGTCGTAGGGCATTTCGGCACCGTCTTGCAGTAGTCCTTCTTCTTCAGGGCTAAAAATCAAACTATAGGGACTCTGGTGAGCATTTTTAAATTCTTTTTCTCTTTTTGTTGAAGAGATACCTTGCTGTTTCTCGTATCGCAAAAGTTTATCACGTTAGGCTGATGATAATTTTGTTTATACTGACTTACACGTGACGTTCAGGAATTTTAGAGACACAAGGATGATTTTACGTGAACTGTGGTGGTCCTGGGTATGTGAGCGCAATAGCCTGGCGCCTTCTTAGTACTTTGTAATGGTTCACACTTTTGCCTTACCCGCGCCTGCTAAAGAGAAGTAAAAGCACCTGGTTGGTTGCTCACGCCCCAGTTTTTCCCAATGGAGAGCTGAGGCAGAAAAGTGATTTCTCGCGGAAGGGCCCCAGTCAGGGTGTCAGACATCGAGCTGAGGGAAACGTTCGATAAATACGAGCCTTCCTCCCCCCCCCCCCCCCCTGACTACACTGATGATACATTTACCGAGTCCCTCTAGATGGTACGTTGTAGTATGTATGCTGTCATTTTTAATCTAGTACTAAAAATCGATCTCCGAAAAAATGGATTTAATAATCATAGTACTGTCGCAACCATACAACCTGATACGAATCATGATTTTTGTAATGGCAATAGTTTGTTGTGAACGTTTTCGAGTTTCCAGTTGTGTATTTTTGTTGCTTCCATTTGTTCCGTGTTACGTGGAGCTTGAGTATTTCACCTTTCCTTACTTGGGCGCACTCGTGCGAGTGTATTTTAAAATAAATAAAATAAATAAATTATTGATCGACATTTTTTGGAAATCACGAGAGGCCGTCTGAACGCTCGCAAATTCACTAAAAAACAGTGGACTTTCAGATACCGCGAAAACATTGCTCCTTAAATATGAACTTCCTCCCAACCCAAAACACGGTCCTCCTTCTTTTTCAGCCTGTGCTTGATCCCCCATCCCCCCAGGATTTGGTTACGAGCTCGCGAAGATTACGAGCTTTGGACCCTTGACAGTGGAGGTGAGAAATCTCTAGGCTCTTGATCACACTAAGCCCACCATTCAGGTCCTTGTCCCGTTCACTTCAGTCTACTTTGGTTTTGATGTATTGTTGTTTTTGTTTTGTTTCATCCATTGTACTAGTACGTTTCTAGGTCCACCCAAAATATCTACAAGACGATGCACATTTTACACCTACGTACAGGGTACCGTGTGGCTTCAAAAAAAGACTTACGTCGGTCGCAAAGAACATCGGCATCCACGTCACAGGGTCCAAATGCAAGCTGATCGGAATGTTTTGTGATGAATGCGCAGGTGTTTGTGCTGGTGGCATTCTGAGAATTTTAATTCAATTAGTTTTGTATCAGAAAGCTCAATTTCTATGCGAAAAAGATCTCGATTTAATTCAAGAAAATAATTTCAATGAAAAGCCTCTTTCTTCAGCCTAATCTCTCTATTCTCTATTCTACTCTATTCTCTATTCTCTCTTCCCTATTCTATTCTCTATTTTACTCTGGTCTTTCTTCTATTCTACTCTAATCTATCCAATTCTACCTTTGTTTTCTCTGTAGCTTCAGGAAAGAGACTTTCCCTGATTTATTCATTACCTTTGAAAATGCGGTGTTATTTGGAAGTAGTCCGTAAAAACTGTTGTTTGGACAGACAACAGCGTAGATCGATGATTGTGAACTAGCAGCTATGACATTGGTAAGCACAGGTTTCGTATAGTTCTGAAAGTAAAGATATTCCTGATAAAAGGCACAACTCACCCTCGCCAAGAGGCGGGGGAATTTCGATTTTTACCAGTGGAAAAACCTGCAACGTCAAGCTCCCTCTCTTCATTGGCGTGAAGCCTAAAGGGTTTCCGAGGTCTTTCACGAATGGCGATCAAGATATCACCCGCCTCTTAGCTGACGTAGATGGGCCTTTGGATGGTCGTGTGGGATAAATTAATCGCATACCTTCTGAACGTATGCAATGATTTCCCTGCTGTTAGCTCCAGTAGGATAACCAATATGCGCACCAGCAGCCTGGCAAGTTTCATCAGCATCAGTCCATGTGGACGAGTCTCGGGGTAGTACCTCCCAGCAGTGTACATCGTCGCTTGATTGAATTTCGATGCCGCTACATGAACATGTAGCGTGTGTACCTGATAAAGAGCTTTGGATACCGTATCAAGCAAAGGAAAACTTTTATTGGAAGTTTTTATACTTGTTGTGTTATGCTCCATCAATACCTCTCATTTTGTCAAAAAACCGGAAATCGAAGAACCCTATGTCGGGCTCTTTAGCACATGCGAAACAGAACGCGAAATTTGTTTTCCATTAATTAATAGGCAATATGTTGCACTTTTCACCGCAACCAATTACGCTCATTCTGCCGAGGTTCTGGGTATAAGTCATTGGGACAGAAAAGTCGTATGGCCGCCTGTGACACTTGCCGCAACGAGCTAGGGGCGCCGATGTGTGTGGCCTTATGTCAAAAAATCGTTTTGAGGTGTCGCTTCCGCGGCGCTATCAGCACTACTTGCAGCTGTCAGCTGGGATTCCGCTCAGGACCCCAAACTATGGCACCGCGAGAGCCCTTAAAAAAAATGCATCTGTTGTGTTTAGATAACTGAGAACCATGATGCAGTAATGCGTCATGGTTCTTCGGGAGTCTAAAACAACTAAACTCAATAGCAAAATAGAAAAGTTAAAAGCAGCAACAGACAACAATAAAGTAAACAACATCAACTCAAAAACGCTCAATAATCAGCAAACAACTACTTCGGGCGTCAAATTTGAAGGACTTGTACGCAATCGCACGCGGAAAAACAACCCGGACGCGCCGCGGGCGGCCACGCGATTTTTCGACATAAGGCTACACATCCGGGACGCTGTATGTCAGTAGCTGAGTCGTAATACTAGTGCGAAATGGAAACCAAAATATATGCTTCAAAACCCTTGAAAAAATATCACTTCAATTGCTTACTTACTCTTCAGTTAGAATCGTACAAAATCGAAAGTAAGTAGCCGAATACAATCCCTTACTGATCAGAGTTGAACACTTCCAAAAAAACCAAAAATCATCAAATCATTTCAAAAATCATCATTTCGTTTTCGCTTCAGCCCGCTACTCTAGGCAAACATGGCATGCACGCAATATGCCGCGAAGCGAGTTTTTTGTCATAGTGACACACACCTCGAAGTTCATGTATATCCATTATGTTTGGGGTAAGGGCTGAGGATAAGGAAACAATGTGGTAATGACCTAGGATCAGCTGGCAATTACTAAATGTAAAAGTTCTTTAATATACCTGTGATGAAAAGAAGTAGAAGTAAAGCTGTATGAAACATCTCTAAAATGCTTCATAGAAACGAAACCTTCGGCTGACGTATCTATGCGACGACCGAACAACGTGAGTAATATACATCAAATTCATATGTGGTCGGCCTCAGTCACATGGTAACCAAAAGAAAAATAAATAAATAAGTCATATGCCATAGCGCAATCAAAAACCATCAAAATAAACAATTACAGAAAGATGAGGGACTATCCAGGATTGTGGATGTGACACCTACACAATGACTCACAAAGCCCAGGTTTTGTCTGCTCAGTGTGCCTGTCAACGCACACGAATCAGGTGCCAAGAAACTGACATCTGAAGGGAAATGAGCTGGTGTGAGTGGTATGTATTACCTACAGACTTTCCTAGCCACCGCATCACTTTCACTTCTTAGCAGAATAGGTGGAGGCAAATTCGTTACACTGTGGAACGTGAATTCAACGCAAGAAAAAATAGAACAGTCGGGAGAGAACGGATTGAAGGGATCAAAAACTCAGGAAATAAAACCCTCTGTTTCCGCGATCTCTGCATTGATGAGGGGGATGATGTAGATGGCGAGGTGAGCCAACCCAGCAAGAATGCATGGATGTCGCCCCTCCCTCCACAGCTACTCAGTCATCTGACACGCAACGACTGAAAGGCTCCCAAGGAAGCTGCGATAAAAACACCGAGGAGAGATTGTCAACTTGGGTTTCGCCGCATTTTACCTCTTCAAATCTCATCATTTTATTTACAAGGGGCATGATTCACATTTCGTCCCTTGTTGTCTATATTGGCGTCTTCAGGCTAGGGGACGCTACAGCATATTCATTTTTATTCCAGCTGAATGTTTCAGCAGATTGCCATAAATCAGCACAAAGCTGAAAGAAGCAAAAGCAAGAAGGAGGGCGGAGATCAGCAGAAAGCAGTCTCCAAATCTTAATCATGTGTTATTGGAATACTAAACTATTAGGTTGAACCACAATTTCTGTCCCACAATGGCAAAAAATTTCAAATTTATTTTTCTTTATTTGTGTCTAACTTCAGTCAACAAAGTATGTACCATTATAATCAACAATACATTGCCAGCGAATAGGGAGATAACAGATGCTTTGCTTGTAGGAGTCTGGAGATTTCTGGTCGAAGAAAGTCTGGAGGTCGATTTTGAGATCATCGTCACCTTTGAACTGCCGTCTGTCGAGGAAGTGAGTCAGAGATCGGAATAGGTGGTAGTCAGTTGGGGCCATGTTCGAAGATTAAGGTGGGTGGGGGAGCTTCGTCCAACCAAGGTCTTTTGACACGTCAACTTTGCCACATGTGGGCGAGCGTTGTCGTGGAGGAATAAGACTCGGTCCATTTTCCCGGTAAGTTTTGCGGCTACGGTGTCCACTTGCCTGCAGTAGAGATCGGCAGTGACTGCCGTGTTGGATGGTAACAGTTCCACTTTTTTTTGAAAATTTTTATAAAAAAAAACATTTTTTTTCTCTGTGCAATAACAGTAATAATGCCTAGTACAATAACAAAAGTCTTTCAGAGCCAAATTACAGTTGAAATTACCATATATTGCCATGGCAGACTCCTCGCACTGGTCTTCTTGAACATCCTCACCAAAAATTTTCAAAGCATGGGCCATTAGTTGATCCCACTTCATATCTGTCATCTCATTACCATGTTTTGCCAGAATTCGCAGCAGCTGGTGCTAAACAATGGGAAACTAGCTACAAATAACATAGCAAAGATTACCTAGGGTGACGAAAACCATTCGTAGACCAACACAAATAGTAATGGACGTAATACATCGGAATGGCGAGAGATTTCATTGCACCAGCGAGGCAACAATTTAGATGGTTTATGCTCGTGAAAGATCATTAGGGTTTAATCAGCAACAGCTGCTACCATTTATCTTCCTTAACAGTTCATCTGGATCTTTAGAACTATCAAACCATTCGAAAAGCAAATCAACTGCACATTGTGAATCTTGCAATCCTTTGGGATGCTCTGAAAGCGCAATTTGTAAACCAAGAAACCCTTATCAATAGTAGCGAAATCGCAATTCAATGGCAACTGGTAATATTCGCACCTTGTATGATCATCCCTAGCCTCACAATGTATTAGGTTGGTGCAATTGAAATTGCCGTTTCGGCCACCCTTCTAAAAGAACGTGTCTTTGCCCAAGACGCTTCGTTTGATACTTTAGTGTGGTATACCGATTTGAAGCTTGAGAGCCGGCCTTTACAGCTGTGCCACTTGTTTTTTCAAAGCACTCCATCTAATCGTTTTTCAGACCTTTAAAATGCTAGTGGAAAAAAGTCAAGTTCGAGCTATTTTGTTCTACGAATTCAAACTTCGTCGCAACGCAGCGGAAACAGCTCGAAATATTAATGAAGTTTTTGGAGAAGGAACGCTCAACGACCGTACAGCTCGGCATTGGTTTGAGAAATTTCGAAGCGGATGCGAGAGCTTCGAAGATGAGGTAAGAGGGCATCGACCTTCGGCGATAGACGACGAAGAACTGAAGAAGATCGTCGAGGCCGATCCACGCCGATCAACTAGAGAGAAACAACAACAACAAAAAAACAGAAAAACAGAAAAAAACACAACAGAAACAACAACTAGAACTAGGGACCCATACTCCTACACGACAACGCGAGACCACACATCTCTCGCATGACCTTGGAAAAGCTAAACGAGCTAGGTTACGAAACCCTACCACACCCAGCCTACTCCCCAGACCTCTCCCCCACGGACTACCATTTCTTCAGACATCTCGACAATTTCCTGAAGGAGAAGGTCTTCAGCAATCAAGGAGCTGCTCGATCTGCTTTCGAGGATTTCATTGCTTCCAAGAATCTTGATTTTTATGCTAGCGGTATGAGCAAACTTGTTTCTCGTTGGGAAAGATGTGTAGAATGTAAAGGGTCTTATTTTGACTGATAAACTTTATTTGGTCATGAGATATGTTGATTTGAAGAATAGCTGTGGCAAACGGCAATTTCAATTGCACCAACCTAATATTAATCTGTATAACTCCCGACTGAGTGCAGGATGCATCGTATTCGAAGGAAATGTGACACCTTTCACAAGGCCTAGAGCTGGAAAGCATCCACATTTACTGCAGAAAGTCTAAGAGACAAATATCGCCAAGATGCTGAAAGTAGTTGAACGCGAACAAGGGAAAAAAACCTACCGAGAAAACTGCAAAAACTTACACATTAAATCATTTCTTAAACTGCATCGTGACAGATGGTTCGGATTTGCTCTCAACCGCGTTATTTATTATTTCAAGATCACGAGCTCGTTCATCATCTGAAGCGGTTTCGGCGGCAAAAGATGACGCTACATAGCGTAGCGACCGCTGAGTTTTTGTCTGTAACAAAAAAAATCTCACGAAAGATTTTTCTAGAATTCGTTTCAGAAGCCTCTCTCAAACCTTTCCTACGAAAACAGGCAAGATATAGAGCCCGAGACGGAAAGGTATGAGAGGTTTTCTAAAAACTTATCACCCAGCCGAGAGTGAAGGTGAGCTTATACACAAATGCAAAAAAGACACGTTCAGAAACTTCAACTTAAATGATCAGGATAAAATATGAATATAAGACTTTCGTACCTCGAAAAAATTTTTTGTAGTTATTTTGACGCAGGTTTCTTTTTCGACGTTCTTCTGCCTTCAATGCTTTCGTTAAGCGGATTCTATGTTTCACTGAGGAAGTATTGGTGTTATTTATGGAGTCCGGACTACTAGACATGGTGCAAATCTCATCGTCAGCAGCCTGCCGAACCACATCGTTGCTGACACGATTAGCTCTAAAAGGTAAGTCGCATTGTGGAGGCACCTACGCCAATACTTAGGATGGCTCACAGGAAATGTCTGGACAAGGTCCACTCTCAAAGATCCTGTGTCATTCCTATTGTATGCTTTTTAATGTAGAGCATTTGAGCAAGAGATCGGTGATAAACACGAAAAAAACAAAAAAAAAACCAAAAAAGAAATACCACACAATGAATGCTGCGAAAAACAGTAACCTTGACGTCCTCGCTTACTGCATCGGCATTCCTCGGTACTTCTTCACAGGGCACATTCACCGGCCCGGCCACATCGCCTTTTACGACGCATGCAGATGATGAGATCAATGCCGAATCTAGACATGAATCGCCATCAAAATACGGCAGTGAATGCTATGAGATGCACTGCGTAACTCCGAAGTGGAGCAGAGCATGAGGTGGAAACCACGGACCAATCAGTGCATAACCCTCGCAAGTTTTGAACACAACTGAAGATCTGAGCACGACGAATCCAAAATGGAAACAGAGGAATACACCGCACGGCATCACGTAGCTTAGAGATAAGCTACGGAGATAAGCTCCGTACGGAGGCACATATTACCTAATTTCGCTTTAAAAGTGAATTAATGAGAAGCGGTGCAGAGACTTGTAAAGTCAAGGAGTGAGAAGATGCATATATTATTGAGAAGCGCTGAAACGTCACTATTGAGAGCGTCCCCGCCCACAATTTCGATTCGCGATACCTCACGAAAGCGAAGGAGCAAACGCGTAGAAAATCAGTACGAATGTCGTTTATCAATAATGATGAGGAGTGAGAAAAGATGAACCGAGAAATGAGTTTGAGAGCACAGTTCGGTCAATAGCGCAATGAAAAAAGCACACTACCTGTTAGTATATCGAACATATATTTGAAGGAAGCCGCAAACATCGCAGAAGTGTTTACAGATGTTCCGCCTCGAGCCAAATCATGCAAAATCCAAAAGTACAACCACAACGACACCAATGTAACGACAAATCGTTCGTTCGATCTATACGATTACGCAAGATAATTCGATTCGTGGAAAACAAAATGGTTCCATCAAAACGAAACATGACGTTTTTGGATTGTGCTGACGGGACAGCTCAAACAAAAACTGCTTACCCAACCTTTACAGCCTGCATGAAAATTATTCTGACTCTATTTCCGGCTGTTTCGATTGCCGTGATATTTACGTAGAAGATACGCAGAAGACAGTAAAATGAAAGGGTGGGAATATTACATGCTACCCTCTTTAAAGACTAACCAAATCTGTTAGCGACTGTTAGCAGAAAGAAATATTAAAATGGAGATGCAAAAATCTGAAAGGCACTTCTAGGAGGATCCCGCCCACCTTGGGAATTCCACCCATTGCTTGTCACCAAAAGAAGAGGGGAATGCGTTATCGACCACAAAATGTGAATGTCCCTCGGTGAAAGTGGTGTCAACGAGGCGCAAAGCAGATGACTATGAATGCAGTTCGTCAAGTGCAAACGAGACCTCTATGGAGGAATAATAGGCCCAAACCTTCTGCACTATCATTATCTGCACCCGCACTATCCCTTAGCTTCCTTTGACGACACACTGACCTCCTTCGTCAGCTTTCCAGCATTTTTCGTCATTTCTCGGATGACAAAAATACCAAAGGTATGGTAAATTCGTCAACTTATAGAAGAACTCAAACACAAATGTCGCGAATCGGCACTACTCAACAATCACTACCACAGACACCAAGAATCGATCAAAAAATATTTCGCAGTAGTTTCGATGAGGGGAGTTATTTGGGTGCTGATCACGAATATACAGGGGTGCCAAAAAAAAGTAATTTTGCTCCTCCACTTTCCTACTTTAGTCGAACTTCAGCAAACTCAAACTTGACACTTGTCCCTTTATTACATGACACGCATGTAAGAAGAGAAGTTGCCAGCAAAATATCCGGCATAGAATAACAAACAAAGGTGAAAAACCGTGCCGTATCACACGTATTTCACAACGATAAAACAACGGGATCTAGCAACATATAGCGGTAGGAATAAATTGAACGAGGAATAAAAAAACTGATCTGGCTGTAATATTCCCCTCAATATGTGACAAACACGACGTCCAGAGTTCACTAAATTATTCCCTGGAAAATATGCTCCACTGGACATTACAAATCAATTTCTTTGGAGGAATTCATTCACTGTTCTGTGAAACAGAGAGATGAAACAAAGAGACAGAAAAGAGCATAAAGACGAAACACAAATGACATGTTGGGGATTGGAGACACAGAATGAGAGAGGCCTAAACTTGGTTCACTGAGAACTACTTATCGTGGAGGGCCGATGGAAGGTTGGAGATGTAATCTTCATTGACGACCCTCTCAACCATCATTTTCACAAAATCCAAATTTTCTTCCGTGCCGATTATTCTGAAATAGGCAAAATCGAACTACGATTAATTTAATTCCAATATCAACTTTTTTACCGCAAACCTAATGAGTCGTTTGCCATCCGCCGTCGCTTCTTTGCCAGACAGCTGAACCTTGCATGCGCTGTAACATTCAATATCTCGGACCACGTGACCTTTACGGCCTATAACAGCTCCGATGTGTTTGATTGGTACCTGTAAACACTAGAATAATAGCAATGAATGTGTTTCGAACAATGTAAATCATCACTGTACCCCGATTTCCAGGCAAGTGTTTGTCCTTTTGTCCGCTTTTAAAATGGTTGCTGCATGGTTCATTCCAGTTGGCCAATCTCCTGTTCGTTTTCTTAAGACATCCAGTAACATCATGTTCCCACTCTAAACAGAGATTTTTACCATCTCAACAGAAAGCTTCAGCCGAGAAAGTACATGAAATGTAGAGATGCTGAAACTACCTACCTCACCACTACGGTACTCTGCTATTGATCTTATTAGAGCTCCAACTCCAGAAATTACATTCGGAACATCACCTCTAACAATGCATATTCGATCTGAAGATCCTGAAAGGATGGCCAGTAGCATTCACCCAAATATTATGAATCGATCATGAATGAAATAAGCTTACCGGGGCACGTTTCATCATTTATTTTGACGAAACATTTATGTTCACGTTTCACTGTTTTTATACGCTCCCCTTGAGGGCCAAGTAACGCCCCCACTTCCTGTGGTGAGAGCAAAAGTCTCACTGAAAGATCTGCAAGAAAAACGAATAAAACGAGTAGCGAAACTTTTGAAAAAAAAAACGGATGTGAAACTTACTGTCGACGTCGTCAACCCTTTTACGTTTTGTTGCAGGACTCTCAAAAGACTCTTATGTTCTTGCATCATCCTCAGCTTCATACGCTAACTCAAATGGACTTTTTGCCATTGAAACCCTAAAAGTGTAGGTGTTAAGGTAGTTGGGAGGGGGTAGGCAGTCGACAAAGGCAAGAATCGCGCCCAATCTCTGTTTATAGGCACTCTTAAGGTTATTTTATGCCTAGATACAGCTAACTAACTGAGAAAACGATCGAATTATTCTTCCACTAGTGAATTACGCAAAATTAGCTACAACTAGGCTAAACAACCACTTACACGTATTCGCCTAAGCCTAGGGGAAGGGAATCGGCGCTACTGGAGTTAGGGGGGGGGTCACTCGACAAAAGCATAAGTTGCGCCCAATCCTTGCTTATAGGCACTCCCAAGGTTATTTTATGCCTGGATACAGCTAACTGACTGAAAAAAACGCTTGGATTATTCCTCCATTAGTATGTAACGAGAAATTTACTTCAACCAGACTAAACAACCACTTACGCGTATTCGCCTTAGCCTAAGGAAAGTTAATCTCCTTCCCCAAGGCTTGGGCTAACAAAGGATAGAAAAAAGTTTTGGCCTAAGCCTTATTTTAGGGGAAGCCCCTACTCCCTTAAAGTAAGGCTTAGGCAAAAACATACACTCGAGTATACAAATTTATGATTGTGGAACGCTTTCCAGTGAAGACGACAGCGCGACAATGAGCGCCCCCCGCCCCCAACTACCTTAGCACCGAGATTTTGAAGGCTAAAGGAACTGGTGGCAGAGATTCAGGTGACGGCTAATCCTTTGATGCTTCGCAGTAAGAATGAAGGGACAAGGGTCGAGAAAAGTTTGGTTTTGCATTCGGAGAGTTTGCGATTTTATGTCTTGACGAGGTTTGGGTGTTGCTACCATAGTGAAAGCATTACATTGTGCTATATGACTGACGTATCAATAGTGTACCGTAGATGTCACATATACATGCATAATCCTGTTGAGGTTACATACTATAGAGCAGTACCGAAAAGTATCCTATTGGTATTACGCACGTGGACCGATCATCTAAACAACACTTTTGCTGCTTTTCGAAGCCCAAATCCATCAATAGCTACTAAGAACTAATAATAAGAATAAGAAGTTGAAGGATTGGAAGCGCTAATTTTGTTAGAGAGGGGGTCATATTCGCGCTGTCATCTCTAACCACATTCTATCCCACAATCATCAATTTGCACAAAAATTGTAAATAAAAAATAACATATAACGCATAGAACAACTCAAGTTCCTAAACCTATTTCAACATACTATCAGAAGCGAAAAGCGAGAATCCAAAACAACGTTCATGTAGCCGGACCGGACATCTACCTGGATGAGTCGATTATCGGTGATCACCAAAGACACCGCTATGCCGAAGGGGGGAGGTGCCATTATTGTGAACCGAATCCCAAATTTAGCAGCATTCTTCGCTCATGTTACTATTTGCACTTACTATGCAATATGAGTAACATGTCAGTAATTTATACTTCTGTAGTTCGGAGGCTACTATGCACGGCGTCAGGCGCTATTTTTGTCTAATTTGGGCAATTGTAGAGGGTGGAGGACATTCATTGTCGCGCTGTCGTTTCTTACCAGATTCCATACTACAATCAACAAGTCAAAGCTGAAAGAAAAGGGTCTAGACAAAATTAGCGCCGAACACCGACCACCGCAAAGTGCTACAACCAACTACACCAGCACCAAAAGATGTGCAATCACATGTTATTCTTCTCTGACGCCAGGTGGAATCTAGTCACTAGCTGAAGAAGGAAGAGAGCAAAAGGGAGATAAATAGGGCTCGAAGTGGTATGAGAAGTCTAAAGTACTTCGGCAATTTGAGAAACGACAAACGAGACGAATCACGAGCGCAAATGATCTGTCGATTGTTCTACCGACCGATAATTGCGCAAATTCCCGCGTTCCGAACGGGCGACTGTCAATGGGGCGCGGTAACCGACCAGCAACACAAATAGTGCTCACTACCATTTCAGTGTTTCCACGGAGTTTATTTACGGAAGACATCAATGATAAGGTGCAGCATACAAAATTGCCAGGAAAAAAACCCAAGTACTGTCCAATATGTAGGAACGACCGCAAACGCATGAGATCCACCCCTTATGGCACCAAAACTGTTCGAAACGACACCATCTCATGCGTTTGCGGTCGTTTCTACATATTGGACAGTACTTGGGTTTTTTTCTGGTCAATTTTGTATGCTGCACCTCATCATTAATGTCTTTCGTAAATAAACCCCGTGGAAACACTGAAATGGCAGTGAGCACTATTTGTCTAAATGTCCATTAATGTCGGCAGTCGTCCGGGACGTCATAGCTGAACCATTTTTTTTTTATCAGAAAGATTAACCTGGAGAAAAAACAATAGGGGAAGGTGTACAAACTTGAGGAAGTTTCAGGACAAATTATGTGTGGCTGTATCATTATGCAGAGCACTGTATATGGTGCTAACACTTCCAGTTGCTCCCATTGATTGTAATAGAAGCGCCAGCTGTCTTTGACCGAATATGTTCATCCTAAAGCGTCCTTGTGATTTTTAGCTCTCGTCATGTATTCATGTTTTCATTAATCGCTATGTCACTTTTGATAGATTGATCAGTACTGTTCATAATTTCATCAAATATTGTTTTCTTGATGTAGCAAATGGCGTTTAATCCTGTGCTGGAGATCTAGCTCCATATTACGGTAATGTCAACGAAACGAGTAGCTTTCGATCAAGTATAACTGCTTCATTCATTCCCCCATTCGTCACATTTTGATATTTCTCATCTGAATGTTTTCCTTATTCTGGTTAAATTTTCAAATTTTTCAAACTTTCAAATTTTCCTAAGCCTATTTGCGAAACGCTATTCACCATGTTCACAAAAATTTCTAGAAGCAGAGCACAAAATGCCAACAACAACATGAATAACTTTGCAGTTTCATTGCGAATTTCTGGTAAATATTCGCACAGTAAAGCGTTGATTCTGGAATAGAAATATTGGAAGTTATTAGGTTAAGTAAAGTAAAGAAATGTGAAGAGAACAGAAATTTACACGCAACTTGAGACCGTAAATAAACGTAAAGCGATAGCTATTCCCGTGAGAATTTGCGAAAAGCAACCGGATATGACTAAGGTGAGGAAAGATCATAATTAATGAGTCATGGTAGCATTGTCATAATACAAGATCTTATATGATTTTCTTTCGTAAGATCACTCGACCACTTTCTAGATCGTCCATTGTCGCCATCACTTGGCGTGTATCGCCTGAAATGGATTTTTTTTTTCTGGAAAACAGTGAACTTTACAAATAGCGAATCGCTCCATCGACTTTCGGAATCACATCATCTACTGAGACATTGGATATTGCAATGCCCAATCAAAAAAAGGGTCAATGTGGCTCGGGGGGAGACGCGACCTGCCAAGCCGGCAGCATCGTTCTTGCAGTTGGGAGCGTGTCCTTAGCTGTCTGGGACCTCCTTGATTTGTACAAGCCTTTTCAGGGATTGAGCTTGATAGCGTCGCCAGCTATCCCCCAAGGTCTGACGGAAGCCGGTCTACTCCGAGCCACACTAATCCGTAAAAAACTTCAAAAGAGCCCAAAAATCAGTTGGTAGTTAACCGTAGGCTAAGATGCCTTGAAAAGCTATAATGCATACAGTTCTCCACCTGGAACAGTAGATCTGAACTGAATATACTGTTCGCAGATTGATAGGATCATTCCGGCAAAGGCGCCGTAGTTTTCGGTTTGAACTACCAGCGCTTGACCTCGTTGGTACCTGAATATTAGCAGTGGTATTTTTAAATAAGATGAAATAAGGCAAATTTTTAAGTAAAATGTACGTATAGAATGTATCCAAAAGAAACTTTGGAACATTTTTCCTGTGCGGCAACCATCATTTAGCTACTACACATAAACGTGCACTGCGAAATCAGCGAAAGCTCGTCATCAGTTGAGGATGTCACCATTAGGATAGAAATACGCGTCGTGCAAGCTGGAGTCGCCGTGTCTGATCGGTTTGGGAACCGACTACACACGGCGATCCTGGTTCGCACGCGCACGCTGTGACGCGGACTTTCTATCCTAGGGACACAACTCCAGCAGTAGAAGGAAGCTGAGGGAAGGGGATTAGGGTTCCACCTCACCTCGGCGTGGAAGGGCGAGATCTAGCAGTGTAGCGCAATAGTACAAGCCACCTCATGAACCACAAGAAAATGGGCGTTACGTTTCTATTTTATCTATTCGATCATAAGCACTATGGGCTGTCGGCGTTGATAGATAGATGCGCCATACATACACAAATGACTTCGTTCAGAAAGTTACTGACATTTGAATGAGGATCTGACCAATTCGAAAGCTAACGGGTTACCCAATGTAGGTGTTCCTAATCATTCAGCCCGAGCTCGGTATCAACTGGGCCATTTTAGAGGGATGATAGGCCTAAAGACAGTGATAGGGGTAATGTGGGCAATGAGAGCTGCTAAACTTGGGTCGCGCAAATGAGAGCTAGGGGTCTGAGAAAACCACAAGTGGCAAAATGTTCGATGAAAAAGAGCGCCCCCCGCCCCGGGCTTTAAGCCATCTTCTACAACAGCTGCCTCTTGTTTTATTCCGGCGCGCTCCTTTTTTGGCCCGACCCGCCCCTTCTGAGAATAAATGACGGAAAGAGGGCCTTATTCGAGCTATTAAGCACCTCGACTTTCATATTTGATAACCGTTCCATTATCGGCCTAAATTACCCCTTTCAATGCCTTTAAAGGCAACCACGCAATAATCAGATCAGTGGCTTACTTTCTTGGGGCAAGTAGACCCCTTGGTAACAGCTCAGGCTGCACATTTTTTGAGGCTGCACGATGCACTTCCACGGTTTTTGTCCGCTTGAACAGAATTTCCAAAGTGGAAGCTGCCCTCCCTATCGGAATGGCTGTTTCATTGAATTATCTTTTCTTATCGCAAAATTCTCTCTATACGGGCACATTGGAAATCTGTTCTTTTAAAGCCAGGTGTGAATTGGTGGGCGTGGTTTGGTTCTGTTCGACCAGGTACAACATCCTGAGGATGCACCGTGCAGCCGCAACAAAGGTGCAACCTGAGCAGTTATCCAAGGGCCTACATGCCCTGAAAAAGGAAACCACAATCTGATCATCGCATGGTGTGCCTTTAAAGACGCCAGAAGGGGATAATTTTGGCTTACGGTAGAACAGACGTGGTGTGGACGAGTTTAAGTAGCCGCTACTGCACAAAATCGCCAATTTGACGCCTTGGCATGGTGCCAAAATGAGATATTTCTATTAAAAATTTGCTTTTTCTTTCCACTTTTTACTTTGTTCTTTCTTATATTATTTCTAGATGTACTTACATGAATGCTAATGTAGTGGGAATGGCCACTCCACTGCGCTAGGAGTCAGGTGCTACAACTAACGTTGGCCCGCGGCCCGTCTCCTACAGCGAATAACTCGGAAGGTCTGTGAAATGATGCAAATTGGATGCGAATACACACCGCAGCGATGCGCTCTTGTATCCGGGTTTTTTCACCGATTATCGCTTCTAACCTTCTGTGTTCGTTACAAAATGTTCATTTCTTTGCATTTTTCTCTTGTTTCGGACCCCTTCCGGTTCCTTTAAGTGGTTTGAGTGACATGGGACATGTGCTTCGATCCGACAGCATGCGCGCATTAGCGGCGCTATTTGCCGATGCCCTACCTCCGTGCACACATATTAGCCACACATACAAAATCAGTATATAAGCAAATAAAGCAACCAATGCAGTAACAGAAACCAACGTTTTGCCTTCATAGATCAGTTTGCCGTTATCCAAACTGACTTTGTGATGTTGAACCACACTTGGAATACTTTCGGGCGGCACTAACTGAATTGTATTCTTTTCTTTTCGCGCTAAATTGACAGAAGCAAATAAGATTGAAAAGAGGTAGTAAAACAAGAATATTCCATCATCTTTGCAAACCATCATTACATGCGCGAATGCAATTCATCCAGCACACAGCCCTTGAAGGCACATTCACGTCTCTTGTAAGAGGGGATTTTCTAGAAAGTGATTGGCGGAGGGACTTTTACGGGCGGATTGGCTTGTTGGTTACAGGACAGGAAACACCTTTTTTTTCTTATTATTCAGCTTATTCTCTCTTTCATTGTTTCACTTGTTTGTCGTTTTTGTTGTTTCACTTGTTTAATATCATCATAAATGAAATCTAATTCGCCCTACGCGACAGCAATTGACAGTGGCGTCGGATTTCTCAGCCCACAGCCAGCAGGCAATTCGGCCACTGAAGCTACAGATAGAGGTAAAGTGCGCCATTGTGGCATTAGCGCCCCAAGACGCATTTTTCAACGCGTGTTTTGCTACACATTATCCTTCTAAAATCGGATGTTCGTTTGCAGACGTGGTGGCGTTTCCAACACGTGTTCCATTCCTGCCCCTTCCGGTGCCTTTGAAATTGCGCTACAGAATGCGGCCAAGAATAGGGTACCGACATCGTAGCAAAGCGTCGAAGGGTACCGTAAAGTGAATTGTAAGTGAATGTATGTGAGTATGTATGGCCCCGGCCCGGGGAGAAGCTCCTCTGGGACACAATGGGCTGCTGCTCCCAGAGGCAAAAATCGGGGCTCCTCGGGGACGCGCCGGCACGGGACGCGCACCAGCAGCACATTTACAAGGTTTACACACACACACACACTTTTTACGAATTTTAATTCATTTTTTCACTTTCACACACACACATACACACACATACACACACTCTTGTGGACGAGTTGTCTCGAATTGGACGAGTTGTCTGGGGCGGAGTTAATTTTTAATTTTTTTGAAATTTTTTACGAATTTTTAAAATTTTTTACGAATTTTGATGGATTTTTTTGATTTTTTGATTATTTTTTTCGCTTTCACACACACACACACACATTCTCTTCTGGACAACTCGTCCGAAATGGACGAGTTGTCGCGGGCGGGGCGTGTGGCAAGCACACGCGCGCGCACAGGGACGCGTTCGGCCCGCGTCCGCGGGGCCGAACGCGTGGTAGCCTCGCCGCGTTCGCCGCCCAAAGGCTACACCGGGACGCATTCCCCCGGCCCGGGGAGAAGCTCCTCTGGGACACAATGGGCTGCTGCTCCCAGAGGCAAAAATCGGGGCTCCTCGGGGACGCGCCGGCACGGGACGCGCACCAGCAGCACGTATGTGAGTATGTATGTAAGTGTAAGTGAAATGTAAGTGAATGTGTAAGTGAATTGTAAGTGTAAGTGAATCGTAAAGTAAAGTGAATAGTTTAAAGGGAGTTCGAGTTTTGCTTTCAATGCTACCACCACCACAATGGGAGTCTCCTTAGGGTTTGAAGCGGCTCCGTTACTGGTTTTCCTTCTGCCACGTGAACGGCGTGGGGGAGGGTTGAGGTTTAAGGGCCTAAAACTGACAAAAGAGGTGGCCACCATAATACGGTACGTTTCACAATACTCCCTATAGTACGGGAAATGCCCTACTTCCAATGACTGTGGATGACTTCTTCGAGAACGCTCAGAGTTTTCTTTACAAACAATTAATCAATCAAACAACTGAAATTGTGGTACGGTGAAAAGAGAAACTGACCAATCGAACATCTTCCGCAATAATGTGCTCCGGTAAGAGGTGAATTATCGGCGGTGCTGCAGCCCTCGCCTTCTTTTTCTCGATTGGGGTGGGATTGTCATGCGGTCGCCTGGAATTCAAACGAAAAATCGGAAGGTTGAGTTGAAGCTTCCATCGAGTCTGGTGGTACAATTCCAGTAGGGATCGTTTTTGGCTCTGACCTTTCCTCGAGCACTCTTTCGGATTAATAGTCAACCCACCTCCGGAGGCACTTCTTGTTCATGCTGAACGTTGGACAGGCTGGCCCAGCCACATCTAGCACTGCGACTTCTGCCTCAATGAATCGTATCCGGTCGTCCAACTCTAGTAGTAGAGTCTGAAAAATTAAACGATAAAAAGCTCTATAATGAACATGAGAGTGGTGAATGGTCCAAGGTAACCATCAGAACAATTATGTATATGAAAACTGCTGAGAAATAGATAGCTGGATTATTATTACGAGACCAGTTCAAGTGGAGACCCGGCTACAAGTCCCGCGACGCAAATGTACTGCCCACTTGACAGACCCCGCCCAGCCCACAAACGCCACCCTATTCGACAGCAGAAAAGCGCCAAACGAAAAACGACGAGCACGACACACAGGTCGCTACCGTGACAACGACTCTGAAGCATTTCCTTTTTCATACCTGAACTAACTCGTCCTCACGCTCCTTCAGTTCGCGTTGAATCGCAGCATGCTCCATAAGATACTTCCTTTCAATTGCCTCTTTCTCTCTCTTAATGTGGAATTTCATTCACTTGACCATGCCACAACCGTTGAACAAATACAAACCTCATACATTATATCGATCATCTCCAATTCGTCAGCTTGTTTCTGTTGGAATTCACGAAGTTTTTCCAGAAATTTTGGATGCGTGCCAGCTTCCACCAACTGCAATTCCTTCTCCAACTCAGAAATGCGTTGCTCACTAGACGGATACCGTATGAATGCTGTGTTTATGTAGGTACCAGTTGCTGGATAAGCCATTGGGGGGGGGGGGCGGGGGGGGGGGGGGGGAAGGGAGGTGGTTCTTGGGGAGGCGGAACCTTTTAGTCGCATCTCGGGACACACTGTGGGGCTGGAGCAACATGTCAGCTGTTTTCCTACAAATATATATATGGAATATTCTATTTGCTGAGGATCTCTAAACCTCATTCCAAAGGTTCCACACTTTTGGACCCACTCGTCATGGAGAACTGCCTTTCTCACGACACTACGCCAGCACGAAAAGAGAAGCAGATGATGGAAGACACGGTACAGTACTCCAGTACCCTACCCCATCAATAACAGACGACACTGAGGAGTCGTCACGGAAAACTCGAGTTTCTCTGTAACCCGTATATTTATGTTTTATTTGCTTGATAAGGACCGCATGCAAAGTTTTACGCGAAAAAGTGAGAATCCGGCAAAGATACAGCTACTCAAATTGGCGGCCGAAGGGGCGGGGCCTCTGACTTAAGCTCTTTCTCGTCGTTCGCCGCGGTTGGAGACAGAGAGCGGGACTGTTTCCGCAATATTTTCTCTATTCGTCCCCAACAGAGGCTGACGACGAGGCGGGCAGTTACCCGAGGCCCTGCCTCCTCGGCCATCACTTTGAGAAGCTGTATCTTAACCGGATTCTCACTGTTTCGCGTAAAACTTCGCATGTGGCCCTTCTTGCGCAAACAAAGCATAAATATCTGTGTAAGATATGGGTGACAGAGAAACTCATTTCTCCGTGCACGTGTCCTTTAAGGGCTCTTCTCTAGTAAAGCAAGCAAGGTAGAGGTGAAGGGAACACTAGTGAGAGCCTAGATGCCTCAGACAGTCCCACCAATACGCCAATACGTTTGGAGAGTAACTTCCCAGGGATGGCTATAATGAGGCCTTAGGAGGCTATTACTTCAATTTACTACCAGTCAACCTATGCTAGGAATGAAAAAAACGCACATGAAGTAAAAAAAAAACAGAAGCACGTTCTACTTACTGTGAGATGGTAGGCTTTGGCGGGGACGTGGCGTTGGCTGCATTTACTGAAATGGAGTTTATTGAAAAAAAATAAGAAGCAATGGTGTGGGCACCAGGACACTCGAGTTGGTCACACCTCCGGCGATATGTTCTTTATCGTGCGCACCAAGTATATCGCTGGTCCCAAAGGACTCTACGAATGGAAAGCCATTATGACGAGCTGTATTTGATTTCCAATTTCACAAGTAAATAATCATAGTGATAAGTTATTAATTACAGTCAGTTGTTCTCTACTGCGACACTCCGTCTGGTATACTACAGCAATAGGATTTCTGACGTTGTTAAAAGTGAAATCTATCAATGGATTACTTCTTCATGCTCACAGGGACACAAAGTATTACACCTATGTGAGAACTAAGGGCAAAATGTGATAAAGACAATAACTTGGCTGCGCACATCAATGAATGATTGTGCACTCGTTCATGCCATGTCTCTCAACTTCTACAATATTGACGGCCCACAACAGGCGCTCTATTACGTTAATATCAGCGCCCTCTTCCCGCAGCCGGGACCCACCATATATAAGGGAGAAAGAGAGTTAGGTAAGCAGGGGAATGTGCGTCCCCTGAACGCTGATAACGAATTTGAAAAACAAGTTAAAACTAGTTTTTGCGAAGTGAATATCGTCTTTGGACTAAGCATGACATCATAAGCGAGGAAACTGGAGGCGGTAAGTTGTTGTTGGGCATGGAATGGGAAAATAAAACACTGTACGGCGCAACGCTCACACCCACAGACTTGTACACGTTCCCTTACACAAGAGGTACGCACCAATCAATCACATATGTAAATGCATACACCAACATCGTGCGATAAAATAGACACGATTCAACTGAAGGTGAAGTGAGTGCCGTACGCGGGAAGAGGGGAGCATTTCGACCATCACCATAAGAAGAGATCACAAAACGAATTTTATAGCTCGGTGGAGGATCGAAGGAAGAGAAATCGGAAAAGATTTTGCAACGCGGCTTGCATGGAATGCGATTCGCACGAGCTAGGGTGTGTGCCATTAGGACAGAAATTCGCGTGGCCGCATTTGATGCGCGACGAAATGGTGCGAGAGAGGGCGGCGTGCTAGTTAGGCGATAACGCCTACAGTAAGTCTTCGAGCACCATCATCGCTTTAGGACCGATGCAATAGGGCGCGCACAGCTCGCACCATCGCGCCGTAAACCGGACGCCGCAATGCGAATTTTATGCCTGAAGGAACATACCCATGCGAGCTACATCGGGGCGCCTCACGCGCATTGCATCGCTCGCCACACTCCGCGTTGTAAAATCCCGTCCTAGCGATATACACCAGCACAGCAAATTCGGTGGAACAGCAACGTACCATCCAGAGTAGGCGTTGTGCTAGGAGACTCGCTGTCATCCTTTCGGCGCTGCTCGGAGAACCTGTAGAAGTTATAATGACTTTCAGTCGAAGGACTTATGAGATGCATAAATGGCATTGCTCCCTATGTTACGCCTACACCTATTGACCATATTACACTGTACATGCAGTCTATGTGGACTAAGTGTATATCGAGCAGCTATTATGGAAATTGCAAATGTCGCGACGCATGGAATAGGCGTGCGCTTGGCAAAAGATAGCGTATGGGAATTACATCTGCTGAAAAAATAAACACTGCTGTGAGAGAGCACCAGACAACTAAAGAACGCACAGCCTGTCCCGCGTGTCGCAGCGGTAGTGAAGGGTGGGGGTCGCTAGGTCAATTTCCGCGCGACCGCCCGCGCCGAGCAGCGCGGTAAGTACGAGCCGTTTGGAATTACGTTCAAGACGCAATGAGCTGGTACTGTGAGGGAGCTTCAAAGGTAGGCCAACTCCCGAAGCGTTCAACTTGCAATCATTGAAGGTCCCTTACGGTACCAGCCCATTGCGTCTTGAGCGGAATTCCCGACGGTCGTACTGACGGCGCCGCGAGTGCGACGCTGCGAGCGGAAATTCGACCTAGCGGCCCCCACCCCGGTAGTGAGCTAACTTAGAAGCCGAAAAGCCACAAAAAAGGAAAAAACTACAAAAAACCTTTCTGAGACAGCTGGGCTATCGAACATGGAGACAGACGATGAGTATACCTTTGGCGAAGCCGTTGAACAGCGTACAGGAGTACTGACATCGTTGACTACTAAACTGAAGACTCAAATCTCATTTTCTGGGCTGAACAGAGAAAATACAAGTGAATGCAAATGAATCACCTGGCGCATGCTTGTTAGTTGTGTTAGTCACCAAACGTACTGATGCACATCTCCGTTTTGCGGCAGACGGAGCACTCATTAGTGCTCACAATTAGTGAAGGGCAGAATCTTGAGAGCTTCTGGAATCTTCATGGGAGTATGAGCATTGAGTGAATGTGATCGAGAAACGGCAAAAAGCGATCGAAGAAGAGAGTAGCTGAGAAAAGAAGAAGTAAGCCCAAACAAGGAAGGTCTCCAACTCATGACACGCTTTTTGAAAGCTGTTTTTTTTTGCATTTATGGAGGTACGTACAGGAAACATACAATTGATGTCCATTTTTGCTCAGAGGCCCTATGAATGCCAAAAACGGGGTTAGTGGTTCGATCCCCACAGAGGACAAAATTTTGCAGAATTTAGATTTTCAATTTTGTGTTCGTAAACATTTGAATGTGAAGATTAAGTGCAGCAATCACATTGTGGATTCCAGACTACCCTCTACTTTCGGTTTTCAGCAAGTTTGACAGTTCAATTTTTTGGCCTTTCAGCGCTCATAGCGCACGAACGAGCGCTTTTGCGCAAAATGGGTTTGATACTCGTGTTCAGAAGGTATAACTACCCTCAGGGATAAGTTTCCAGCCCAATCGAGTTTGAAAATTTGAACTGGGCATTGGTAGAATACCTTTTGCAGCACGTTCGACGAAGGAGACGGCGATATTACTTGTCACGAAATTTCATTATTTCCTTTGTTCAATGCTTGGTAGGTAAGGATACAGCGATAGGCATTCGTGCTGTGCATATTCCATTACCTTCATCGATTTTGTTATTTATTCACTTCTACAAATAGAAAGGGCACCATAAACCCATGGCCAAACATACTTTCTCGGCTACTTTCTCGAAGTTGGGGTCAAAATTTCGATTGGGCTAGATATGTGTCCGCAACGGTAGTTTGACCCTCTGAACACGAATATGGCAGTCACCTTGTGCGAAAACACGAATTTCGAGCGCTACGGACCCTCGCGTGCCCAAGAAAGTTACCAGATTCACCAAAAATTCGTAAATAGAGTCAACCTGGCACGATGACAACGAAAATCATAGTTTGGCATAAACAGACATATTCGAGTATGGAAAGGTGGAGGCAAAAGGAAGGCAAAAGTTTGCTAATGCCGGGGTCCGAGCCAACAACCCATGCACTTCGTCCGTTTGAGAGTCCATAGCCGTACCCAAGAGTCTGTACGATCGCTTCTAAATCCACATCTCGGGGACGATTGTGGAACCAACGCACTTTTAGTACATGATGGAAAGAGAACTTTATTTCTTTTCGAATTTGGCTTTGTTTTAGATGAGAAATAGAAGAACACTTTTGGGTCTGCACATGATCAAAGGTACAAGGAGTATGCGTTATAATAAATGAGTTGAAATCGCCCTTTTGAAGAAAAATCGTTTTGAGTCCATTTCTAACATTCGTAGGGCCGCTCAGCAGAAATGGAGGTCAGTTATATGTTTCATGTAGGTACCCCCATAAAAGGGAAAAACCGTTTTTCAAAAGCGCGTCATGACCATAAAGACGTCCTTTGTAAGAACCTGCTCCAGCAATCTGCAGGAACTTGACTGAACTTGAAATACAAGCCTAATCGGCGAGAAGTTCAACTTGACTCCATTCACCCTCTTTACCTTCCCTTTTCAGCGTTCTTACGTTACTTTTACACCACTTAGCGAATAAATATTACAACCATCCAATTTTGATACTCCCATGAAGAATGGGAAATTTCAAGGATATCGAACAAGTAACGAGAAAGAAGGGATACACGAAGCTTTGCCCCTCATCCTCCTCTCCCATCGATTTTGCGGTTCTTGCTGCTCTGACATTCTTCAAGACCTGTACATTCTATCCATAAGCAATCAGCGTTATTCACCGCGCCGTCCAAAGAGGATCCCTCGATGTTATGTGTTTACCAGTGGCCGAACAACACAATGAGCTGATCATACCAGAAAAAAAGATCGAAAAGGAAAAACACATCGTAGAATACCAACTTAAACTAAAAACACCATGTCGAGCAATAGAATTACTTTCAAATGTGAAAAAGGTATCGAAGCACTAGCAGTGGGAAAGGCGAGTAGAAAGCCAGCCGAAGCAAATATCGAAGAAATCAAAAAGATCAGTGTCCTCCTCTTCAACTGAGCGAGAATGCCACCCGCAGAGTATGAACGCATTTCTTTAGAAACCAAAGGCCACGTTACGTGCACCTGACTGCAACTTCAGAGGAAAATGTCTACTATTCCCATTGTTCAAAGATAAATTCGCAAGGCTGCTGTCTTTTCGTAAATAAAACTGTGAGGAAGAATAGTGAGGAAGGGGAGGATTGGCAGTCTCAATGTAGCTGTAGTTCACATGAAGATTGGATTTCGAAGCTTTTTCAAGCTTCGCAGGCAATGGTAACGGAAAGCCGCGTTCATACTTTGCGGGGCAGGCGGCACAGCGTAGCTCTGCGTCCCCGTCTGTGCCACACTGTCTCGTTGCCTGCACCTTTCTGCACCTCCACCTGTCATTCCGCCTCGGTGCCTATGCACGCAGAAACGACCTACGGCACAAAAGATGAACGCGGCCGAGGGATGCTTTACTTTGAACGTTCCCTCCAGCCCAACATTATCTCTCGTAGATGAGCGTTATCCGCTTAGTAAGAGTGATTGTAGCTTTATGCTTAAACGGAGATTTGCTAGTGCCTAAAGATCTACGCAAGTTCTCTCAGCTGATGGCAAAAGAGAACTGGCTATTAGTGATGTGGATTAGCACACACGCTCAGAAGGTGTAAGATTCAGGTTTGAATCCTGTGCAAAATTATCCGTTCTTCCCAGAACTCTGCACCCTTTTATCGACTTTCACATTGCGGGTTGCGGAAAATCAGCGATTATCATAAATCAGACATGTCGAAATTCACTTAATGAATTTCTCACCCAACCCTCGTACCTACATTACTCCTCCAAATTCTGCTTCGAGGGTATGATTTTTGTCCGACATCATATTGAAAGTGAACATTGAAGTGTCTTACCAATGGAAAAAGTATGCATAAAATAATGGATAAAAGGATAAGGTTTTATGGCATAAATCAATACTTTTAGTGGAATTCGTGGCGCATTCTGATTCCATTCAGAATTGTGGTGGTAGGTGAATGCGATTTGGCCTACACAATGACTAGTGGGGGCCAGCTGATGAACAATTCGGTGCTCTTATACTTCCAGACGAGTCCGCTATCAATTCACTGACCTTGAGGAGATAAAAGGCCTGATGTTCCTGAGTGGGTGTTCATGCGGGAATTGATATCCTAACCATGAGCGTGGGAGTGCGCGCCACCTGTCACTGCACCACCTCCCACCGTGCATGGAATGATACGCTCAAAATAGATTGCCTTTGCTACCTCCGGTCCGAACCCGGCAAAGCGAGCGAAGTGAATTTTCCGTCCTAATGACATACGCCCTAAACGCACTTTATACGCTTTTAGCTTGGTTAAAGGAATCGTCCACGGAAAATGAGTTTTTGTGTTACCCATATATTTATGTTGTATTGCCTAATGTTGGTCTCATGCAAAATTTCACGCGAAAAAATGTGAATCTGGCTGAGATACAGCACCACAAAGTGCGGTCCCAGTAGGCGGAGCCTCCGTGTGAAAGCCTCGTACCGCGTCCGCCGTGGTCGGAGACGCATTGTAGGAACAGAAGGTTACGTAAACAGTCCCACTCTTCGTTCCCAACGACGGTGGAAGACGGGACGAGGCTTTTACAAGGAGGCCCCGCCCACTGGGACCGCACTTTGTGGTGCTGTATCTCAGCCAGATTCACATTTTTTCGCGTGAAATTTTGCATGAGGCCAACATTAGGCAATTACAACATAAACATACGGGTAACACAAAAACTCATTTTCCGTGGACGATTCCTTTAAGGGTGAGGAGGGGGGATTGAAAATGGGCATACTTTGACCAGATTGAGGTGCATGCTTAAAAAATTTTTCAGAAATACAGAAAATACAATATTATCCTTCCTTATGTTAATATTGGGAACCTAATGAAGATTTATCGAATGATCAAAGGACTGCACATAAACAGCTCCAATTACCCTTAACTCCATTTTGAAAGTCTCAGGATGCGAACGCTAGCTGGAATCAAAGAAGTTGATTCGTAGTATAAGCCACGTGTAAACAGTGGCAGTTACCAATGAGCCGAGGACCTTTGCCCTCTGGGAGGTTTGAGGTTTTTGAGATTGTGTATTTTTTTCAGATACGACGCAGGGGGGGGGGCAACCTATAAACATCAGGCAATCAGTTACAAGACCGATTCCAAGTTCTCATCATAGTTCACTACAATAGCACAAAATAACGAGAAGATTATAAATTCTCATATACATGGATAAAATATAACTTCACATTTTCACGACAAAGTGAGCTGAATCAAAGTCCTCAGGGGGAAAACAATTTCACAATGTAAGCACATCAGCGATCCCGACACAGTAATAAATGTAAATGTGAACGTAAGAAAAGTTCCCCCACCATCTGTGAAAAATTCCAGGAAAGATTCAAAGGGGAAAGATTCAAAAACAACGAAAATAGTATGGCACTTGTGTTAGCAGAAATTATAGGCTGGACGAGGTTTCCGGGATATTGATCTGATTCTTTGATCTGTTGGACATTATTTTAACAATCCAGAGGAGCCACTTGTACTTTTTGATCCCTGTATTAATTCGGAACAGGGTTAAGCATCAGTTTTCCATTTGTTTTTGTTCATACAGCTTCAAAGGCCGGTCCTACAAGCGGAAATAGGCACTGAGGCCTTGGTTCTCTTCTTTAAGGGTGGTTTGATTGACGAAATCGAAGCAGATGACCCTATACACAGACTAATTCTGATTTGCTAGTGTATCGATTCGTTTATATTCCCGTTACAGCTGTCTTTAAATGTTCGAACAATGAACGATGATCAATGAGACCGGACAGGCTGGAAAGAGCGGAACGCACAGAAAAACTTACTTCCAGTTAACCACCATCCATAAGCAGCTGTGGTTCAAAATGTGCCCCAAGTGCAATGTGATAACTAGCCTTCGAGATATTCCATAATCAGCAACTAGTCCAGCGTTTTAAAGGTATTGCAGTAAAAAGAGCTCTCAAAAAGCATTGAAAAGTCGGAATTTCTGCAGTTTGCGCTTGCAGCCTGGTCTCAAACAACTACGAAGCATTTCTGAGATAAGGTAAACATAATCAAACCACTCTAGGGGATACCAGTCAGTGAGGTCTGAATGCGTCTCGGAAGCAAAGAGGAATGTGCCGAGCGGTCAGCAACCGGAATACGCACGCGACCACCCGCGTAGCGGGCATTCGATTCGAGCTGCCTAGCATGCTCCAATGCCACTTACCACGACGGTTGTACAGGATTTTTTTCTGGTTTCCAAAAAACAATTAGGAAAGACACTTGTACTTAAAACTCATCAAAACCCTGCCTTTATGATTATTTGTTTCATTTATTGATTGGTATTCGGAACTAATAATGCTTCAAAATACAATATTTCGATGATGTGCGCTCACTTTGCTGAGCAAATTAGAAAAAATTAAGGGATACTGACTTGAGGTTCAAAGTATCCTAATGGTTGCCCAGTTTTCTTTTTGAAGTGTTACTCAAGTGCAGTTTGAGCACCAGCTCATGCTAAAGGCGCTGTTGACATTAATATGATGCGATTATCGACCACCTTTCGATTTTGTTAATTACCAATCCATTAGAACTTTTGTGAAATGGAGAGTAGTACAGGTTGACTCACTCATTGACCATGAAATGGTCGTTCTAAAATAAGCCTAATTAAAATGCGAAGATGGTACAGTGACGAGTGGTCCACCCATACAGGCGTTGTGGTACCGAATTCATGTTCAGTGCCTGTTTGGGCCGGCCTCATTTTATAGGAGTTGAACCGATATCATTCCCGTGATGTGAACGAGAGTGAAGCAAAATGAAATTTCTTTCGTTTTGCCTGATTCTTTAGACGCGCGAATTTCTTTCGCAATATTTCGTAGAATTTTTGAGTCTTTTAAAATGAAATTTTGTGTTTCACATCGTTTTTCATACAATTAGACTGGCTGAGGTTTCAAGACACAGCAATACCCACAAAACTAAATGTTTCATCCTTTTAAAAACCCCAGATTTTGGAAAAGTGAACCGAGTACATCAGAACATTAAGCTGGCCAAAAAGGAAAATCGTTCATAGGTATTTCTTCAAATACATATGAAATGAGGACGTTGTTCAACTCATTCAGATTGTGCCATACGTTCTATTTTCATTGAGAGATTTGGGGCATTTGAATACTTCCCTTCCAAGCCAATACCGTAGTTTTACCACAAGCCCTTCTCAGGCTGTGATCACAGGCGTTCGCTTGCAAGAAGAAAGACTGCCGTTTTCGCAGGGCTAACAGCACTACGTCGTGTGGTAGTGCAGGCTGATACCAATGACTTTTGGAGATCATCCGATGCTCTTGTTACTGCTCCTACGAATACTATAATGGGTCTGGAGAAAAGGAACGTTTTATATGACCCTGAGAGGGAATTAAGAACTGTGTGAATGAGTAGTTTACCTCAGCATCTATCAATATTATGCACCTTTATCACAGTAATTGGGCAAATATCGGAGCTTACCCGGAGCTTGGAAAATTAAACTAACATACGGGCCCCAACAGGGCTAAAAATTGCAACAAGGAAATTTTCTTAGAGCTGTGACCTTCTATTCTCTGAACCTATGTCATGTCCCCACCACCCCCCACCCCCCGCCCCCTCCCGACAGTTCTGAGTGGGTCGTTTATCCCTCCATCGCATCAATCGGCGATCTTTCTAGGAACCACTAGATCCACTTGGTCCTCTCCATGATCAACAACCAAGTCACTAAAAACAGTAGACACTTGATTTGAGAATTTTTCAAGGTATTTTCTTCTTGAATATAGTCCCCTTACTCAAGGAGTCCTTCACCCCTGCTCCCAACCTGCTTTGTTGTCAGAAACTTTGATTGTTGTTGAGAGCTAACTCTACTCTCAATGTATGTACGTAGCAAAACTCGCTTCAAAGGTGCCTTAGAGACTCAACGTTCAACCTTTTTTCTGTAGGCCCTCTTCTCCATAACACTAGTGAGAGCATGAACCATCTGTTTCTCAATAGTAGGTCGGACCAGAAGTTTCCGCCGTTTTTCACTTCGGCTACTTCGCCCTGATTTTTCAGCACAATTTTTCAAATTATGTAGGTATTGCTTTGAAGAAAAAACTGCTGTTTCAGCTACATATAAAGCCCAAATACGATTTTCAGAAGGCGCGCTATTCCTACTAATTTGTCAAGCCATTAAGATATGATTCCTGGGTGGTGGCACAAGATGCCTCAGACCTTCTAGGAAATACGTTGCAGTTAATTAGGAATATAATGATAGTTCTGGAGGGATGTTGCTAGCCATGGATTACTGAAGGGTAGCCCTACAAGTTTAAGTCAAGAGAGACAACGGTTCAAAATGATGCATGCATTTTTCCATGGCCAATCGTAAGCCAAGACTACCAAAATTTCGCGAGCGAGTCCTTACATAGTGTCCTTCTTAGGTAAATACAACGTAAGTATATGGATAATAGAGAAACTCAATTTTCCGGTACGATCCCTTTCAGTAGGTGAAAGCGCTGAATTATGAAATAGAAGATGCTGAGGACTAACGGCTACAAAGGAAAATTAAAAAGAGCCCACGACAGTGGCAAAAATGAGACCTCCAGGCATGTGGCTTTGTACGAAATTACCGCGTTCTTATCGAATAAATCGCAGGCCCATTTGCCACGCTATTGCCACCGTTGTCATCGTGCCAGTGATCACGTCTGGAATGGGCAGACCAGGATACATGGAGGAGTCGCGCTCGCCTCTTTGGCTCTGCACGCTCCAAAAGTCAGACTCACGCTTTGGCAAAGGTACAGCCTACGTGGCTGTGGGTCGAACTATCGGACCACAAAGGAAGCTGCAATACCCCAATAATCTGGAGTAAGCCTTTAAAGAGATGATGTGTCAAAATCCGTGTCGAAAGAGAGTTATGGGCGAGCTGCCGAAGTTTAACCTGAGGAGGCGGGGGAGGGAGAGAGGGAGGAGAGGCGGTAACATTGGCTTCGCTGTCTCACCTTCCGATCACTCCAGTCAGTGATGCAGAGGGTGCGAAAGGACGTCCTCGATAAGGAATCGCAGTAAAAAGAAGGGCCTATTTATTAACTATTGTTATTTATTATTTTTTGACTACATAGCGCAACATACCATAATTTCATTACATAGCGGTACGTTTCTTAACAGATTCCAACTTCTCTCTCCGTGAAACTACTACGGCATCGATGTTAGTTTGAAACTTTTTGTGTCATGACAACGAGGTTGTTAGGTGAAATTTAATTGCCGGTCTGACGTTTTGACCAGATCGTCTGGTTCGTCCACCTGACGACCTCGTTGGCATGATAGGAAGACACCCATTACATAGCATTTCTATTTCACAATCCTTTACAGGCCAAAATTATCCGTAACACATTCTTCAGTTGCACCGGTTCGCAGCAGACTTTCGAGAAACGCTAAGCATCCCCAACTGAACCTCAAATGTGCGTAAGTGTAGATGAAGTTTCTGATGTGAAAAGAAGTCTACTGCTATGTCTCAATTTGTTTGGTCACGTGAGTATGGAGGCCTTGAATCACTTCACATACGAGGTCAAACTACAGAAAACCCGTGAAATTTCACCGACTTCATGCTACTCTTCGAATGTTTTCATAAAAAAGTTCACGATTGAAATAATATTTATCACTGTAATGACAACTGAATATCGAATAGTGTCAGGTACCGGCAATAGAAGTGAAGTATGGGTACAACCGTTATTCCGAACGACTGTGAGCTCTACGCTAAAGAAACGACAAGGATAAGGCTATCATCATCTCAGTTGACTAAATTGAAATACCATACATATATGATAAAACAGTATAATTGTTGAGCGTATGTGAAATAACGAAAACTCGACAATCTGGTGATATTATTCCTACACGACTTCTGAAAGATGAGGTCCATCATTCAGGCGTGTTCAAAGTCCAGCAATTCTGTGTAACCGATTAGGATCAGTATCGCAGAGCGAAACTGCGACCCTTCCCCTGTAGAGCCATCGTTGATAAGTTTTGAACAGATGGCGCTCAGACGAGTGGTTAGGGAGCTAGCTAATCCCAAATTTCATGAACGCAATGTTTAAAGGCACCGGGAGGAGTGAGGAAAAAGTGAGGACTGTGAATACATGCCCTCCGTAAACAAATCTTCCATTTCACAAGAGGTCTTGTGTGGCGAAACTGGCATCAAAAAAGCGCGGCTTGGGATCTTATCACTATCTCGCAACACAGCGTGTCGTTCTGCGGTTCATCAACGGGGAGAGTTGTCGACGAAAGCGGACAACCTTCGCGGCCGACTGATTTAGCCTCTTCGCTCTTCTGCAGCACCCCCGGTTAGGGACGCAGAGGGGGGCGGGACGGAAGGAGGGTTTTCGGTTTCTAACCTCTCGGGTTTTTCGCCGTTTTATTTCGTTCTTTGTCTACTGCTACATTGCTGAACACCCCGCACCCCTACTCATATTCCACAATCTGTCAAATTTACTCATCCTGGTGTCTTTTAAGCAATTGGATACAGCGAGAGCCGTATTCTAATCTAGTCCCCGGCCTCGCAAATGCGCTATTACCTTTATCAAAACTAAAAGCCGATAGTAGGCCTGCAAACCCCATCTATAGTTTTTCAGCCTTGCATTTCCCTTATGGCCTGCCTATGGTGGTACATTACAGGGCAAAAAGGACATGGGACCCCGTACCCCTGATCTGTATCCCCAACCGGTCGGCAAGAGCACAGGCGGGCGTAACGGCTGTCTCAGCCTAATCTTAGCTGCGGTAGACTCCTGGCGAATACCACTTGGAGTGGGAGTAGACGAGCACAAAGAATGATTTCCGTCTGTGCGTGAAATTTGAAAGCAGCGGCTGGCACAGTTTTCTGCTGCGCTTTTCGGTTATTTTGGTTGTGTTATGAATATTCATGTTATACTCACTCTAAGCTTCTGGTTCGTGGAGAATTCGTTAGCCTCCAGCAGGGAGTCACAGGATATGGAGTCTTCCCTCAATGGATCTTTGTCGATGTGAGCGGCAGGGTACTTGATACGCCGAATGGGATCAGCTGTGTGATCCTGATAGGTGTGATGGACCTCACCTCTGTAGCAATATTTTCTATGAAGTGAATTTAAGGAAGCACACATTCTCTCGCCACATTAAATAAATCGCAGATTTAGACTCGTTGGTGATGTAGTCACTATGTTTAGTAGATGTATTTCCCAATGGCTGGAAGTAGAACGATCACCACTTTCGTTTTGCCGGCGATCAACGCTTGCACAGTCTCCAAACTTCGTCCTTTAACGAGCTCATCATCCACGTAAAGAATCTCATCGCCGACGCTCAACATTGGCGACAGTGAGGCGATCGACACTCGAGAAATAAAGATTCCTGAAGGAGAGCATTACAACTATTAATAATTCTACTTGTTCAATGTTAATCGTCTGGTGGGGCGGAAGCAGAGTTTTTGTCACAACTCCCATGTGCAAGGGGGCGTTGACGAAACGCTTCCTGACCTCCGCTCTACCACAATCGATAGTTTAGCTGTGCTCTTCTTTATAGGCGGAATGTGCTTTGATGAGCAGTAATCCACATAAAATCCTTTCCGATAACCTCATATTTTTTATAAGAAATCAAGGGATAAAAGGATGTTTTTGGCGTTCAATAATACTGTTGGGACGCGCCATGCATTGCAGTTCCGTTCAGAATAATGGTGGCAAGTGAATGCGATATAGCCTATATGTACAACGACTTGCAGCCGCCAACCGATGTACAAGTCAGTGCTTTTATCCTCCCAGATGTGTCTTGTACCAGTTTGCCTACCCTGAAGGGATGGAAAGCTCATTGGCCAGTACGGGATTTGATCCATGCACCCTACAAGTGGGAGTGCGCGCCGCCGATTACTGCCCAACATCCGCCTTTGATACATTAATATTCCAACAATCTTATTCTTCATCCCCTTTCAAATTTCAGGCCATCTCATCATCGCGTTAAAGCCGATGACGTCATGTGTGACCAGTTTTTCGAATGAGGTCAACTCTGGAATCGGTATGCTAATCTCTGGGTTTCACTATTGTAAGAGGCTTTAGTCCGTTCTCACAACAGGGGTGCAGCAGTTGCTTATGTAACGAGTCTGCTGCTGATTGCTGCACTTGAATCCGAGCTCCGATTTCCGATTTCAGAAACACGAGCATGTTGAAGTGCTCTCAGTAAATAGTTTCTACAAAGCCACAAAATTTTAAAAGTGACCAGTTTATTTGAGAGACGGGTGCTTACCACGCTGTCCATTCATAACTCCAGTGGCAATGTAAAAACCGAAAGGTCCAGGCTGTGTCTTCTCTACTACTACCGTTCGGAATCCACACTGATCCAGTGCCACAAGTACAGCACGAACTGGAGGTATTTCCCGCCTTAATGACGCGGTACATAACATATTCGTCAGGTAAAGTATGCAGCAGTAATAACAAGAAAGCTGGAGTGAAGCCTTACCTGGTGCCATATTCCAAAACTTCACAATGTGGGCCAATACTTGCCGATCTTCTAGAGTATCGTTGCAGTTCAGCCTGATCTCTGGATCGTCTGAGATAAGAGAGGTTCAGCTGGCTTTGAAATCCAGCTCTAGGGTTTCCCAGTGACTTTTTTCATAAAGACCTCATCGCGAGAAACCTGAGGAACGAGTAGCAAAGCTACTATACAAAGGGGAATACGTCACTGTGACCTCAAGGATCGCATGTGCATAACTGGTGGGGAAGTGCTGTGGGTGTGTCGTTCCGCCCCATAGTACGTTGGCAAGGGGGGGGGGGGGGGGCGTGGCGAAAACGCTTCGCAAATGCTTCCCACCAATGACGATTCAGTGAATGCTCTCCTTCCAGTAAACGTAGATTGTGTCTCCAGCATAGCTTTCGCCATCATAGTACACAGCTACTTTGACGTCAGATAGCAGTAAATGGTTCCACCTGATAACCTTGGTAGCATAACAGAACGACCAAAACAAATATCGATGCCAAGGTTATATGAGGAGGAAGTTCGAACCTATTGGACAATCGAACTCATTGTTACGTGCATTTACTGTCCTTCGACCAATACAAAACTTGAACTTACCTTGCTATCAGCCGTGATGAGTGGCAGGCAAGTTCGAGGTCGTTGGCTTGAGAACCGGGAATTCTAGACAAAGAGCCAAGAAGTGGTGCTACTGGTAAACGGCGCCTCCGCAGCGTGTTTTTATTGGGTGAGTCAATGCAAACATTAAGATTGTCCAGACTTCCAATAGCCATATTACACATTTGGTCCATCTGAACAGTATGCATTTACTAGGACAAATACGGTTTTCTGAATGTCATCATGTTAAAAAAGGCACCTGATAATCGAGGCCTCTCGGCGGAGATCGGTACTGTAGCTCATTAAGATCCGCGGTCTCCAATCGTGGCAATGACGATGATCGATTCCGAAATTTCCGACTCAAAGCTTCGTTCACATTTTGCCGTATCACAAAGTCGCGTATCGACTCTCGTGGTTTTTCCAGTTGCCTGAACGGGATAACGAATATGCAAAACTATTGTGTATTATTATGATACGCACTTGTCCAATGGGCGATAAAGCGCGATACGTGACTTTCACACTTTCTGTGATTGGCTACTGTATACAATCAGCCAGTCGTGCGACTTGGAAGCGCAGACGCTGCCCTAACAAAGATTGACTAACAGTATGAAAGGGCCAAAACGCAGCGTCATTTTGCGACACAGGAGCTTGGTATTGTGGCAACCTGAGTGAGATAGCTCACGACACTCTATCTGGGTCACGTGCCACTTGAATCGCGTCGCCGCGCACGTCAGTTGCCTTGCTGGTCCCGTGTGAGTCGGGCGTACGCAAGGGGGAGCGGACAACTTAGATAACGTGACATATGTAGTGTCTTGATGTCCATCCAGTGCAATAGAAGAAGTCTGTTAGAGATAATGGTTACACCATAATAGGGATACCGTAATCTGCTGATGGCCACTTCATATGAAGGTGGTTCCGGTGGCGATTCGACCTCATCAATCGAGTATGAACAGCGAACAGGAGGGTCTAAACATACAATAATAATTAGCGATACTAATTCAATCAAGCAGATACAATACCGCTACTATTTCAAGGTCAATCGACACCAAAATGGAAAAACCGTGGTTTTTCCGTCTTTTTGCTATAACTTCCTTCAAAAATTCCCAAATATTTCGAAAATGTTACCAATAGAGAGTTCTGTTTGTGGCAAATGGAGAGGTTTGTGTAATTCCTACATTTCTCGACTATAATTTTTGAGGTTTTCGCAAAATTAGCCCTATTTTATCACAGGCTATTCTCGACGACGCGACGGAGTCGTAAACCCTCGACTTCGACAGTGAGTTTCAAACAAAAGTTTCATGGTAAAATCATCGCGTATCTGAAAACAGCACGAACTCACGACCATTATGGTACCTCTCATGTTAGGGTTCATCAGTTACAAACTGGAAGATGGGTTTCAGAGGTTACTTCTTTTTATTGAGTTTGTCATGTCTCCAAAGCTCAGCATTTCAACAAGACATATCGTTTCGAACGAATTAGGAAGTGGTGATCACATGTTCTACTTAAGTTAAAAATAAGCTTTCAAAGTGAGCAGCACGTCCCATTTCGACTGTAAATATATAACCACAGACACATTTCAAACCCATAATCTTGCCAGATTCTGATAGCGACCACATTTCACTATCAGGACAGACACAAATCTATGAGAGAAAAAGGGCTCGGTCTCGTCAATGTTTCATACGCTATGGATATTCTCTGAAGTGCCGTTCCAAAATAAAAAATTGTGCGTTTGATGAAAATGAGCGTCACTGGGTCAAATTTTGATAAAACACTCATGACTGCAAATACACTGCCCTTATTTATTGCCAGCAGCAAAGAAAGTGTGCGACTTTTGGTGTCATGATCATTATATTGTTTCGACTTGATTCTCGTGTTAATTGACTGTCGACCTATGTCGATCCCTCGCTATCGATCTCATTGGTCTGGCGATATGGCGGGACAACAATCAATTCAATATTCCTTCTATTACAATATTCTTTGAATTCTTTTGTTATGAACTGTAGTCCATTACCCACCACTATCTGTTATGGTAATCCATGAGTGTTAGAGATATCCTTCAGCTTCTATATTGTCTTCTCTTCTGTGGTCGTCCTCATTTGTACTACCTCAGGCCGCTTAGATTTCGCATCTACAATTACCAACCACCTATTCCCATCGATGATCTCTGCAAAATCCACATTCAATCTCTGCCATACTTTTCCTGGTGTCTCCCAGGGATGTGGCGGTATTTAATCAATTCATTCCCAAAAGCTGCGCATATTTCGCAGGCCTTTGCTATACTTTGTAATTCCCTCTCAGTACCTGAATACCAAACCTCTTTACGCGCCAACGCTATCATCCGATTCCACCCATAATGGTTGTTGTGCAACACCTCCAATACCATCCTGCAAAACCTCTTCGGCACTACTACTCTACTACCCCACATCAAGCAACCTTTACACACATTTACCTCCGTCCTACTTCTCTCACGCGGTTTCATTTCCTTTTCCTTAGTCTTCTGTGGCCATCATTCCATTACATACTTATACATCTTGCTCAATATCTCATCTTCTTGAGTTGCCGTTGCGACCTGTTGTTCATTGAGTATCATATCCTTCCAGGTTTTTGCAGTCATCCTATTATCCATTATTTCACTCACCACCATTTGTGGACTCGGCAGTTCTATAAGGTTCGGCTATCTAGATAACCTATCTGTATTTTCAAATCCAGATGTTTTCCTATATTATTATTTGTTAGCGCTGACGAGGATCTTACTGAGGACACGTTCGACGTATCCACTGCTCCGCAAACGACCGAACATCTATATAGTGGCAGTCCAGAAGCTAGTGCCTCCGCAGTGGAAAGGAAACAAATGATGCGGCAAATTAGAATGGAGGACGATATTAAATTCACCAAAGATATGCTAATCCAAATGTAAGAAATCGAACAAATGCAAGAAATCGAAAAATCGAAAGAAATCGAAAGAAACCAATTCATCGCTGCCGACATTATATGCAGTGTATCCTAGTCCAGGCTATAGTTGTTTCCCCTTAAGGAATGCCACCTTGTCTTCTAATTCGGAACGGATTGGAAGACTGGAGCAGATTGCAATGAAGCTCCTCCGGAGAAATCCGACTAAGCCACGGCTGAGTGAATGTTTTATACTAATCTGCATTGCTAGCATTGACTTCCGAACCCACCTCAGTCTGCTGTTCTGACTTCCTTACTTTCAGTAGAACTTCTGTTTCAGACAAAATGGACAATAGTTATGCTAGTGTAAGTGAGGTAGCGGAGTTGCGTGAATCCAAGGGGTGAATAGAAACCGGTTTGCTCTCGCTCTAGAGAAAATGGTTTACAAAGACTATCTCGGGAGCTCGAGCTCATAGAGGATTAGCGCATTCCGTCGAAGGACCGTGTACGCTATAAGACAGGTAAAAAGACTTCTACTATGTGCGATTTATGTGATGTGCACTTCCTATGAGTTTCAACCGGAAAGACCATTGCAGACACTATACAGCGGTCATGGAAATTTGTTATTTCGGTATGCATATAAATACTATGAAGTTCCTGAGCACCTGCAGGAAGAGCATCAAAGAGACCCTCGATAGCCGTGTGAGACGGCAACGTAAGGCCCTTAGAGATGCGTAATCCGGGCCTCATAATACAGTTCAGGACGCAGGGGACGATCCATTTGTGCTGTATGATTCAAACCTGTTCAGGATTTCTATGTATATTATATATATACTTACGTATATTTATTTACTTTATATTTATGAATGCCCCTTATACTACTGTAATTATGGAATTAATAATGTAATGTAATTAGATATCACTGTAAGTAATGCAATTTAATGTAATGTAATTTGATTACTGTAAATAATGTAATTGATAACACATTGCCGTGAATATTGTAATTAATGATGTAATGCAAATTGATATAACTGTAAATAAAATATATGTAATTCCCAGTGTTTCACCTTTCACGATCGAATGCCCATTGAGCCATTATGACGTGGCCTAACACGTAACGAATCGATTATGAGATGACATGCGATCTTGGATCGGCAGCCGGCTCAGCCGTCATCATAAGGGCCGTCGTTTTGTCCGGATATTTAACTGGCCGAGTAGCGCAAAGGGGTGGTTTTTTTCACGTATGCTCTTGATGAGGGATCCGCAAGTATTCGGGTCCTCCGTCGAGCACAGCGTTTTTTCAACGAGGCACATTTTTTAGGCACTGTCCACGACGAATAAGCCCATTCTGCTTATGGCCTACAAGACATATGTGGTGCCACTGTGTTTCATCCCATGAAGAGAAAGGATTTCAGCGCTTCGGAAAAGGAACAAAATAACTTTACCCGAAAAATACTTATTCGCATTGAAAGTTTTTTGCACTTAAGAATTCCGAATGCTCTCATTCGGACTAAGTATCTGGGACTCACAACACTGGAATTAGGGCGCAAAATCTTTGATGTGTGCATGGTATATGAACTGTCGTACCAGATCAATGATTTTGGCTATCTTAGTTTCTATAAGATGCTTCAGTCTCTTATCAGGGCGAGGAGCTGAAGGTTTTCATGAACATTCCCAAAACCAATGTAAGGGCCCAGAGCTTCACATATAAAGCGGCTAGCTTACATAACAGGGTAACTAAGAATGTAGCCTCCTCTGGTACCTTTAATCAATTTTAGCAACGTATAAATAAATTACTAGGTGAATACATGATGTCCTAGTTCCTTGAGATTCACCAGTTCACTTGTGATTGAAATAATGCGTGCATAAACTTTGTAGTGTTGTATACCTTGATTGTGAAGCTTGTATCTCAAGTTGCTGGTTTATCAAGCTTGTTTGGTGTTCCGTTTTTCAAATCTTTTCCACGTTTGCCTCAGCAACGTAATAGACATTAACATCAACGTTTGCGAGTGCATCGTTGTGCGCTCTGCGCTGATTCAACCGGTTTCCAATAAACTCGGTCCCACCGTTGCCAGCAGAGGCAATACGCGGTTTTGGTTGGAATGATCACATAGGTGCAGAGGTGTAGTAGGGTACTTGAAAGTGCCTCGCCCATAACAACAAAAAAACACTCCATTAGACCTTACTCGTATCCATAAAGGTGAGGGCGCGGGCGGCTATCTGCTTTTGTTCTTAGGCTTTCTGTGAGAATTGAATTATTAAAGGTAATTTAACTGTTATCGTTCTCTCTTATCCTGCGAAGAGCTCATATCGTAGTCTTAGGAAATTCTAATTGACAACTTTCTGCTGAAAACTGGGCAAACTTCAAAGGTCCCTCGCGGAACCAGCCCACTGGGTCTTGAGCGGAATCCCAAACGGCTCGTACTGACGGCGCTGCGTGCGGCGCAGAGAAGCGAAAATTCGACCAAACGACCCCATCATAAATACCTAACGGAATGTTTTATCAAAATGTGATCCATTGACGCTCATTTTCATCATGAACGCACATTTTTTATTTTGAAACGGCTAAATTCATAGACGAGACTTTTTTCTCTCATAGAATTGTGTCTGTCCTGATAGTGAGATGTGGTCGCTATCAGCTGTGGCGAGATTATGGGTTTGAAATGTGTTTGTGGTTATATGTTTATAGTCAAAAACGAACGTGGTGTTTACCTTGAAAGCTTATTCTCAACTCAAGTAGAACAAGTGATCAACACTTCCCAATGCGTTTAAAACGATGTATTCGGTATACAAACTCTATGAAAAGAAGTATTCTCTAGAACACATTTTCCAGTTTGAAACTGCTGAATCCTAACATGAGAGGTAATTGAAGTGCAGGGTTTACGACTCCGTCGCGTCGTCGAGAATCGCCTGTGGTAAAATAGGGGCTAAATTTGCGAAAACCTGTAAAATTATGCCAAAGGAGTCGAGGAATGTAGAAATTATACAAACCTCCTCATTCGCCACAAGTAGAGCTTCCTATTGGTACTATTTTCGAAATAATTGGGAACTTCAAAGGAAGTTATAGCAAAAGAACGGAAAACCCATGGGTTCTCCGTTTTGTGGGGCCGATTGACCATGAATTAGTAGTGGTATTGTGGTCCTCCGCTGGTTGATTTGTTATTGTTTATTATTTATTTTTCATAGTGTGCCTTTTGTTTCTTTCTGTTTTTCTACACAAGAACCCGCAAACTCGTTATTACCGTGTATTTGTTCCACTTGACATCCTCTGAAGGTACAAAGTGCAAAATAAGTACCATGCGTAACAACTAAGCATCTAGAGATAATAAGAAAACCAATCGTATTTCTTTTATTGTTCTCGTAACAAAGGATGAGAGGAGTGAAGTTATCAAAAGTCCTCTGATATCAAATTCTGTTTCTACACACAACGCCTAAACGTTAAATGCTTTTCCTATTTTGCTACCATTTTGAGCATAATGAGATTTACCACAAAGGTTCAAGAGCTTTTTGAAGTTACTTGTTTACTCGATTATAATTTTGATCAGAAGGAATTCTATGTAAAGGTGTATGAACTAAACTACCTCTTTTTTTAACAGTATTGAGACAGTTCTCATGTTGTTTCAGGTAAGTATGAGAGGACGGCGAAGAGCTTACAGTCTTCTTTGGTCTTGCCATTTGAACAGAAAAAGGTGTCGTCATTTGTGGCGTGTCTGCAAGTGAGGAAAATTTAGGAATATTTTTTAATGTTCGGTTGTATTATCTTATACCGTTTCTACTTCTACTTTCAGACTGATGGAACTGTTTAAAGGCATCATTAGGGGAAAGTCGGACGAAAAGTAAAAGAAGTAGTGCATATGAAAGTCGAGATGCCTAGTAACAGGACAGTGGAGAAAAAACGGATGGAAATGGCCAAAAACCCGCGAAATAGGACCCCCTTCCCACCGTTGATTCTCGACGCGGACGACCTGTCTGTCAAGAGGGAAGTAGTCTGATCTTGTTTCCCATCGGCATGTTGCCAAGTAAACACAAGGGAATGTTTGGAAATACGACAGCATCTATTCTCTAGAGTGAGCTTCTAGCTAAAACTGCGAAAGCGCGCAGCAAAACCTTCAATCCTGCCGTATCTTCTTGACCGCTCTCACCCCAGTCAATCGGGAATTACGTCATCGGGAGGCGGGGTCAACCTGTCAAGAGGCGGAGCATAAGTGCGTTTGCGGGGTTTTGCGGCGTTTCTACAGCTCAGAGGGGCGCTTTTTCACCGGGATTTCGCCACAGATAGCGTTCCTAGGCCCAGGACTACCATGTGAGTTGTTTCTTGTAGGGATTTCTCCATTACCGCATTACCCCTAATGATGTCTTTAAATTGATTTCTATCGTCATTGCACGTCATAATGGAACTTCTCAAAAAGGCATCTTTATGCTATCGGTCCGCCTTAATCAAAGGATTCGTCCATGGAAAAATGAGTTTCTCTGTTACCCATATATTATGTTGCATTTGCCTAATGAGGGCCGCCTGCGAAGTTTCACGCGAAAAGGCGAGAATTCGGCTAAGATACAGCCCCGAAAATTCTCGGCCGGGTGGGTGGGGCCTCGGAGCAAGTGCCCATCCCGTTCTTCGCTGCGGTCGGACACGCACTGTAGAAGCAGAGAGTTACGTAAACAGTCTCACTCTCCCTTCCCAACCACGGCGGACGACGGGACAGGGTTTTTACTCAAGGCTCCGCCCACTCGGACGAGAATTCGGGGGCTGTATCTTAGCCGATTTCTCACTTTTCGCGTGATACTTACAAGAAGAGGTCACTAGATCGAAGTGGCCATTCGGAATGGGATAAATATGGTCAGATGTATTTTCGGACGCTGATCTCGAATCTGCATTGCAAATTTGCAAAATGGTTCTCTAAGCGGAGCTGGAGGTTTTTTTTTGAAAAAAAAAACAGTGCTAATAAATGGGAAGTTTGGAAGACAACTGCACGCGAGCCAGACGTTTTTGCGCAAAACCAGTGCGATTATCGTGTTCAGGGGGTCAAGCTACCCTATGGGACATGTATTTAGCCTATTCGAGAATTTGACCGAATTCCGGAAAAGTTCATGGGCTGGCTGGCAACCCATTCAACAAGAAGAAAACCTTAACCCCTGCTGAACAAATGCTCTTATTTGGCTCTTGTTAAGTACCTTTGGTGTCATGGATATCTGTAATAGATGTGTTTAGGTTATCTTTGTCATGGTTAATGGCTTTTTCATAGAAAATTTCACAAAAATTATTACTTATCCCTGGGCCACCCCAATTTCCTGAAGTTGGGCCAGAAACTCGATTTGGCTGAAAATTCGCACAGAGGGGGGAATTCGACCTCGAGTGTGAATATCATATTCGTTTTGCGAAATAAAGTCAAATTCGCAATCAATATGCTATGGCAGTCTGCTCAATCGAAAAAAAATTGGATCGCGGTGCTCCATCCGCGTCCTGATGCCAAGAGGACCATGGAAATGTGGTGATATCAACGTAGAAGTGTTTTCTGTAGTCGGTAAAAGAAGTTCAACAAATTGCAAGAGCAAAGTCTCCCCGAAGATTCGAACTCGTCTTCACTCTGTGGGGCGAGGCACATACCTCTCGGCGAGCAGGCTGCTAACAGTGCACTAGCTAGCGGTGTATTTGAGCTGACTTTCGTCGAAAAACGGCCTTGTAACTCTGCTCAGAAAATCGTTTTGCAAATTTGGAATGCAGATTCGAGATCAGCGTCCGAAAACATCGGACCATGTATCACATTCGAATGGTCACTTCCCTTGTTAGCATGCGGACCTTATTAGGCATATACAGCATAAATATATGGTGACGAACGAACTCATTTTTTTCGTAGACGATTCCTTTGAGAATCGATGGTTCAGTTAAAGGTCAAGTAGAAGTTCCAAGAGATTCCTTGCAACAGGTGTATTGCAACTGCCCTAAACTCTAATGGAAACCATTTTCAGCTTATCCTGTCGATTTCCAGGCGCAGTTATAAATAAGGCAAGGACCGCTCAAAACCACCATTAGGGATCATTTCGGCCGACTGAACAAGAAGTGTGGAGTTTGGAAGTCAGGGTGTGCAGTAGTGCAACTACAGATGAAGAAGGAAATGGTCCCCGAAAAATGCGTCCTTTTCCTTCTCCTTTCCTTTCGCTCTCACTGCATCAGTAGCCGCCGAGGAAGGAAACAGATGGTGAGGGGATAAGTCAATGCCCCCGCCCGTGACTCTGGGTGGAAACCGTGTTAGGTGCCGCGCGAAGCCCGAAACGCATCACAGGGAGATAGCGTTAGAGACCCCGGGATCGCATTAGAGCGCGAATTTCCCTACGGATTATCTCCTCTGAACTTGAACTTTATAAACACATTTCCCACTTCTCATTCATTTTTAATCCTCAATGGTGCCTTCACCTCACGACATACATCTGCTTAAGTTACGAGTGTATATCTTCTAGTATTTACATAGTAAAATATCGCACTTTGGTCAAGTAAAATAGTGCGTGGATGCACTGAAACTTCCAATCAAAAAACAGACGAATAATTTGTGGAGTAGGAGGGGTCCTTCACTGTTAGTTCACGGTTTTTCAAAGAATAGAGCTACAGTAGCCAACCTAATGAGGACAGCTGTTGTCGTTGCCGAATAGCGGTGTTGGCACATCGGCTGGCGGATTTTGTCGACTGCTCTGAACATGTGCTGGATGTCGATGCACCACTGTCCACCTACGTGCAAACAAAATTTCATATGATATTCGCATATTGAATCAATACAATACGGCACAGATTAATTTTCATAAAGCCGTACCTCATCAGCGAAACGAACACGATACGACTTTATGTTGCGGATGCCTGAATTGGAAGCAGTCGGTCGTTGAGGTAGTTTTCTGGCAGCCTCTGATGTCGTAGGCGGCCGTCTGAAAGGAACTCAGTATTACTACATTTTGAGGTTCAATTTTTTGTACAGTGACGTAGAGGAATGTTAGGCGCTGAATACAAATCAAATACACCGTTAGGGGCGATCAAGGCAATAAAACTGGGTGCTACTCCGCATTATTACTCCTACAGAGAGCTGCCCCGTTGAGTTAGTGCGGTCATCAGTATCCACTTCACTTTTGTCTTGATCACTGGATCACTCCAGCTCTAAACTTACAAATGTCCCATGCTTTTATGGTCATCTCCATCAGAAAAAAAGATAAAAAACATTGACTTGAACAATACTGAGCACAATCTGATCTCAGCGTATGTAAAGGGGGAAACGAAAGGAAGGCGGACAGCATGAAATGCGGATTGGAGTCCGGTCTGGGACAAAAGCTTTGCCCATAACTCAGCATCCCTGTAAAAACTGAGCACAATGTCGCGGGATTTTTTTCTGTCTTATAACAAAGACCCACGCAACCGTGAAGTAATCGTGCACGGAAAATTCGTGGCTCTATTTCCCCTCAGAATCAGTATATTAGGCGGAGTATTTTGAAAAAAGCACAAAAAACAGGAAGTTTTGATTCTGATTGAACGCGAAAGTAAAAAAATAGTCTATATCTATTTGAATTGCCCCCGAACACCTTTTTACAATTGTCGGCGAGGACGTGCCCCTGTTTCAATTTGCTTCCTTCATCGCGTCAGGGCGCGTTTATAATATACGGTCCGACGGTAGGGCGTGGCTCGCCTATGCCATCGTCCCTCGCTGGTTGCGTCGTTTCTGCATCTCCACGTGCCACTCTGCCTCGCTGCTGTGAACGCAGCCACGCCCTACGGACGCTGAGTATGAACATGGCCTCATCATCACGTGACCGCTGCCGTATTGCTCCACAAGCTCCGCGGTTATAGGCACGTAATCCGCATAGATGAAAACTGTGGTGATCGTATCCCTGCCGAGTTCCAATTTGATAAAGGTTCCGAAATACTTTTTGCTAGAAATTGCGATGTGAAAACCCGGGTCATTGCTGCGGATAATAAATTCCGACAGATATATTCTTTTCATATCCAGAGACATATTTGACCTCTTCACACCTTAGCGAAATCACATTTCATATGACATGAGAATGAACGTTCCTAGTAGTAACCAGTAGTTTTTTTGCTACATACATATCGCAGAGACGATGTGGATAGCGATTAAAATGTTGCCTAGAAGAAAAAAAAGTTAAAAACAGCCTCAGACCATATTGTTAAAAGGAATTTGCGCTGCAAGGAGTTGTTTGGCACAGGATCTGCGCCGATGATTCAAACGTTGTTTAAAATCTGCAAATTCACATAGCCATTTCTCGCAAGCAATTTCAGGGAATTGTGCCACTATGATGGATGGCCAGCAAAATTAAGAGCGATGTATCCGCGTGCTGAATGTACTATAACATGGAATGGTAGTAGCCAATAAGGTCTATGGCGTTAATGGTGTCTCATATTTTTATTTTCTTATCACTGACACTTTCATATGTACGTAAAGAGCGGTTCTGATAGTACAATGAAACCGCTCCGATATAACAAGACAATCTCTTTGGGTAGTTATCCTTGGAGCTACACCCGCTTGAACCCACGCTTACCATGGCCTTTCAGCTCAGCTTTCACATAGGGTCGCGTTTATACTTCGCGGTCTTGGCGGCAAGGCGTGGCTGCGTGTTTCTGCCTCTCCGCATGTGCCACCATGTCTGGTTGCCTGCGCCATCTGTGCACCTCCCCGTACCACTCAGCCCCACTGCCTGTCAGCTCAACCACGCCGTGCCGGCGCGAAGTATGAACGCGGCCAAAAGGAGCTCAAGTGCGTGTAGTCAAAGTGGATTCGAGCGCCGTGGTGGCGCGCCGTGGCGACACAAAAAGAGTACATACTAGACAGCTACCCAAGGATCTGCTGCCCCAGGAAGGTAAGTCGACTAATGTGGTTATCGCGAAGTGCGCCTTCAAGCGTGCTCTATCGTTAATCAGACTCAGATGCTTCAGTCATTCGAACTACATGCAACAATGAGGAAGAGTGTGGAAGATGCATGTAGCTCACTCAATAAAGTCGCAGTTTGTCATTTGCAGGTTTTTTACAAATTCTTACAATTCCTACAATATTAAATAAAATCTTTTGTCTATCACCTATTTCCGGGCCTAGTATCGGTCAACTTCCGGTTGAAGGAGAGTCACAAGTGGCTCGAGTAGGGCTCATATCTACGGTGCATATGTGACACTCTGATGCAGGCGCTTTGAATGGCAGCATTCCTAGGACCATAAGTTGGAAAAGATTAATGAAAAGTTGACAAATGGAACCAAGGCGATTTAAGGCAGTGGTGAAGGTAGTTTGGGTCGAGTACGAAAAGATCATTGAATATGTATATGAAAGTCGAGGTGCTTAGTATCATGAAAGTGAGAAAAAAAGGGAATTAGACGATAAAAAACCTGCGAGATATGACCTGCTTTCCTTTGCTGATTCTTAAAAGGGGCGGCCTGGGATAAAAGTGGTGGAAACTACGTATCTTAAACGACACCCCTTCTGAAGCTCAGAGGCGCGCCCTTTTCCAAACCCTAGCAGTCATTTGGGTGACTCACTTAAAGAGTTTTCGTTTCCTATACTACCCATATAACCGCCTTAGAGGTATACCAACAACATGGTTCCTTACTGTATGGATACAAGGAATTATAAGTGTAGACCGTAATGAAGATTCTGCACACAGTTCGAAAAATTACTATTCGCAAAGTTATGGAAAAGGTAACAGCAGGATGATCTGGGATCAGGTTTCTATACAAGTAAGAAAATGCAGCAGTATCCGTTCAGGTCGCCTCTCGGCTTGAGAAAAGAGGGGAAATTTGATGTAAAAGTTCTCAGACAATACTCACTTAAATTTTCAGTGGCTTTGGGGCGATCAAGAGATCGTTGAAAAGTCGCCAATCGATAACCATACTTTGTACTAGGTAGCAGTGGTAAAGAGGGTCATATTTAGCAAAAAAATTCTACAACCCACCGTTTGACCCTGTATGAGGGGCCGGTTCCATCACTTTATTAGCTGATCCATCAAACGAAAAAAAAACGAAAAATTGTAATCGAATATGTAAAACATTTAAAACGTTCAGCTATTACAGAAACAGGTCTGCCTATGGTGATGAGGCTTCAACTCGATTTTCAAAAAACGTTTTCCATTACACATGCCGTATCTGATGATATAGTGCAAACACATTTTCACAACTGCTTTTTCAAAATTGCAATATTCACAAGGAAACGCACTCCTGAATTAGATCAACGTCCGATGATGTCAACGTATGTGAATAAAGTTTCTCATCTTTTATTCGAAACCGTGGTTCAGTGAAGACTAATTTCACGTTATCGAAAGCTACAGGAAAGCTAAGTTTATAAAGTAAGCGATTCGTAATCTCTAAGAGTTTTCAGGCAGTGGTTGATACATATTTATGGAGTCTATTCACTCATTATTAAAGGAACCGGAAGGGGGTCCGAAACAAGAGAATCATACAAAGAAATGAGCATTTCGTAACGAACGCAGAAGGTTAGAAGCGATAATCGGTGAAAAAACCCGAACTCAAAAGTGCATCGCTGCGGTGTGTATTCGCGCCTCATTCGCATCATCGCACTGGCGTTCCGAGTTGTCCGCTGTGGGAGACGGCCGCGGGCCAACTTTAGTTGTAGCACCTGACCCCCAGCGCAGTGGAGTGGCCATTCCCAACTACATTAACATTCATGTAAGTACATCTAGAAACAATATAAGAAAGAACAAAGGAGAAGGTAAAAGGAATGAACAACTTTATAATGGAAACATCTTCTCTTGGCACCATGCCAAGGCGTCAAATTGGCGAGTTTGTGCAATGGCGGTCACTTGAACTCGTCCACACTACGTCTGTTCTACCGTAAGCCAAAATTACTCCCTTACGGTGTCTTTAAATGGTCCCCGGAATAAGGGTAATTCAGTTGTATTTTATAACGAGTGAGGAGGAAAAGGGGCATCGGACGGATAAGATGATCATACTATTTACAATGGGGTACATAGATGGCGGAGGTGGTTTAGGGATGGGTGGCGCGCTTCCCATGCTCACGGCGTGAGGATCAAATCCGGCATCAATGCCGGCCCAGGTTAACCAAGCATTCCATCACCTCTTAGAAGGTGAACTGGTACCAGATTGTTTGCGAGAATAAAAGCACTGTATTATTAGACTTACCTAATCGGATTCACCTGCCACCACGATTCTGAATGGAATGGAATACGCGGCGCATCACAAGAAGGGATTGCTAGTAATTTAGTGTTTCAACTGGTCGTATAGAAGTGAACTCTCAGCAAAAAGCTCTCGAATGGATGGAGTAGGCCGTATCATGGAACAAGCATATGAATCCCCAAAATCGCGTTATAAGTTACACTATGTAAACTTCCCACCGGGAACACTCATGGAAGTTTACAGGCGGGAAATTTACGGCAGAAAATGAACAAGCTATTATTTTTGCTTTTACAGATTTTCTTGGAAACTGGAGCGAATTTTCCCTTCTTTCCGGGTCTCTAGTTCCTACTTAAGCAGTGGGCACGCTATTTCGATATTCAGAGTATGTAGGAAATACAAAAGTTCCACGCACATTCCTTATAAAAAAGTTAAAGGAAACAGCACTAAAATAGTCAGTACACGCATTTGAAAAATTCCTCAATGATAATGGACGAATGTGAATTTTTAGCCAGTTTCTAAGCGAATCGCGACTTCCTCCTTCCCGTTTTTTTAGTGTGAAAAGCGGACAGAATTGAATCATTCGGATCTGTGATGTGTTGTGATGCGCAGTAAGGGATGCATACAATTTAAGGCGTAGTATCTCGAGGACAGTGTAAAATGTTCCACATAGAATCAGCATATTTCTCTTCCAAAAACAACCGCTGTATTGTCGGGATTGATCCCCAAACACATTTTTATGAATGGTATGATCCTGACCCTTTAAATATGGAAGATGTAAATGTTGTTCGGTAATTGCTGCACATCACTAATCCTTTTTGAAAAAGGACGGATAACAAATGGAGTTTTGACGCGTTGATGCTTGCAAGATAGGGATCAACAGCGTGAGGGCACAGCATATGCGGCTGAGACCTAGGCTACCGCATCTTAATATCTGAGCTTATCACATCTTAACCTGCGCTGGGTCAATGTAACCCCGCCCATTAGCGAGGCCACGCCCACTAGTGCGGCAACCAAAATTACTGTTTTAATTCTACCCCTACAGGCAGCAAAGTGCACTCAGGAGCGGTTATCATTACGAACGTGGAAATTCATTGCAATGCATCAGACAGATGGAAATGGCTATTGGTGGCTATGGCAAATCGGAACATGTAGCCACCAACAGCCATTTCCATCTGATAGTGCTATCGAGGTTCTTATGTGCGTATTGGTCACTTAATCGATGTATTTATCTGCTGTTGTGGTCTACGCGTGAGGCACGAATGTTCCGACATGCAGTGCTTCTTAGAGAACAGCATTACATATCCTCAACGTGGAATGGGGGTGGCGCTTTGCACTCAGCTGTGAAAATACGCAATAATATGCTGATGCCTTTGAGAAGTCACTGAATGTGAAAGCATACATTAAAACCGAACATAATATTGAGTGTACAGTGTTTCTTGGAGCAGGAAGTATGTGGAGTGAGTCTTTCGGCAAATATCACTACGTTTTTGACTCGAAGTGGATTGCATGTCAAAATCAGAAAAAAGGATTGATCAACACTGAATATTTCATTCTTCTGAATTGGAATGCATTCCATATATGGAAGGATGGATAATCACTGAACACCTTTTTTGGTATTCTCTGAATGTGTGTCATTTCTACCACCGCCTGCAGTTGCACTGATTGTCAAGGAAGGTTTCACATTGAACTACGACACAGGTTTTCTAACATTTTTGCAAGGCCTTCTGGAACATCTCGAAGGATGCTCGAAAGTCAAGGACAACTGAACAGTCACCAAAATATGTGCTATTCTATTGAATTCATCACAAAAGGTGATGAAAAAGATTTTTTCCGAAGTATAAACTAGAACTTAGACGGAGATATCTAGCCGTACCGAATTTTTTTTGGAGAGCAAAAATCAAAAACTATGTAAAAACTAATATATCTGATTTTTAGTGTGTGTAATATGAGAGCATTCCAAAAACAGAGGTGGGGGGAGCTTGGGTTTTCGTGTATAAATAAAGATGCTTGGTAGTACGGAAGTGGAGAAAAACGGAATGAAGCAGTCAAAAGCTCGAGGTATAATACTCCCTTTCCAGCATTGATACCGAAGGGGGTGGGCCACGTCAAGAAAGGGGCGGGTCATGTTAAAACAAGTTGGTTCAAACAAGGTGAAAAGACAGTCTCTTCAAAGCTCAGAGAAGGTCATTTCATCGGGAGTTTCGCCAACACCCCCAACTTTGACACGAATAACTCACTCTAAGACTTCTCCGACTTGATTTACTTCTATCACTCACTGTCTCCAATCAAATAAATCTATATAAATCTATATAGATCACACATCACTATAAACTATATTAGTCACATAAATCTGCATATTCAATCAAATATATTTGGAAAGATAATCATGTGCATTTGTGTAGACTCCACCAAACGAATGATCAAGGTTGAGGAAAGAAGATGCTGTTTACCTGTGGTGGCAAAAGATCGATAGTTATGGTTGAGGAAGGCATAATCTATTGCCATACCTTTTAAAATGATGCTTTAGCCTTTTTTTTTTTCGAGGTACTAGTGCTAAACAACTACAGGAAACACAACTGATGCTAGACATAAATGATTAGGGGAGTTTTCGAAGAAAACCGGGGATTAGATGATGGCACACTTGACTTGTCCGGAAATCTCCTCGGTGAAAAAGATAGTGAGGATGACATCATTACCGTTTCATAATAGGAAACATGCCGGGCATTTTGTTCATTTTAGTGCTAAACTGGACAACTGCGATTGTCACATTCAACTGATAGTATTGATGAGACTTCACGCAGGATACCTTATAGAGGAATCGAATATGGCAGCTCTGAGCTTATTTCTTTATGGATATTTGAGTGTCTAATCACACTCTAAATGGGTCATCGCGCCATGCGAATCGCGTCGTCGTGCCCAGCAAGTCCCTTGCTGGTCCAGTTGCGAATTGAGCGCGGCAAAGGGCGCAAATAGCCGTCTCCTCACGTAACCTGGTTGAAGTGACCTGACGCATAACCATTTCAAACACCGTGCTTGTTCACTCCATACTGGCCCACTACATCCTCCCATACGGTCAGTCCGGCCTCTAGTATTTCCGGTTTCTGAAGAATTTCGCAAAGAAACAGACCTCGAAATTATGATTTAGTGGATCGACACTAACCAGTTTCTTCGATGTATCAACCGGCGGTTCAGAAAGGGAAATTCAAGCATTATTAAAGATATCAAAGAAAGTCATTGATAACACACTCTAACACATCCTGTTGATGACAGAAATAGAGACTTGTAAATTGAAAAATTAAAACAAAGTGCTCTCAATTCACTGTACAGTCCATCATTACCCAGATCTTGAACATAATATCATCAAGCTGCTGTCCTCAAACTGCTCGTCGCTGTTCGAAGGAGCACAGATCAAAGACGCCTTTCAGGGTCATTCAACGGTGAAGGTGAATACGAAGTAGAAATGCCAAATATCATAGAGAGTAGAGAAAGAACTGAATAAAACGATTAGAAACCCGTCAGATAGCAAGGTATTCTTTTCGTACAAATCCTTATCAAAGATGTACTTTCGCACCCTCTGCATCACTGAAGGGACTGATACAGAGGACGAGAGAGCTAGCGCCTTGCACAACTATTTGCCGTCCACCCTCATCGGACCGAAGCAAAGTCGCTATCAGGAGACTGAGACGACCTCCTCAACGGGAATTTCGCCAATATCATTGAAAAAGTTATTTCCTTTACAGTTGACATGTCTTCCTAGTCTCGGTTTTCCTCATTACCTCTAATGCTGCCTCAAGGCTTGTTTCAGGATACTAGAAGGATTCCCAGGAACGTAGTAGCAAATAATTCCAAGAATAGCACGAACAGTAATGGGCACTCGAACAAAACTACAAGGACAACATATGATTATCAAGCACTGGCGAATAAAAAAATGAATTTGAGGGAAAAATTATTAAGGAAAAATCGCTGTCTCAGTTTTTGTGATATTACCCACGGTACTTTATGAAAGCACAGAAACAGAAAAGACCGGGAGAAGATATTGTAAAGTGAAGTTGAAGTGTTTCACTGGTAGACTGCCATGAGAGCACACACTGCAACAGAGAAACCATCCACACGCTACATTAGACCGAAATGCCTTTTCTGCACGCATTCAGTCAGGCGGTTCTCCCCTCTCCTCCCTCCTTGCGCCTCCTGCGCCGCAGTATCCCGTGTCCGCGATTGTCGTATGGTGGCGAAGCAGCCATCAATCAAAAAAATATTGCAAAAGCTGTGAACGGGGTCGCCCCCACAACCACTCAAGAGCGCACGAAAACGGCCAGGATCTAATACCGACCAGTCTGAGTTGTCCTTCAATTGCGCAGCGCGATACGTAACTCTAAACTTGGCCCAGCACGAAGTGACCAAATTACAACGTAACGTGCAAATGACAGTGGCGCAACCTGCTTATAATAACACGGTTTGAGAAATGAAAAGTAATGACTCCAACAATGATTACGGTATTTCTGTCGGCACGTTGTCAACTATTATATTTCATCTACTGATCTACCTAACCACCACAAAACAGAAAAAAAAACTTTGCCTGCCAGGAGCATTTCTTTTTTTCAAAATTCGGCGTCCCTTTACAGACTCAAATCTTCACTGCACCTGCAGTTATCTGGTACGAGGTAGTCGGCATAATTGTTGGAGGTGAAAAGTAGTGGAATCTCGACCGGCCTAGGTGACGGTTGATCGGAATCGGCACAGATTCCACTGTCGGTATCGCTATCTTGTGGAGCTATTTCACCTGAAAAGCATTTTTATAAAACTCCTTCATCAAGAAGTATACATGAAATGTAAGATGACACTTAGTGTAGTTGCCTAGGGCTGGAACCAATCGAATTTTCTAGCTTCTGGGATCAGAAACACATTAAACTTTGAATGAGTAATTCAACACTTAGCCAGGCTTGATGCAATTATGAAGCCGCGCAGAGCCAATGATCTAAACAATGGTGTACGTCAGGACACTGGAAATGGACCGCCGCACCCGTCATGTGCCTTGATGGTCACGCTGTAAGGTGGTCGCCGCCTTCTTGCGTGACTGACTCAATAGGGGCGTTTTGGAGTACACTCGATTGAGCCTATGCCAAACTTTTTACTTTGGTCCCTCGATCCAACCACAACTTAAGCTGGCACGTTGTGCCGTTGTTATTCATAATTCGATACAAAACTTCTGATGCTCATTCGTAATGATGGAGCTTGAAAAATCGGCGAACGAGGACTTCAAGGAGGTTCTACCATTGCATATTGTACAATACAAAATAAGTACGATTCTATGTACATTTAATATAATAGTATACTATACATCTATGTGTACTCTGGGGAGTATGGTAGTTCATATGGCAGGCTGTACATTATAGAACTTAATATGCAGCTGTGGTAGGACAATATCATCGCTGCCTTAAGAGCTCCATGTTAACCTCGATAAGCGTGATAGAAACTGGTAAGATGATTTGCTGAAAATGATTTAGTGCAATTTTCATTAATTTCGTTGGTCTGCGTGCGGCAGAAGTGGCGTAATGACAACTAGCGCCGCTATTATGCGCATGTTCCGTGGACCAAATCGCGGACTAATATTAGTGGGAGCTTAACAAGTTTTTCACTCTCCAAAAACGGTGCCTTGGTAACTGAATTGTCTAGGAAAATATTTTTTATATTGGCTCCTGTTCCCCCACCACTTTCCTCCCACTCCCCCCCCCCACTCCAAAAAAGCCACTGAGATCCCCAATGGATGTGAAATGTGTGGCGCAACTCAAAAGACGCTAAGCAACGCTTAACGTTTTAAGTTTCATCCTTTCATATTTCGGTGATGGAAGCTGGAGTATTTCTGCATTGACTGATATTAAACACAGCACGCCACTTTTATGAATTCTGCGAAGTGAAGAACGGAAAACGTTTTTTGGTGTTTTTTTTGGAATTCCGAATAATCCTTGCAAGAACTAAGGCAAGTAGCGCATTTCAATACTTAAACACTTAATGTTTGCGTGCGGTCCCAGACAAAGTGCAATCGGCGGTAGTTTTTCATCGGTACTCGTATTTCACTTAAGTAGGTCCGGAGAAGAATACTTGTTTTGGGCATTTGCCAGCGCCTTTCACGATCTAATCCCAAAATCGCACGCCGAACGACACGATTTGACGGCGAAGACTAGGCTCGCTACAGCCGTGATGGGGAGACACGAGAAACGACGTCCGTCACGGCGATCCATGCTCGTTTTTTTTTCAGAACTCAACATACACTCATATTATATAGGCATTGGAGAGCGATGTTTCTCATCGATTGCACACCACAGCGTGATGATCGATGTGGACTTAGACTGTGGAAAAAACTGGCCGTTGAAATATTTGTTTTCGGTGAAATGAGCACATTGCCGTGAGAGCGAAAAAACATAGCGATGAGGGCTGCGGAAAAACCGTGCGCGCGGAAATGGCGTTAGTGGGAAATGTAACAGCCAGAAACGTAGTATGAAAATACACACCGAATTTGTGCTGATTGTGCAGTTGACTTGCGATTCGGAAGTTCTCGGATTTTGTCAGTGGAGACGATGGGCGACGTGACATCACGCGGCGGTGACGTTCCTGAAAAGCAACAACATGAAGCCTAAATATGTGGGCAAAATATTGTCGTGTGGAAATCGATAATCGATCGAACGACTTGAGACGATGAACGAACAGTATGAACAAACTCGATGTAATTCAGATGCAGCCATGCTCAGAGCCATAACAAGGTACGAAATAAGAAGTGTTATGGAAAAGGAGAAACGAAGATACTTTTCTTCTAATCAGATTCGGGAAATTCTCAGTTTCTTCGCAGAGGAAGAGAACTGAAGCAGTTCAAATGATCTGCCCGCTTGTAATAGTCACTAGTGCCAGTTAATCACAATTTGAAAAAAAGTGCTACTCTTCAATTTCTGTGTCATTTTTGTAAAACAATAGTAATGACAGGGTATTAAAAGCTTTTCAATCCGGTCATTGAATGAAACGTGAAACTGGACTTGTCGGTAATCGGTGGACTGTAAAAACATCCATTGGAATAAGTATTGAACCTCTAGTACTTTCAATCAATACTTATGACATGAACGGTTTAAGTAATACAAATACCTTGCCTCCACTAAATGTACATTATGTGTATGTATGTCACAGATCCCCTTTACCCAAAGGTAAAAAAGTTTTCACGGAAACGGAAGATTTCGAAGTTTTTACTAGCTGAAGAAATACTAGCATGTTTATTCAGTACAGTAAGTTATGAGCGAAGGTCATGGATTTTGCAGTTTCAACCGGTAATTATGATTGAGTATACGTTGGGTAATTGTACCATGGTAACATCTCGGTTCAAACATATGATCAGGAGTTCAGATTGGACTAAGGCTCCTGCAGAGACTCATGTGAAAACTCGTTTAAAATTTGGTTTTTCTCAACAAGTCTTCGGCATGAGCATAACGAATGAAATACGAGAGTTGAAATGGAAGGATGTGAACACGAAACAGATGATTAGTGAGGGAGCGCACATTGTAGAAAGACTGGCCATCGGCGTTGCCGTCGTTCGTGGTCGTGCTAGCCTAAGGGGGGGAACAATCGAGAGGAGAGCGTTTGGCCTCGCACATGAATACCCTCTTTGAATACCCGCAAAATATGTCTCGAAGTCAAACATCGGGACCACAATAATGACTTTTTAGGCGCTCATAATTGCGCCCTAGATAAACACCTGCTTGGCTGTACGAAATTACCTATAACTTCATTATTTTCATTAATAGTATCAACTATCGTTGCAACAACACAAATTCACATTCCTTTCCTCTTGATGGAAGTGTTAACCTGAAATCGGACTTAACACTCTTTACTTCCCCATTCCGACGTCTTCCTCTGTCAACTCGCTCAGCCTTACCTTACCCTAGCGAATACGGTACCCTCTGGAAGGTACCTTCTGGAAGATGAGACACATTCCGCTCCTCGAGGATTCTTAGACTAAGAACTCGATCTTAGGTGATCTGAACTCATGCACTTTGTAGAAACATGAGGGTTAAATAGTGACCCAGGATGACCAAACAATGCTCTAGCACCAAATGAGCAAAGATTCGCTCATTAATCGACTGGGGATCAAACTACGTCAGTAACGTACGATTTCAGCTGCGATAATTTCGTCAGAAAAGGAGGAAAATGTAACGATTAGAGGAAAAGAAAGGAAGGGATGGTGTAATTGCATAGGCATCCCTTAAAGTGCAGCGCTATGTATTCTTATGAGGTTACATGTGGGCTCAATTACATGAAAAGTCCTCACCTCACTGCTCACCATACCTCATAACTCATATTACAACTTAGTTGGCACGGTGCTGTAAGTACGGGTTGATAGTGTAGGAGTACCGTGCCTGTTGAATCATACAATTACAAATTAATCTCATTGTTCTGGGATAGAGTAAGGAAACGTTGTGTGCATGACACTCGAATTAGGCCACTTCGCCACACAGAGTGCGTCACTGCGCGCGACAAGTGCCTAGCTGGTCCCTTTATGGATAAACGCACGCTAAGGGAACGGGAGCCGCCTCATCGCGTGATCTGAGCCAATCTGGAAAATATGTGTTTGTGTTTCACTCTGAAATGTGGAAATGCTGGCAATTAATAAAAATTATTGAACGTTTCAAAAACTGAAGAAGAAGAAATTTAATGGATGTCCGTAAGCATTGGTATCAGCAGAACAACTTTACCCTTTCAATGGACATGAAAATTCAAAAACTTCTACTAATACTAAGTCACAGAAAAGTAATAGATAATCCTGAGCATTCGAAAAAAATAGCCAGAGACACATTCGATACGAGCACTATTATGGAACCATTGCTTTGATGTATGTGCAATGCTGAAATTTTTGAAAATTTCAGAATTCAAGAATTCTCACCAATAGTAATGGCAGAAAAAATCACATATTTTCTATACTGTGTCATATAATATCGAAGTAATAACATAATATTTGGGAAGGATAGCCAGAGACACATTATACGAAGATTACTGGGGAAAAATCACTTTTTGTTGCTGCTTTTAGGACGCGGGGCTGCAAATTGCGCACCGTGCGACTGATACAAAACTCGGAAGCCGTATTGGATGGGTCCCGAGGCGATTACGTTTAAACTAAGGCGTAGGACACAGTCATCAGGCTTCGAGCCGTACTAGTACGGCCCCTTGAGCTTGTAGACGTCGCGATGCGAATTTCCTGTTTTAATGGCACACATCCTTACTTGTTTTAATCGGTTTTAAAAACTACGGATGTAAGATTAGGGATAATCTAAATGTGTTTCCGATGCAGAAAAATCGAGACCGGTTTTAAGATCTATCAAATGTTCACAAAAAATGGCAACATTCACAATAATAGATCCAGAGGCTATCACACCATTAAACCGCAGATATTCTTGAAATACTACCATGACGCGTTTATGGTTAGCTACAGCAATGTGAGAAGAAAAATGTAGTTCTAGCACAAGTACGTTAAAATAAACCGACGCAGACCTTAATAAGGTCT